>CAOLHI010002144.1:0-533780 GCA_948474755.1 Ctenosaura bakeri
GTTAGGAAGAGGCAAGGAAAAAGCAAAGCTTGAGAGAGCACATGGCATATATGTTCATGCTCTTCTCATTCTAGATAAAATAGTCATTTGCTGTACAAGGGTGTGTGTGTATAGAGACATGAACAAGGAAAGCCTGAATGGATCAAACCAAAGGCCCATCTACTCCAGCATTTGGTGCTGACAGTGACCAATCGGATGCTTACGGGAAGCCCACATTCAGGGCATAAGGGCAATAGTTTTGGTTTAATAGCTGTGCTGAAAAGTTGTATGTATATAAACAGCATGAGAACTGATGCAATGTGAGTCAGAAAGGCAGAAACAATTGCTGTACAAAGAGATTACCAAGCTATTCAACTAAAGCTGCTGGCGCACCACCATCAAATGCATAAAGTAAAGGCTTGGCTATGGAAGTGTGAAATGCAGCACTCAAATGTCTGAATAATTAGGATATAAAAGCCCCAAGGCAAAAGAAGCGATGGGGGGAGGATCTGAACAGGCACTAGATGCCTATGAATTATCATCACAAGTGGTGGTGATTTGTATATAGAAAGAACAAAATGTTCCCTCTGAAAATTCTGTTCAGAAATGATGGTTAGCTGTAGGCTGGGTTTGAGATATAATGGCAATTCTAATTTTCCATGTATTTTAGATTCCTCAAGATACTATCCCTTCAAAAAGGGGTGTTGTCTACCTTAACTATGCATGCAGAGTAATGCCAAAGGCAGCAGCAGGCTTCAGCATACATAAATACTAGAACCAATTAAATTATTTAAAAAGTTTTCTTTTGTTTTTGCTTTGTTTTGTTTTTCTAGGGCAAACATAGAGTTGGATCAGACATCGTCGTACTTGGAGTCAATCTACTAAAAGCAATGTTATTCATTACTGACTTAATTCCCATTGGTTTAAATGAGTCTACTATGATTGTATTTGGACCCAGTACACAAAATCATTTTGTTGGAAGGAAACTTGGAAGTCATATAGTGCAACAAGCACACACACACACAGGCATAAATTCTCTTTCAAGGCTGACTCCAATAGACTCATTTAATTCATTAGATTTAGCTACATGTTAACCATCATTGAACAAGTAATTGAATGGGTCTGCTCTAGTTGGGACTAACCCATTCTCACACTGCAGGATCAGAAGCAAAAAAATGTTTGTGGCATATTTATGCAGATTTTTTCAACTAATCAACAAAACTGTGGTTAACCAATTAAAGCCTCAGTCTTAAGAGTTAAAACTTATTGTATTAATAATCTTCAGCATGTTTACTCAAAAAATAATTTTTGCTTGCAGTGAGACATAAGACTGTGTCTTATTCAATTAATCATGAGAGTATGTTGTTTAATTACTAAAACATTCATAAATTTACATAGACCAAAGCATAAGGAAAATCTACTTTCTTTGCTTTTCAGAGCCATCATTTTTAGAAGAGTCGTTCAGAGTTCCTGGCTTCTTGTCAACCAACAAGAAACAGGAGAAATTGGTAGGTACGGTTTACCTGTTTCCTAAAAGCTTTTGATAAAGGCCGTCAACTAACAGTCATGGTAGAAACAAGAGGACAGATTCTCTTATGAATTAAGTAACTGATTAAAGAAATGGAAACAAGAGAGTCAAAATAAATGCCTGTCTTCAGAAAAGAGGGAAGTGAGCAGTGTTTTGTTTTGTTTTTCTCCCATGGATCTGTGCTGGCTTGGGGGCTTTAAGCTTTTCGTGGATGACCTGGAGTTTGTTGAGGACACCTAATTATTTAAGATGGTTACATTTTTTAGCATGATGTAAGAGTTCCAAAGGGATGTGTCCAAACTGGCAACATGGGCATTAAAATGACAAATGTGTTGCAATGTAAGCAGATGTAAAAAATGCAAACTGTATTGTTGGGGTCAGAATTGGCAGCAACTGCTCAGGGGCTTTATCACAGGAGGCAAGTAAATTACAATTACAGCAGCATAACAGTGTCTTTGGCTGAGACCTATCTTGGTGGGACACCATTTGGAAAGTTTCTTTTACAAAGGAAGTCATTAACGGATGTTTTTGTGTTAATAATTTAAAAGAAGTTTTTCAAATGAGTAGAACAACAGAAGAGAAACAACATCATACGATAAGTCCCAGCCAAAGATGCTATTATCCTACTGCAATTACAACTTACCTGTCTTGTTTGACAATAAGAAAGAGATCTTGGGGTTACGATGGACAGCTTGATGCAAAATCCCATATTTAAATCCCATATTGAGCATCATTCGAAAAGGGAATACAAAGAAACATACCAATACCATACAGCCCTTACACGTAATTGTGCTATGACTGCATTTGAATTATTGCTCATTGTTCGGATTACTCAAGCTAAAAAGTATATCGTGGAACTGGAATAATTGTGTAAAACACAGCAAAAACAATTGCAGCTGTTTTGGAACAGGTGCAATTTGACCAGGTTGGCTTAAACTTGCCAAAAAATAGGCCACTATATTCATGAGATTCATTTAGCTTCTACACTACAGCAGCTTTAGTGTGATAGTCAGCCACAACCAACTGAAGCTACAGTATTAACCAAACAAAAGGGTTCCATCATTGTGTAGAGCTCAGTTCATTGTACTCATGCCGATAGTGGGAACACAAAGCAGGACTTGCTCCAAATTGAATTCCTTTGGGATCTTTTATTCCCCTTTGGTCAGACTATCCTTCCTGGCTCCAAGGAACCTTAAAGCAGATCTGACCCCCAGTGCGGATCCCATCAAACTCATATCAATCTATGCTTTTAATTTACTGAAAAACCCTCATGCTCTGTGGAGCAGTGGGGTAGCACTTTTGCCAGGTTATTAATCCATTTCAGAGGTGTTTGAAGCCAGGAGCCCTTTTTCAAAACAGAAAGTGACTTCTAAGTTCAAAATGCAAGAGTAGTTTCCACTCAATTTACTCTGCAGGGTGGAGAGCAGAGCCTTCTCATTAGGCTCAGACAAAAGAAGTCTGCTCAAATCTCTCCTAGTTTGGGTGTTCTTCCTTATTAACAACAATTTCCAACTTGGTTGGGGCTCATTTGGGCCCACCCCTTTCTCCCATGATTCTTAAGATAGAGAAAAGATTATCATGGGGGGAGGAAAGAATCACTATCAGAAAAATGAAAAATTAAACTAGACATTAGTTTAGCATTTCCCTCCTATGAGATGTGTGCCTCAGAAAACTGAATTATAAATTAAGCCTGTGTTTACCTTGCAGTGACCAATCATAAGCCAGCACATGTGACAATTATCACTCAGTTATTGTGTAGATGTGTTTCTGAGCATTATTTTGTCGACAGAAAATTTGGTACCAGAGGCAGAAACAGAAATAGAACAGAAATAAGAACAGGTTCCTGCACCACAAAAAAGAAAAGTGACATATTTCAGGAAACATTTTGTCCAAAATTAAATGAAATAAACAGGTCAGGTAAGCCTTGCATAGGTTAAAAAGAGAAAAAAAGAAAAAAACATTTTAAACCTTCTAGATATATCCAGGGATGACTTTTTGTTTCACTAGCATCTACTCTACTCTTATGATTTCTATTTGGTAGTCAACCTTGTGGATCTATGTTTCTTTAACAGCTATGATGGAGCTGATGAGGCTGGCTGTCCTGCTTTCTCCTTTCTCTCTGTTTTGCTGCTCATGCATATTCAGTAAGGTATTCTGGAGACAGCCCTGTTTACATAGCCACTTGTAAACAGCCACACAAAGCTACAATAGGATTGGCTAGAACAGAATCCCGTTCTTCCCCAGCTCATGCTCTATTGCATTTTTTACTGCACACATCCTGCTTCAACCCAACACAGAAAGTATGTCTTTCTCCAGCACTCCTTCACCACCTTCCCAAGGCTGATGCTGCTAAAAATCTTGGAGCTGGACAGAGCACAAGGCGGCTGAGTGGGTATGGAAAGACTTTGTAAAATGAAGCTTCCTTTTCAGAGGCATTATTAACAGAGATAAGTCTGTACATCCAAGATGCAGAAGTGGTGGAAGTCATGTTTTATTGGAAACAGATCTTTTGCTAGTTCAGGAAGCACCTCTTCTAAAAACATGCTGAATATATCCTCTCATTTGAGAGAGAATGAAGTGGTGAATGTAAGGGAGGAGAATGCAGGACTCAGCAGGAAATGTTGTCTGCTTCTGGACTGGAGACTTGGTTTCTTTCTCCAGGTTCTGCCAATGAATGTTATTCCTGACATCTTAGGATTGTTCATTCCATGTACAAAAGCTAACAAGACTGGCAGTGGAATCAACACTGGTAATGGAAGAGCATCATCTACCACATCTGAAAACAGCAGATGAGCTTTAGGCATAGTAGAGCAAGTCTCATTGCTGAGCATTTTCTCTCTCCAGCAACTTGCAGCTATCTCCCAAGATCTGCTACTTGATAATACTGCCTCTCTCTGCCTAATAACAGAGCGGGCCCTGCACACGGTAACACTGGTTGTGCTTTACAGAATAAGAATCAATCTGTTTTTAAGAATAATGTAAAATGAGATGAGGGGGAGAATTGTGTAGCCTGCTTTGAGTAACTAGAATAGAGCTGGCTATAAAGATAAAGGGTTTTTTTAAAAAAAAAAAAACAATAGAATAATGCAGAGGCTATTTATTATTTACTGATGAACCCAGTCAAGGGTCTGTAGACTAACACCTTGAGGTAGTGTGAATTGCTATATTATACTATAAATAATAATGCCATTCAAATAAATCTGGTTTATTTCTCAGCGGTCTAAAGTTTTGTATGACTGATGCTGTTAAATGTTGCCTCTTAGCCAAAGCAATCGTTTAGTAAAACGCTGAAAACCACAGCAATGCCAGCAAATTGAAAGCCTATGGATTCATTTTGAAAGCTTTTATGACCCATTAATGCTTCATTCTCTTCAATATTGATTCTCCCTTTCCCAGCAGCTATTTACGTGTACTGTTAAAAAAAATAATGATGATAACCTGTGATTACCTTCTCTGCCTATTCCTTAAAATTTTACACTTATGTCTCACTGAAGTGGGATGAGCTCTGAATCTGGGTAGGAAGTGAAGCGGCAACACAGAATACAAAGTATGCAATACAAAAAAAACAGATAAAAGAGTTACTTTGGCCAAAGGATCCTTCTAATAATCAGAACTACATTCAGTCCAACCTACTAGCAGTAGTGATCCAGAAGGATAACTTTATTCTTCAAACTTCACGCTTTTATAGTATTTTGTTGATTAGGAAAGCAGAATAAAACATACATTAGTAAGATTAGTATTTCACTTAGGACTGACTACTTGTGATTTCTTATCTTAACTCTTCTGTCAGTTGTCTGGAAAAACAGAGCAGTGTTAACTATTATAATGATCACAAACAAATCTATCACTGATGTAACAAATGTACTCCCAATTTCAGCAATAATAATTTCATGCAGAAGTTGACAGTACAGAGGTTATTCAATTGTTCACCGAAGCAGTTAATATTTTTGTTAATCATACTAATGAGAGGGCAACTGAGAATGTTCTAACATCCTTCATTTATATTTTAACCCAACATAGTACAGGTGAAGGCCCATAACAACAAGTTGGCAGCCAGTAATACCTCCTGCAGTAGTGCAGTTTGCGTTTTCACTATGCATTGGCACCAGTGGAGCCTCATTTAGATCATCACACCAGTGCTGGATGGGAATGAGCCACAGATAGGAACATTTATCTCTGATCACTGACCAGAAGTAAAGGCAACAAAAACGTTGGTGGGATGGATGGGGACTTCCTGTAGACCACATCCAGCATGTAGGCTGGAGTTTTCTTGTCCCTGGTGAAAAGTATCCAAAAATTTGTCCTCTTTGTCGTGACCTAAACATGCAATTATTCTGTCGAGTTTGAGAGTCTTTGAAGTCACCCATTACTACACTATTTCATTCACTTTCCTTATTTTATTCTTCATTTCAAGATTGTACTGATGCATTTTTCCAGAGGAACAACAGCATGTCTCTGCTATTACATTCCTCTTATTGTCACTACATAATAGCAGTTCTTTCCTTGGTATGCTGGTTTTCTGTGCATCAAAAACCAATTTTACATTAAGGAGCATTGAGTCTTGCAACATCTGAAGTGGTTCTGTTAAGAGTTGTGTTTCCTAAACATGAGTAAAAAATTGCGCAGTCTCTGAGCCAACAAGAGTTTTAGGGATCTCTTAGCCTTGACTGTAGTACATCTTAGCAGACTTGTTCCAGTAATTCACCCAAATTGTTCACTCTGAAAAGTATTACTGAACATATATGAATTGCAAATATACACAGCTTTCACTGTCAGAAAACAGCAAATCATATTATTTGCACAAAAAAGCAAAGACTTGGGATGACTAATGATGAAAGTTAAGGAAGAAAGTGCAAAAGCAAGGTTACAGCTGAATATTATGATGACAAAAATAATGACCATAGGTGACTTACATAATTTAGAAGTGAGTAACAAGGACATTGAAATAAAGATTTCTTATACCTTGATTCAGTCATTAACCTAAATGGAGACTGCAGTCACGAAATCAGAAGACTCATATTTGGAAGGGCAGCAATGAAGGAATTAGATAAAGGCATCCAGCATGAAGAGGTATCATTGAATAGCAAAGTCCAAACCACCCATAGCACAATATTCTGATTCTTATGTATGGTTGTCAAAGCCAGACAATGAAGAAACCTGACAGGAAGAAAATAAAATCATTTGAAATGTAGTACAGTTCTATCATGTCTGAACTCTCTCTCGAAACTAAAGTGGCTGAGGTGAAGTGTTGTATTTTGGACACATCATGAAATAATTAGTTGGAAAGGACAATAACAGTTAGTAAAGTGGAAGGCAGTAGGAAAAGAGGAAGACTGCACTACAGATGGGTTGACTCAATCAAGGAAGCCACAACCCTGATAAGCCACAACCCTGATAAGCAGGGCAACTGATAACCAAAGACCTTGGAGATCTCTCATTATAAGTCAAAGTCAGGCCATTTCCGCATTAGTCTGTTATAGCGCAATGATTCCACTTTCAACCTCCTATGGAATCCTGGGGTTTGCAGTTTCGGGAGAGACCATCGGCCCCAGGATTCCATAGGAGGTTGAAAGTGGAATCATCGCACTATAACAGATTAGTGGCCTCAGTCTGACCTCAGTCTGATGGCAAATAACAACCACCACAAATACATTTGTGTCTGTGTATATCTGTGTCTATGTCTGTCTGCCTGCCTGCCTGCCTGCCTGCCTGCCTGCTTCTTCTTCTATCTATCTATCTATCTATCTATCTATCTATCTATCTATCTGTCTGTCTGTCTATCTATAACAGACACACACTTTAGCAGGAAATTAATAAACTCATGCGCAATGCAGTCCTACACATACCAGACTTACAGGATATAATTAAAAGAGTAAAATTAAAATCTTATAAACCAGAACTCAGTATGAAGGAATTAATTTCACAAATACACTTGCAGCTCAAAGTAAAAGCTTAGAGATTAGAGGACAAGGTCTATGTGGTAGAAACAAACTGGACTGGGCCTGGGTTGGTTCTTGAAGTGGGCTGTATAAGGGTGAGGGCCAGACCTTTGTGAGGAGTTGACCTCTTGGATGACAAATCTCCAAATCCTCTGAGATTCATGATTCATGCTAGTCTCTTTTCAAAGCTTTGGTCCAGGCTGACCAAATCAGTACGAGTCCCCTTAGAATCCTTTCCTTGTTGCACACCCTCAGTGGCAGAGCTTGGAGTGAGTGGCTGGGGGGGCAGGAGGGGGGCTACAGTGTGTGGAGGCATGGCTGCCATGTGTGGGGGCGGGGCAACAGTGCATGGAGGTGTGGCCAGAGCATGCAGGGGTGTGGCTATGAGCCAAGACACCCCCAAAACATTGCCACCTGGGGCGAAGAATCCCCCTGCCCCCTGTTCCTACGCGACTGCATACCCTCCAACAATCCCAATTTGGCAGAAATAGTCCCAATCAATCCTCTGTCATTCTATTTATTCAGCTGCTTTTAAAATGACATAGTTTTTCTCTTCTCTCTCATTTCCCCCTTTGCCTTCAGGTTACTTTTACTGTTGCTAACTAAATTCAAAACTCAGAAGTAGTTTGTATTCAATTCAGCACGAGGGAGAGGAGAAGAAAGACCAGGCTCTTGCCCTTCCCAGTAGGCTCAGGCAAAAGCAAACTGCTGCAGCCTTTTCTAGTCTGCATATTCCTTCTCATTAATAACCTCTTGACCACACTGTGATGTTAATTGGCCCCACGTTTCCTGGTTTCTGGAAACATTTAAAAGATATCTCACTGAAACAAGGTTAGCCGTTACAAAGTTTTAAAATACTGTAATAATATTTAAAATTAAGATTCAGTAGAAGATCTTTTTAAAAAGCTAAAAGTGGGGCAGGCTTTGTTTGAAATTGCAGGGATATTTATGAGCTTATTCCTGCCAGAATAAATACAGTATCTTATTTAGATACTGTCTACCTAAATGTACATATAAATTTGAACATGTCAAGCCTGATTATCTTCATAATATAACTACTAGCTACATTGCCAAAAAATGTAGCCTATTTCCAGTTATTACTCTTTGATTATGCATAAATACAGCATGCTAAAAGATTAGGTTTCCAAATATAGTAATACCATACAGCATTATAGCAGTATAGAACTACCAAAAAAATTCCACACTATTACTGATACACAATAGGTTTTTTCCAACACATATATGTTTTTTCCAACACATATATATCTTTAAAATCAGGGTAGGAATTAGGCATCCACTCCAGATGTTGTTTGACTACAGATCCCAGAATCCCTCACCACTGTCTATGCTAACTAGGGTTGCTATAAGTAGCACTCCAACAGCCTCTGGAGACCCACATGATTCTCACCCCTGATTTTAAAAATCTACTAAAAAAAAAATGAAAAATGGTGTTTGCATGGAAATAAAAAGAAATAGTATCTCAGGTCCCCAGCGAAGAGATTCATAAGAAAATATTTTTTAGTCACAAAGGATTAGTGGAGAAAGTTCATGGTACATGCAAGCATTCTTAGACTTCTGCTGGCCAAGATAAAAGGTAGGACAATGATCCAGTAGAGCAACCCGTTTTTAATGTCAAAGGCCATCCAAACCCACAGTCTTCCTGTTATGAACTTAGTTACAGTGTTCACTGTAGTTTATGCATGAGGAAACGGATAAATTTTCCAAACAACCACATGTTGTTATGAGCTACCAACATGTGTTTTGTTGTGGCTAGGTCTTGAATAGGCCATTAAGATCTATGAGTTTTGCAAAATGCCCCCTCTAGGTGAAAGTTAAAAACTGCAGTAACTGGTTTGTTCATATGGATCAGGGAAGCTGCCTAAATTATGAACTCTCTTTGGTTGAGGGTGTTACCCCACTGGCATACCCTATCCCAGAGGCTACAATTTTTGATATCAGATGTTATCCAGCATGCCAGAGAGGTTGCCCGGATGGGCACTGTATGCAAAATGGTCGAACAACGAGAACTAGGTCAGGCTAGGAAAATCCTCAGTAACGTAGCCCAAGGAGACCTCAAGCTGTGCAAACTCACAAAAACAAACGGTCCTCAGGCAAAGAGGAGCCAACTTGAGGGGATTGGCATGTTTTCCCCAGGTTGAGTACCTGTGACTCCAGAAAAATTCTACAAGGCGAGGCCTATCTACATAAATTTACACTACAACCCATTGCAACCGAAGATCCTGAAAGATTGGCAACACATCATGAAACCATCATGCAAACC
Organism: Ctenosaura bakeri; assembly: GCA_948474755.1. Classification (NCBI taxonomy): domain Eukaryota; kingdom Metazoa; phylum Chordata; class Lepidosauria; order Squamata; family Iguanidae; genus Ctenosaura; species Ctenosaura bakeri. The sequence goes on from CAOLHI010002144.1 coordinate 9,728, forward strand.
AAGTTGCCTTTGAGGGACAATCTTTCCTTTGCTATGACAATTGCTTTCCCTGGGAGAGGACTTGCCCTTGAGGTACATTCTGCCCTACAAGTAGTCCTAGTTTTTGAGAATTTCTCCAGAGAACTCCCCACCACGCTAGCAGGCCATCACTCTGTTAGTTGAGTGATCCCGTCAGCCGTTTCTTTGCTGGGTTCCGTTTTGCTTGCTGCTTCCTAGACCAAGGACTTCAGGATAGGTGCAGTATCACCCCTCTGCAATCCCTTGCTATATCCTCTATTCATTTTTCACCTCTTTTCTTTCTCAATAAGCCTTGTGTGCATGTGTGGGTGAGTGTGTTGATGACTGAAAACATTTTCATTCAATAAAATCCATTTATTTGATACCCTTGTCTGGTTCTTGGCTTGGCCTGACCCTGTAGAGTTGGGTAAAAGATCCTGCTAAGTTACCTTGTCTCTTGTTTTGCCATTCCTGTGTTTCATTAATTTCCCCAACCATTATAACTTAGAGTACATCGTAGTATCCCCCAAGGGACCCCCAGAAATCAGGATAACAAAGGAGTTGTTATGATGAGCATCTACAATTCAAAATTTAACAGTGTCCTACTGTTGGGGTGACTCCACTCTTTTTTTTTTTCCCTATATGAGATCCATGGCCTCCCTACTAAAAATTTCCTTCCTGGTTGTGGAGTATGCTTGGGGAGGGGTGCTTGGGATCCTCTGGATTAGAGGTTCTTAACTTTTTCTTAACCATTGCCCCCTTTAAATATCTTTGGTTGCCTCAGACCCCCAAGACTTAAAACACTAAAGTGTATCGAACATTTATTTAAAGTTGCTCATCAAAGTTCTTAAAATTTGGAGAGAAGAGGGAAATAAGTAAATTCACACACTTCCATTACAATATTTTTTATTGGAATGATTCCATACAAATAATAATAATAATAATAATAATAATAATAATAATAATAATAATAATAATAATAATAATAATAGAAGACCTAAACACTGAACTCTTGCCTAATGTTAATTGTTAATTTTAATTAATTAATTAATGAGAATCTGGTGCTATGTTTCATTTAGAAGCCTTGTTATACCGGGATTAATAGGTGAAACTTCTATTCTGAATTCTGACTCTATGTTTTTCAAATAGTTTCTAAACCTATTTTTAAGATAAATGAGAGCAGAGAATGATTTCACAAAAATATGTCATTAGAAAAGGCATTAATGCTTTCATAGCCCTTGTCAATCTTTTTGAAATCACTATATGACCATCCACCCATCTGTCTGTCTGTCTGTCTGTCTTTCTATTTTAACTGTAAAGGCTCACAATATGTTTTCAAGCTTTCACAGACTCCCTGTGAAGACATCACGACTTCTGAGGAGCTTCAGACCACAGGTTAAAAACCATTTCTTTAGACCTTGGACCTTTTGTGATCTGCTCCTGGCACTTCTCCATTTTCTTCTGTACTGCTGTCAGAGCTCTGAGTTTGGAAAGGCAAAGGCAGAAACTACTACCACTGCAAACACATTGAACATGATTAATCTTGTCTGATTTTGGATGCTAAGCGGGGTCAGACCTGGTTAGTGGTTGGATGGAAGCCCACCAGGGGACACTAGGGATCTTCAGGTAGACTAGGAAAGAATTGTGCCTGAGACCCTGAGCAACAGCTGCCAGTCAGAGTTGGCATACTGTGCCAGATGGATTAGAGATCTGACCAATGGCGTAGTGGAGCTAGGATTCACAGGGTCAAAGCCCTGGGATCTTTTTGATTAGTAGGGACTATGATGCCATCTTCCATGCCACTCCCCTCAATGCTTCTATTCCTCTGAATTTAATGTTGATCCCCACAGTAACTGGAGGGATTTTTCCACAAGCAATGTACAGTTATAAATGATCTATGTTGTGATTATCCAAATCATTTAGGGATGGCTTGTTCTTTAGTTGACAAGACTCATTAGCTTTACAAAAATCTTGCTCTTGCTAGACTAGAAAAACTGCTAGAAATTGTTTTAGATCAACACAGCCATCAGGGGTGCCAGTACGGGGGGGGACAAAATGAAAGTGTTGTCTCCCCCACCCACTTATGAATATTGCTCCCAAAATGAATTTTTCTTCCTTCACCAATTTCTAGCATTGCAGTAACATAAAACTTCAGCTGAGCCTTTAGAAGCGTAGTTGACTACGTTTAAGTTAAATATTGGAAAGGAAAATAAATTTAAGCTATAGGGGAAAATAAAAATAAACTATTGTTATAAGTGCAAAAATAATACTTTATAGAGTGATACATTGTTAGATATTTGTTTATATTTACAGAAGAGAAAGGTGGTAAAATTATTGGGTTAACAGAGTGTTAACACTTTAAAGTGACTTAAAGAATTTATCTGGAAGAATATAATTAAGACAGTAATATAGATTATTACTAGAAATATTGGAAACTTGATTTGATTACTCTACTTGAGAATTGCCTCTAGAAACTTTACTTGGCTGGTATTTTGGTTTTGGCTAATAACTAGTTTGAGACATTAGAAAGAGAATTGCTGCATTCCTGATAAGGGAAAGAAATAGCTGCCTAAATCACACTCAAGGTTGTTTCTAAGGAAACAACTCAAGGACAATTTTGGTAAAGAACATTAGATAGATAAGAGCTATTGGTACGATTGAGAAAGGGTAAAGAAAGAAAAGAAGCATAAAATATTAGAATAAAAGGTATCAGAATAAAGAAATAGAGAACAGTAGAATAAAAGGCAGATAATATTGTTTATATATTATAAAAGAAGTTAAAATAAGTAAAGTTGGAAGTTACTCTTTTTAATTAATTTTATAGAATAAAGAGGGCAAAAAGGTAAACAAGATGATGGCAGCAAGCAAAAGGAAAGCAGGGATGGGAGTGCAAATTCAAATACAAACACTGTTTCAAAGAAGAGCTTCAACAGAAATTAAGATACCATCCACTGAGAAAAAGACACGACTAATGGAAAACCAGAGTATGACACAGAGTGCTGGACTTGACATAACCAAAGAAATAAGGAAATTAACTATGACAGTCAAGAATGAAATGAGGGAAACAAGAACAGAAATGAAACAAATGAGAACAGAGATAAAAACAGATCTTAAGAAAGAATTAGAGACGTTTAGTAACAAACTGAATAATATTTCAAAAGAGCTAAAACGTGAATGAAAAAGTTAAAGAAGTAGAAGAAAGAACAACAAGGATAGAGACACAGACAATGAAAATGGAAGAAAGGACGGAACAACTAGAAAGGACAACGTTACTAATAGATATAAAGAACAGAAATGAATTGACTAAAATAAGAGGATTAAGAGAATCTCCACAGGAAGAACTGTATGAAAGACTAATACAACCACTGGCACAATTTATAGGATGGGCACTGGAACAACTAGATTTGGAATTGGATAGGATTTTCAGGGTTAATTCGGCGGTTGCAAAGCAGAGGAATATTCCACAGGACATTGTGGTTTATTTCCTGAGGGAAAGAGCGAAAGATGTGGTCTTTCAACAAAGCTATATAAAAAAATTAGTGGTGGATGGAACTGAGTTGAAAATCTACAAAGATGTGCATCCAGCATTATTGAAAAGAAGAAGAGAATACAGTTTTGTGACACAAGTTTTGAGAAATCAAGGAATAAGATATTCATGGGGAAGGACTGAGGGCATCTTCTTTATTTGGAAACAGAAGAAATTCATGTTGAATTCGATTATGAAAGCAAGAGATTTTTGGAAAAAATATAAGGGAGAATTGAATAAAACGGATGATGAAACACAAGAACAAGAAGAAGAAACGATTAAGGATAATTTACAAACATTACAAAGATCGGAGATAAATCAAGGAAAACAAGAAATAAAAGGGAAGCCCACAGAACGGGAGAAGGAGGAAGAACTAGAAGTGGAACAAGAAGACGAAGTTGAGGTAGAGGAGGAAGGAAGAGAAGAATTAAACTTCATACAAGACTTAGAATTAGAAGAAGAAACAGAAGAGACTGAATAGTAAATATCACATCATATAAAACATAAAATGAAATCAAGAATACTTTCCTGGAATGTTCAGGGTATAAACTCCCCCATAAAAGAAAATGTATCTTTCATCAATTAGAGAAATTAAATTTAGATATAATAGCTTTACAAGAAACCCATATTAAAAATAAAGATTTAAAATATATTAAGAACCCCAAATTAGGTCAAACTTTTTCATCCTCATTAGATAAGGAAAAAAAGGGGTAACTATTTTCATAAATAATAAATATGAGGCAAAACAAATTTTTTAGTGCATTTAGGGCATTGCATAGCAGTTGAATTAAGTATTATGGATTTAAAATGATTGATTGTAGCAGTGTATGGACCATTAGAAAATAAAAGCAAATTCTACCAAAAACTATTAGAAAGATTATTGGATTTAGATAATCACAAAATGATTCTAATGGGAGATTGGAATGGGGTATTGAATCTGATTTTGGATAGATCTAATAAGGATAAGAAGATAAGCAAAAATAATCAAGGAAAACTCCCTAAATCTTTTTCTGAATTATTAGAACATATGTCTTTAGTTGAAGTTTGGAGATACATAAAGGGTGGAAAAGAGGAATATACTTACTTCTCCGAGCGACACAAAACTTGGTCTAGAATAGATATGTTTTTCATCTCAGCGGATATGACAAAAAATATAGTGAAAATAGAGATCCTCCCCAGAACAGTTTCAGATCATCCCCCATACTATTGACAATTCAACAAGGAAAGGAAAGCTTTAATTGGAGAATGAATGATAAGTTATTAAAAAACAAATTAGTAGTAGATAAAGCAAAAACCGAATTGAAAAACTTTCTGGAGATTAATTTAGATAAGGAACAAACAGTGCAAATAGTATGGGGAACAAGTAAAGCAGTAATGAGGGGGTTCTTTATAAATCAACGAGCCTGGTTAACAAAATGCAGAAAAGAAAAGGAAACAAGAATACAAAAGAAATTGCAAGAAAAAGAAAACAAACATAACCCCCCCACAAGACTCTAAAATACAAAATGAAATAAAAATATTAAAGAAACAATTATTATTATTGATAACGAATGAAATAGAAAGTAAAATGAAATTCTAGCAGATCAGTTAAAAAAGAGAGATGGGTGCATGAGGATCAGAATGGTTTTCTTCCGGGAAGATATTTAAAAAATAATATAAGAATAATCCTGGATATAATAGAGTATTATCAGAAACATAACCAGAAGAAATTAGCATTAATATTTCTGGACGCGGAAAAAGCGTTCGATAACGTAAGCTGGCCCTTTATATTTGAAACAATGTATAAGATGGGAATGGGAGATAGATTTATGGATTGGATAAGAGCAATTTATAATGACCAAAAGCCATGTTTAAATTATAAACGGGGAGAAAACAAAACAATTTGAGATACATAGAGGTACATGACAGGGATGCCCACTTTCACCTTCACTCTTCATAATATGTCCGGAAATTCTGAATAACAACATAAGGAATAACACTGCAATTAGAGGTACAAAAATAAGAGAACAGGAATTTAAAATACAAGCATACGCAGATGATTTGGTGATAATTTCAGAAGACCCTTTTAAACAGTATGAAAGTAATTACAGAATCATTGAAACAATTCGGTGAAGCAGCAGGTTTTTAAATTAATAAGGAGAAATCATTGATGATAACTAAAAATATCACACAAAAACAAAAATTTGACTTAACAGAAATTTCAGGATTTAAAGTAACCAAAAAGGTAAGATATCTAGGGATAATAATAACAAAAAATAATTCAGAACTGTTTGATAATAATTATAAAAAAAACTTGGAATGAGATAACAAAAGAGGTGAAAAAATGGAATAAATTACATCTTTCACTATTAGGAAGAATATCTGCAATTAAAATGAATGTTTTACCAAAAATGATGTTTCTTTTTCAGAAGTTGCCTATAATAATTAATGAGAAACCATTTAAAAATTGGGAACAGGAATTGAGTAGATTTATTTGGAATGGGAGGAAACCAAGAATTAAAATAAAATATCTAAAAGAAATAAAAGAGAAAGGAGGATTAAATTTGCCGGATTTAAAATGTTATTATGAAGCATCCACATTAATATGGTTAAAAGATTGGATCACCCTGGAAAACTCAAAACTCAAAACTGTTGAATTTAGAAGGATTTAACCTATACTATGGGTGGCACGTTTATAGATCTTGAGGTTGTTTTTGAATTAACTAACTCTTCGGAATCCTATTCTAAAGTGTTTTTTTTAAATTCCTTATAAATTATCCCTTAATCTATTTTTACTTCTGGGCTTCCTACTGTCAGAAGTCTTACTGCTTAATTTATGTTTCTTCTCTTTCCATTCTAATAAACTTTATACTAAGACTTTCTGCTATTTCTGTGAATCCACTCTTGTTTCAATGTAAAGCATGAATCATGAAAAAGAAAACAACATCGACCATTTCCATATCTTACCTGATCCTGTCGTCCTCCAGTTGCGATTCCAGCAACACTTTTGCCAGGAAGGGAGCGCAACAGAATGCTCCCCTCCACACCCGACTGGCTCCCTGTGGAAGGGAGCGTGAGCAACATGCGCCTACCTTCCACAGTGCAGCCGGGCTCTTTCCCACATGGCACTGGGGGAGGAAGTACCTCCATCACACTTCCTACCCTTCTACATGGCTGGGAAGAATGGGAACGTTGCACAATCATAGGTGCTTAAAGGATTTATTCTGTTAAGTGAATATCCCACGATCACAAGAGATGGGGGCAGGATGGCTGGAGGACCATGATAACATCTTGCAAAAACATGACCCATGAACTACTGTCATCCTATCCCATCCCCATAGTGGGACTGCGATGCCATGCAGAAATGACAATTGTCAAGACTGATTTTTAGTTTGTGTCAGTAACTCTACTTTGACTCTTGTTTATAATGATCTCATCATCACCAGCTTATAGTTGTACCATATTTTTTTACTGAGAAATTCCTTACTGGTTCCCATTCTACATAATTTTCCTCCTGTTTTTTTCTCCTTAACCGAAGTGTCAGATAATCTATGTTTTTCATCTCAATCAGCTTTAATAACCATTCTTCAATCTCTAGAATATCATTGCATTTCCGAACAAGTGCAGAAAGACTTCTGTCCATTGTAATCATATACAATCACATTCTCCAGTATTTTTTTGTAAGTTCATCATCAAGTTCATCAAGCCTGTTTAAAAGGAAGAGTTCAGGTGTCATAGGGGAGGTTTGTCATAACCATAGAGTCTTTCACTGTTTCTTCCTCTAGTTCTAATCTCATAATCATTTTATAAAACTGTGAAGTTTGATGTCTTGATGTGACTTGAAATTGGAAGGAATTGAAAATAGAAGAGAACCTAATAAAATAGAAAAAATATTATTTGAGGTTTGACTTAAAGACTTTGCATCTTAGGCATTGTTGGAGAAATCTGGCAGTCGTTTTCCAAGTTGTATGCAATTCTCTTATCAGACCTTTTTATTTTAATCTAACAAAAGGTAGCCAACCATCCCCCTAGTATTAAAATAGTTAATTTTCATGCTGCAACAAGTAACAACAAAGTGCTTTTGAAATACTGTTAAGTCACAAGGAATTGATTAGTTTTAAAAAGGAACTTCTCAAGTTCTGAAGAGTGATAATTTTAATATGCTTCAGCAAACCAACTGAAAGATTTACTTTTATCTGTCCTGTATACTTAAATATGCATACGTAAGCCCAATTGTGCACACAAACTGAGGGAAGTTTCTTCCTGTCAATAGCATTTCTGTTGGTTTTGTTTCTAATTGTATGAAGTATTAAGTGGACACTTTAAGTATTAAATGACACATTTTTCTGCCACATAATTCCTTAGTAATTTTAACATTAATACTCATTATGGTAGGTAATGTAGCTGCTCTGTGCCTCATAAATTTGTAATTACTCTATTAATATTTTATATTTATTTCCTCTTCTGTGCCAAATTAGCCCAGAGGTGCTGTAAATTATGTGTCTGGGAATTAAGTAATTGATGAATAAAATGAGCCAACCTCTTGGGAAGAATGCAACTTTCACATTGTGGCAACAACATGGAGCCTACTTTTTTAAAGCCAGCTCCAGTCAGCTAAATGCTTTGTGAAAAATAATGAAAGCATCAACATGAATGGCAAAGATGTACTGAAAGTGTCCTTTGCTCCTCAGCAGAGTTAAAGGGAAGGGCCACAACTCAGTGGTATAGCTTTAGATGCATACTTTACAGGTTCAGTGATAGACATCTCCATTTTAAAGTTTTTCTTTGATGTGAGAAAAGTTAGAATTGCTCTCTGCCTAAATCCAACTATCCAGATGAATAATACAGGCTAGCTGGACCAGTTTGTGCCTTAATGTGAGCATAAATAGAGAGCCGGCATGATGAAGCGGTTAGAACATTGGACTACAGCCTAGGAGACCCAAGGTTCAGTTCCTCACTCAGCCTGGAAACCCAGTGGTTGATCTTGGGTGCGTCACACACACACAGACCCTTTCCACAACTCACCCATTTTCGGCGCTGGGGTGCGGGCTCGTGCGAACAGCCTCCAGAGAGAGGTTCTTGCATCCAGGGTCCTTCGGCTCCTTATGAGCTTCCTGCTTGCGTGAGAGCCCCGCTTCTTCCTTTCGCAGTGCAGCCTGGGACCTTCCCAGGCTGCACTGAGACAGGAAGTGTGATGGCCCGGCTTCCAAGGCTCCACACATAAGGTAAGTGCACACGGGGCCCCAGAGCGATGCGTGCACGGTCCATGTCAGGACCTGGAGCGTAGTGCAAATGTGAGTGCATCATGTGGACTGCTCCTCACATTTGCACACGGGGACCCAGAGCGATGCACAACCATGCAGCAAATGTGCAGATCAGATTGTGACAATCTGTCATGACATTTCACCCTTTCTCTTACTATTGCAACACAATACTGGCTTAGAATTTTAAAAAAATCAATGTATTTTTAAAAAATAATATATATATATTCCTTAAAATAGAAATGCATATATTGAAAATAAATACCATTGTAAATGAATACTTTGAGATAAGACATGTTATAAAAATACTTATTTCAATATCTATTTGTTTTTTGGTGAGAATATTTTTTAAAATTACACATTAATGAAGGAGATGAAAGAGCTTTATGAACGAACACATGTAAAAGTGATACAGGCTAGAAACAGACTTATTTGTAATCTGCTACTCAGTGCTTCATGACTTGGTATACATGGCAGCATATTGAAGAAAGAAATTTTATCTAGGACTTTGGCAGAGGGTGGATGGTACCACCACCACCACCCAAAAACCTCTTTGTGACTGTTATTTTTAAAGTTTAAATATGAATCTGAAATACAATCACACGTTTAGTTTATTGTATAAATAAATGTGAATTTGATTCAGCTCATGTTCAGTTAAGAACTGTCCGCAATGTATAAACTGCTTCATAAAGTCTAAAAAGACTTCATAAAGTCTAAAGAGAAAAGTTGATTTTTTAATAAAATCAAAAGTGGAACAAAGTGAGGGTTTTGAATGACTCTGAATCTCAACATTATGTTTGCCACCTTTATTTCCTGAAAGGCTCCTCATCTTGAACAAATACATGCATATACTCCAACTCTCCCAACTTAGGCCCTTTTCACATGCCAGTCCTGTTGCGAAATGGCTGTGGGAGCGTTGTGCAATTGCGATGACCGTTCCACATGACGTCTTCTCAATCACTTGATGCTCCTGAGGCCATTGGGGGCAATTGCACATTATGTCATTTTCAGCTTGTTGCTGAAAATAATGTGCAATCACGCATTGCTCCCGTGCCCCACATGCACTTACCTTGCATGTGAAGGCTCTGGACATACAGCCACCATGCTTCCTCCCCCAGCACAGCCTGGGAAAGTACCCAGCTGTGCTGCGGAAGGAAGGGGGGAGCCCTCACACTTCCTTCTGGCCAGTGCGGAGCTGGTGCGGAGGGGAAGCGGAGGGGACCGAGTGCCTCCTGGACCAGGCTTTTCACGAGATCACCGCACAACGCCAGCAGCACCAGGTAAGGTGTGAAAATGGCCTTAGCAGGAACAGTCTTGATTAATTTTCTGTCATCCCACTTTTCCGGCTGCTTTGAAAATGCCCCAGTTTCTTTCTCCTACTTCCACTTTCTCACTTTGTCCTTGGCTTACTTCAATTGTTGTAAACTGACTTCAAAGTGCAAAAGTAGCTTCCACTCAATTAACTCAGTGGGTGGAGAAGAAGGGGTCCTTCTCAGTAAGCTTAAGCAAAAGCAAACTGCTTCAGCCTCTCTTGGCCCATGTGGTTTTCCTCATTAATACCTTTGGCCATCTTGAACATGCTGTGATGATGCTTGGCTGTGTGTGTTTTGGTTTTTTAAAAAAAAAACTTCGGAGAGTATGTGTACAGCCAGTGAGTATAACATGGCTGTCAGCAGCCTCTGGCTCTTTCTGCAGCTTACCTTTCACTGAAGTAGGGATCCCAGGGTTGGCTCTCACGGGAGACAAGCATGACAGAAGCGCTCCCCTACACACCAGCTGTCTGAAGGGAGGAAGCATGATGGCTCTGCCTCTCTCTTCCATAGCATAGCCCAGCACTTTCCCAGGCTGTGTTGAGGGAGGAAGTGCAGCCATTGCACTTCCTGACCCTCTGCACAGCAGATAAGTGCAGGAGGGTGGCAGGAGAACTGTGCAATTGTGGTTCATTGATTGAATGATTTATCAATGATTTATTCATCAGTTATTTGTTCCATGGTTGCAACGAGTGGCTACAGGGTCGCGATCGGATTGTCATGCAGAACTGTTGTCGCAGGCCTGTCGTGATCCTGTCACCATTGCAGATTGGGAGCAGGCTGCAGAAAGGTCCTCAGTTGAATTTGGCTGCTGCAGAGGGTAAAGAACTTTGTGAACAGTATGGAAAAAAACTGAAATTTAAACTTATATGGATGGGGAAAGAATGAGAAAGTAACAGTTTCATCCATTCCAAAGTGCCAATGAGATAACTATGCTCCACTCTGAGGCCCTTTACTGCCCTGCTGCCAACTAAACCAGCCACACCATGGGAAACTTCACAATAAAAATAAAACCAGTTATAGCTATTCCCCAATTCCACCTGTTCTCACCTATAGAGAAACCACTCATTTTATCACTACACCTAGAAGAGTCATCTCCCCAGCTTGCTAAATATCATCACCTTGTAGCTGGCTTCTCTCACTTTTATTCTTCCCAATACAGTTGTATTACATGAATTGCAGCATGTTTCCGCATCTAAGCGAGACAAAGAAACAAGGGAGAAGAGCTCTGTGTACTCTATGGACAAAACAATAACCATGAAGCAGATGAAAGATTTACTCAGCAAGCACAGTAAAATGTGAAGTATGTGACAATGTACACATCACCTTTACCATCCAGTCACTCCTGTTTGGAAAAGGAGCTTTTATAGGCCTTACAAAAAGGGCGAGAGGGCAGGTTAATCTCCCAAACTGGTTGAAAAGCTATGGGATTTGGGGGGACACTCCCACAATCTGAAGAACCACAAGTAGGGACACTTGAAGTTGGGAGTCTGGATACAACCTGTGGGCTGCACTTTGCCCATCCCTGGCTTTCAGCCAGAGTCTTCATGTATATTTTACAGAGCAGAGCAGTCCTGTCTGTCAGTCTGACAGAGTTTGCTACAAGCATGTTTTGTCCAATTAAGTTGTCAGTGAGCAATGAACACGTACCAGGCAGGACTCTTTCAGGGGAACAACAGAATTTCCTCTAATGGCAGTGCAACAGAACAGCTCTGCATAGAGTGAAATTAGATGATCTTTTAAGTTCTTGCAAGCAATAGACATTTGCAAAAACTGTGGCAGGCATTAAAAATGTTTTTCTGGAGAAAAAAAACTTTTCATTTTAAGTATTTTTCCCACAGGATAGGGGAGTTTCAGGATCTCATTTCTTTATCTCTGCACCCGATTTGCAAAGTCTGGTCTACCTGTAGTAGAATGAGGTGTTAAATTGTACCCACCTTCACACTGCCAGAAAAGGTCTACCGCTTTTGAATTCTTTCCAACATAAAAAGCTCTCCACAAGGAAAGAGTTAGCACACTGCAGAGAAAGTATGAGCACGGACCTCCTCACACTCTGCTAGCCCTTTACTTGCAGGAAGTGGTAGTGAACTTAAAAACGTAACCTCTCATCTACGTCTAACTGTGGTACAGTTTGCCCCACAATTTCATTCTTCCCATGCTGCCATTCTGCTGAATGTGGGAAATAGTCTCAAACGAGGGAGCTGATCTACCCTCTCCCCCCAAAAAGAAAAAAGTCACTCCTTTGCTGCACAGGCCAAGGAACTGACTGGCTTTCCACTACAGATATAATCCTTCCTCGCTAAACAATAGCTGGGGGCTTTTACTTTGGGGAAAAGGCATGTGCAAAGGGTTATCTCCTCTTTCAGCTCTTTGGTTCATCTTCTTTCTTCCCTAGTTTTTCTTTTTTTTTTAAGAGATTAAAGATATAGAAAATCAGATAGTGGACCACCTTGTCTAATTCAGGGCTGATCCTAGTCATTTTGCTGCTTGAGGAAATTAAAGCCAGTGATGTATTTAAGTCTTTTACTCCAAGTCTCAAGTTCAGTCTCAAGTCCTTGAAGATACTTTGAAGTCAAGTCTCAAGTCTAGGAGCCACCTTTATATCCCAACCTATATTCTAGAATTTCTGGACAGAGCTGCATAAAGTCAGTTTTAACAATTTAAGCAGAGCCGGCCTTCCACATTTGTGATTTTGCCATCTGCAGCTTTGGAAGCAGGGAATAGGATCCTTCTTACTTCCCTTTCCCAAAGCTGGAGGCTTTTGTGCCAATGGATATAAAAGAGTCTGCAGCTTCTGAAGTGGGGAATAGGTTCCTTCTTACTTTTCATTTCCAAAGCTGGAAGATTTTTCAGAAGTAGAGAATAGGATCCTTCTTACTCCCCATTACTGAAGCTTCAAAAATTTAGAAGGATCCTCCTCAAGCCTGTTGCCTAACACATTTGCTGTTCCCCTCTGAGAAATGCACCCTGCACTCTGGGGGTGAGTCTTGTCTTTTGCACTTAGAAACAGTTTTATTTTTTAAAAATTTTTTTATTACATTCAAAGTACATAAAAGCATATATTGACACAAATATGTATATCATTATTATAATTCTTCTATTCCCTCGCCCGCTTCTGTATATCAGAGGTTTCCCGTTGAATCTATCTTCCATTTACACATATCTTATCAAATATCAATCCACAGACATTTACAGATTTACAAAAGCATTGCCCTTTTCCATTCTCTTTCAAAATTTTGAACCGTTTTGTTCTTAAGGGAGTAAGCTAATTTTTCAGTCTCTACCATATCTAACATTTTTATTTCCCATTCATCTAATTGAATATCTGTTTTATCTCTCCAATGTTGTGCATATGTCAGCCCGTGCTGCTGTGATCAAATACAATAATATTTTCTGTTGTTTTCTAATCTCCCAGTGCTCTTAGGAAAAGTTTTAGAAGGCTCCTCAAATATGCAGCAGGGACAGGCTGCTGAGCAGACCTCAAGCCCATTGCTTAACCTGGCCCTTTTCGCACACAGTTTCTGTAGCGTGAGGGCCCCTTGAGCGTAGCGTGAATGGGAGCGTCGGTCCGTATGACGCACTCTCATTCACGCGACGATCACGAGCCTAAAGTGGGACGCGTGCACATTTTCTTATTTTCGGCTCTAAGCCGAAAATACTGCGCATTCGCACAATGCTCCCAGGGTCCTCGCACACTTACCTGCGTGCGGTGCGTCGGACGAGCGGGTCGGTCACGCTTCCTCCCCCAGCGCAACCTACAGCTCCCAGACTGCGCTGCGAAAGGAAGGGGCGGGGCATCTGCGCGATGCTTGTGCGACCGGCAAACAGCTGTGGGAGGCAGAAGGGTTGCCGTGAGCGGCTTGCACAAACAGCTGCTTGCGCAAGCGCCACCCCCACCGCCGCGATGAAGATAAGGTGAGAAAAGGGCCCCTGTTGTTCGCTTCTGAGAAATGAGCCCACACTTTGGGCTTGAGACAGATTGTCATACGACCAGTAGACAAAAAGAGATGGAAGCATTGTTCAAAGGCATAAGGTTTCTGGAGAAAAGTGTTGTTATTGAACCAAGCGCAACAAGTCAGTCACTAAAAATATACAAGTCTTGAGTCAAGTTGAGTCGAGTCAGTGCATCATTTATTGCCAAGCTGAGTCCGAGTGAAGTCACTTAAGCGACTTAAGTCCAACTTGAGTCCAAGTCACTTGACTTGGTCCACATCACTGATTAAGGCAGTGTGCCATCCGGTTCTGTGTTCAGAAAGGAAGTTGAATCTTTCTTCAGCACTGGCAATGGAGCAGGATCTTGAAGCCAGCAAGCCCAGGGCAGGCTGCCTGGCACACATTTCTTCTCTTCAACACCTTTTCCACTACCTCCCAGCATCTAGTGTGATGATAGCCTTCTCACTTTGTCTAATGACAGAGCTGGCATGGGTTTCATCTGGTTTGGTCCTTATCTGAGTAAAAGCTAGGTCTAATCATCATTAGCTATGAAATATATCAGATATCCTTGGGCATGCTAGTTGTTTGCTGTCTAAGCTACCTCACAGTCTTGAGAAAATAATTGCTGAGATAGTTCCACACATGCTACTCCACCCTAAGCTCTGGGAAGGGAGAATAAATTATAAATGTGATAAATAAATCATGCTAAGTGAGTAAGTTCTCTTGAGAGCGCTCTCTGTCCTTTGTTTTGTAAATTAAAAAGATGTGTACTAACAGATCTCTTCTTTTTCCTCCTGGTCTGCAATTAACGAGTCACCTTTTCACCTCCTTTTGATAAGCTGTTTATTGAGTTCTTCTACTGTCTCATAATATAGTGGGTTTTTACATTTAATCAATATTTTCCATTTATCTTCTTTCAAACCTTTACAGATTTTCCAATATCTTTGAAGGAATGTCTCCACAAAGCAGAAGATGAGGGACTCCAATGAGAGGAATAACTTCTCAGTATCTTATCTAAGTGTTTTCTGATGAAGATTTTCTAGAGAGGTAGTCATACATTGTTATAAATCCATATCTGTACCCGCATCTTTGCCAAACAGTACTTCATGTCCCTGATGAAGTTATATTTAGTCATTTAATGCCACAATAAATCCATTGGTCTACACAATTCTTCCTTGTTTATGGTAAACAGTTTTCAACATCCTTTGGGGTCATAGGTTTTGGCATTGCATACTGCTACACCGATCTCTCTGTCTCACCATGTAACACTATGATTGAGAAACTGTGCTCACCCAGCCCTGTGTTGTTGGACTCCAAAATACCATCAGTCCTGCCAGCACGATCACCGGTCAAAGGAGTTACAGCCAACATCTGTGAAACATTGGGTTCTACTAATACAACTCTTTTTTGAATACTACCCAGAGTAAGAATGCCAGTTCATATCCTGCACTAAGGTCAAAATGTTAACAAGTAGGAAAATAACAAGGTCAGGATGTTAATGAGAGCCCCTTCATACTATTAGAGTGCTATGATCTGAGTGCTATCATTCCACATTAACTGCCATGGCAACATCCTATGCAATCTTGAAAGTTCATTTTTGGGAAGAATTTACTCAGAATTCTACATCCAAGAGGTCTAGTGCCTCACCAAACTACAAATGCCAGGATTCCACAGGAATGCAATGGTAGTTAAAGTGGAATCATAGTACTATAATTGTGTAGTGTGATTGGGCCCAAAGTCAAGACGTTAACAAGTAATGTTTATCGAGATTCACTCCTCCCTTTACACAAATGAACTAACAAAGATTTGCCACTTTAAGATAGGTTCCCATGATATATGAACCAGAAATTATGTTTAGATGTTATCCAACAAGCCAAGATTGGTGTACCAACTTTAAATCCTGGTTTTGCCAAGTTCCAAATTCTGGTTTATTTTCTCAGTCATGCTGAAGGATGAATAAAAGCTTTGTGTGAGTGAACACTTCATTTTTCATAACCTGTCGTATTAATCTAGAACTTATGGCATACTGTGATGTAGCATTACAGATGCAGGCTTGCGCTTCCTTACATATATCAAAATATGGAGAAAGGATTTGTAGCCCTGACATATGGTAAATCAGATTATTTTGCCTTTGAAATTAGATTATTTCCAGGAATTGTGATTACCACAATCAATTTAACATTGGAAGAGCACCAGAAAAGAGAATCTGGTGTTGCACAGACCTTGAAGATGGGCCAAGACAGACATGCCCTGCAAACTGGCAGGAGTTCACTAGGAGCAGGAATGTGTCACACACAATAAATATCTTAAAATAGGCTTAGTTTATTTGTGTATTTTCCCCCACAACACATTGTGATCAAAGCAATGCACAAAATCAACATATTAAAACGACATTAATTCCATTATAATCCATTTCAAACATATCAAAACTTTGAAAGAGCATAATGTACTCTTGAATATCCAGTACAAATACAATCAACATCTTCGTTGCAGGAATGATCATATACTAGGATTTTTTTAAAAAAAGAACTTGGATTGTGTGAGCTATTTTCTGAGCCCAGGAAGAAATCAAGTATACTGAAGTTTAAGACTGTGGCTGTAGTGTATACTTCTAGTGTTTCTGGATCCCAGTGAGAATTTAGTGTTCCCTTTCCTCACCCCAAATATGGCCAACCTACTGACAACCCAAGCATACTCTTTGTGTACGGACATATCATAGCTCCCTGAAAAAGTTCATAGGACATCCTCCCTTCACAAAAATATACAGTCTTGGGTGTGGCAAATACTCCCGTTTTGTTACTCTGTGATCATAGAACCAATCTGTACATGACACATACATGGGTGCATTTTGAACTAATAGCTGCTGTCAATTAGAAAAGACAGCTTGGGACTGGAAGCCATGAGTTACAAGCAGGGAAATTACAGGGACAAGAGTCAACTGAATATTCTCCCAATCCACACAGGGCTGCCCCCCACCTCCACCATCATCCTCAGTTATTTTCTCTCTATGGCAAATCTGGTTAAAGGAGCTTGTGGGCATATGTTCTAGAGTAGGAAATTAACAAGTTAGAAAGGAGTAAACCTTTCCCCCACACTTCCTGCTGTGCTACTCAAAAGCATAGCTTCCTGAATCAACTCCTCCTTATGACAAGACTGCTGTTAGCATTTAAACATCCATTTGTACATCTAATCAAATCTGTTATAAAAGTACTCTTTTTTTGTAGTTGTATTGAAATGATTTTTAAAAAAATCAATGGAGGAAGTCCTGTTGGAGCATGCAACCTTGGAAAGTACAATTCTCAATCCCTCTCTCTCTGTCTTGAGCCACGGTGATATAGCAGTTTGAGCACTGGACTAGGGCCATTTCTGCACTGTACTGTTATAGTGCTATTACTCCATTTTCAATATCCTATTGAATCCTGGGGTTTGCAGTTTAGGGAAGGGCATTTAGGATTCTCAACCAGAGAGGTCTTTAGCCTCAGGTAACTATAAATCCCAGAATTTCACAGGATGTTGAAAGTGGAATAATAGCACTGTAACAGTGTAGTGTGGAAATGGCCTAGGACTCTAAGAGACTAGGGTTCAAATCTCAGCTCAGCCATGGAAACTCCTGAGTGACCTTGGACAAGTCACACTATCCTAGCCTCAGAGGAAGGCAATGGCAGACATTTTCTGAACAACCTTACCCAGAAAACCCCATGACTGGTTCCTCTTAGGATCATGGTCACTGTAAGTCGGAAATTATTTGAAAGCACAAAACCACAATTATCTATCTCTCTACTGGACGAGATACATACTTCTGCACGAATAACTCATGCATACATACTCAACTGCTTTATACCCTCCTCTTCCCCCTAACATTACCCTTTCCCATTTGTTACATTTGAAGAACATGTGGTGATCATGTTAACTTGCTCATTAAAGACTAGCAAATGAATTGTGGCATGAGATTTCATAAGCAAAAGCCAACTTCATCAGTGAAGATACATCACCAGTATATCCTAGGGCCAAATTAGACTATGCTAAATATGTTGCTGCCACTGAAAAGGGCAACCACATGTTTGGCTGCTTACCTCTTCTTAATGCAGAGTCTGACTATGGCAGCTACTTATGCATCCCTCCACCACTAAAAAGAAGAAATGCATCAATAACAAAAAAGAGGATAAAAGCGTGTATCTATTTGCCTAAATTTAGTATATGCTAACTTAGAGCTATAGATGCAAATCTGGAAATAATTACACTACGAAAATAGAAATACATCTCAGCTTAATGTGACCAGATGATCTGCACAGTTGCCCAGGTTCTTTATGTTTAAACAGGATATTGTCTGGACAACCTTTCAAAGAGACAAATGTCTTCTGAATAGTCAAAATACATCATAATACCTAAAAGCTCTTAGACTAAAACCAATCACTTTTGCCCAGATCAGTTGGCTCTGCTTTCTTTAAGAATTACCTTCTTTCATAAGCCTAGGAGTGACAAATTTGACTTCTAGCATACAAAATTCCAGCATTTCCAACCCTCATGTGCTACATCAAGGCTGGAGATCTATTAGCTCTGCAGATGTTGCTGAACTACCACTACCCAGCATAACCAATTGTGAGGGATGCTGGGAGTTGCAGTACAAATATATTGGAAAGACTGCACGATTTCCACCCCAATCAAAATGTTTCACTACGAATTATGTCTGTCAAATCAGATACTGGCATATAAAGGCTGAAGTCCTAAAACATTGAGTTTCAGGGCATTTTACTGCTGAGTAAACTTGTTTAGAATTGCACTGCTGTTTTGGGAAAAGTAACAGATATCCATAAAGTCCTAACCGAGTATCTGAGACTGCAGCCCTACCGCTGTGTTTTCTTTTGTGTTGAAACAGTTTTATTTCCAGGAACATTTGGAATGCCAGGTAATGGTGATGATTCTTTCAGCTATACAGTTGGATTCCCGTAGATATTGTTATGCTTTCTTTCTAGTCAGTTGCTTTGCAGATTAGCTGTTGGGTCAAAAAGTTGGATCCAGCTTACATAACTAGAGTAACAGCTTCAATTTACTCAGCATATTCATGAAGCCTGCAGGCCAAATCTGGCCTGTGGGGGTTTCCTTGCCAACCACCAGATGTCCCTACCCCTGCTGTCCCACACCACTACCAAAAAATGTTTGGCCAAAAACCCATTCTCTGAGGCTAATATTTTTCTTTTTGCTAGACAGCATTATTTTAGGAGTGTTTCCACCCCAAAATAGTGAATAAACTTCTCTAAATATCCCTGAACATGATAGAATGTACTTCCAGTCAACCAAAATGGCAGCTGAAGTGCTGCACTATGGCCCACCAGTGTCTTGGAGGGTCCAAAATGGCTGCCTGAGTCTGTAGGATGTCCACCTTTGTTTTAAGGCTTTAGTAGGCAACATTGTAACCCCTCAGTTTGTCTAACCAAAACCTAAATTGTGGTCTCCATGTTTTATTACATGAACCTGTATAATTGAAATTGGGTGTAAGTAAAATGAGAATAGGAGTATGTATGGATTTGGTGTTCTTCAGAACATAATCACTTTGAGCAGAAGCCATGATGACAAACCTGATGGTGGAAGCATCACTCTTCTAAAACATTTGTATTTCGTGATACATTTTAGTAGAATAATTTGCCTTTCTTTAACAAAGAGCAGCTTGAACCTTGAAAACCTAACGTGTCTTAGCACTTCTTCCAGCTTCCAGATATTTTTCAGGGTAAGTAGCTTAATTCAGCAGCCAGTTAAAATGAGTTCAATTTCAGATCCACCCTGATTCACTATATAGACAAGCTTGAAGTCAAGTTGAAATCTGCTTGAGATTTTCCGACAGATAAAACAGAGACAGATGGTTTGGCCTGCGCGCTGGCTGGTAACATTCATTCTCATTCTGTGCCTTGAGGCAGACTGATAAAAGTTGAAGCAAAGGAGAAGCCATTGCAGATCCATGACACTGTTTCAGTTCCCTTAGAGGAAAAATTTTGTTGTACTTCCAGCACTGTCTGCACATCTAGAGGGGGGGATCAAATACATCATATATCCCAGTTAAATGGACTGAAGGACAGAGATGGCAGCAGAAACTGAATTGCTTCTAAGTCAAGATGTGTTCACACCTCAAAAACTGGTCTACGGGGAGCCAGCTGGTATTTCACCACCTCTGTTAAAGGGCTTGAAAATTTGGGAACCCTGAACCAGATTTTTAAATAACAGAGATTGGGAAATTTACTTCCTGGACTACAAAATCTCTATGCCTGCTGTTACCCTTTCTTAGATTTAGCTGACTGTCATCTGCAGGGTGGGCAACTTGTGGTGTTTCTGTGGTCTTTGAGCTGCATCTGCCCTCACTGCTTGTGCTGATCGAAGCTCTCAGCCAACAACCCATCTGTTCCCCCATTCCAGACTTAAAGCATCAGGTAGCAGGTACTGTGAGCTATATCTGCTGAAGAGCCACTGCTAGACAGAGCAGACAATACTGGACAAATTTTCAAAACTGCTATAGGTTAACTATCTTCCAGGCATCATTCTTAATACCTGCCCCACAACTGTGGTGCTAAATCTGCCATATGCAATTGACAAAACACTGAAGGGGCTTCCAGATGGAGCCTAGCATACATTGCCATTTGACATATAGTGTAGGTCTTCCATCTTCTCTACCATGACTGATATTTTTTAAAAGATAAGATACATAAGATATTATGAGAAGACACAGGAGGTCTAAAAAATGAATACCAGTAAGATTCCATGGCTGAAGGGGACCAATGGCACAATACAGTCAGCCCTCCATATTTGCGGGTTTCACTTTCATGCATTAGATTATTTGTGAGTTTCTCCAACTCCTCTTCCCCATTTCAAGTGCTTCTTTTCTGAGGGAATGTTTTCTAGGAGTCCTGTGCTCCTAATCCTAGTGAATGTGGAAGGCCAACTGAACAATGCTCACCAGAATGGACCAATTCTCTGGGATTTTTGGATAACTTTCAGTTAGCAGGACTAAGCAAGGGGGATATAGGTGTGTTTTTCCATATGTAGGCACATTTGCAAATGAACCTCTAGCTTGGCCTTAAGTATACAAGGACTCTGAAGTCTATCCATGGAGCTGAACTCCACTATTTTTTACTAGAGTCTTCATTCAAGCGGACTGGATGTTAATGCAGGCTTGTTTAGGAAAGACCCATGGAAATCAATAAGATTTAATTTTGTCACAACTAACTTAATTCCCATTGATTTCAGCACAACTGATCATATATATTGTCTCTGCATCAGCAACTTCCTCGTGTCTATGCCTGCCCCTCCAGCTCCTCTCTTTCTGCTCTGTTAGTGACTTTTCTTCCTAGGAAGGCTGGCATAAAAATATTTTAAAGAGACATATATTCTTCTTTTGTTCATCCACTTCCTTTCTCTTGTATGTGTTTGCCTTTAGGTCACTTGTTGATTTACAGCAACTCCAGAAATTTCATAGAGATTTTTAATTATAACAACAACAACAACAACAACAACAGGAAAGGAGGAAGTCCTTTTCTTAGGCAATCGATATTCAGAGATGGTTTTGCCAATTCCTTCCTCTGAAATGTAGCCTACAGTACCTGGCATTCCTTGATGGTCTCCCATCCAAGTATTATCCTTCTTCTTGTTCTTCTGTGCCTTCAAGTTGTTTGTGACTTATGGCAAGCCTAAGGCAAAACTATCATGGGGTTTTCTTGGTGAGATTTGTTCAGAGTGGGTTTGTCTTTGCCTTCCTCTGAGACTGAAAGAATGTGAGTTGTCCAAGGTCATCCAGCAGATTTCATGGCTGAGTGGGGCTTTGAACACTGGTCTCCAGAGTAACAGTGCAATGCTCAAACCAACACATCATGCTGGGTTAACCTTCCTCTTAGCAACTGCTTATTCAGTAGTGTCTATGGGTGTTGGTCCTAAGAAGGGATGGATCAGGTCTAGCTGACTGAGATTATAATCTTTTGCAGGATGTTTTTTTATTGCAACTTTTGAAACATCTGGTTTTGGGAAAGATTTTTGTGTGTTTGGAATTTGCAGTGACCTGACCTGAGGGTTCAGTGTAATGTAAAACAAAAGATAATTTTACAGAAATAAACATTTCAAAATGTTTTTTTAAGGTCCGTGTTGTTGATTTATACTGTATACCAGCCCCTAAATACTCTATTAGAAATCTATTAGAAGCAGCAGAAGCAAAAAAGAGATTAAGAGAGGAAACAGACAACAAGTTTGTCTGGAGTTGCTGATATTGGAAAGAAATGTCCTCCTTGATGGTTGTACTTTGGCCATTGCTGGAGTATTTTTACTGGGTGCCAGGCTTTATTAAAAAAAAACTGGAATGACTTTGCTCCTGAGGAATTGTGATTGTACTCTTGATGGTATTCAGACAGCATTCCTAATCAATGTAAGGCACTGTATATTCAGCAGAATTCTTAGACTCAGTAGTTTCACAGTGGTACTCAAATTTTAGCAATTTGCTTAAGAGAGCTTTTTTGCTGCAACTGCATTATTTGTTCACTCTGGAAATTAGTTTTTATCTGAATGACAGCCTATCTCTTAATGAAAATCAGGTACAGGATGCCAACCCTAGCTTTTCCATTAAAAACAAACGCACATACTTTTTTCCCTGGCGGAAGTCCATCATAAGCTTGGCATCCTCAGCCCACGCATGTTTACTCAGAATTAAGTCCTGTTATGTTTAACAGTGCTTTCTCCCAGGCAGAGTTTGTAAGCAACATGTTTCAAGTAGCCATTGTTATCTAAAATGAGTTCCTTTGGGGTTACTTAAAAGGACTTTTCCAAGGCAGCAAGACAGAAAATGATGACAACACCAGTAAAACAACTTAGATATCATGTTTAAAATGTGATTTTGTTTCTCCCTCTACAATTTAAGAGGAATTTTGGCAGGATTTTCCCCCAAGTTTTATGCCTCTCTCTTAACAATAACTTTTTTCTCTCAAAAAATATATATCGACAAAATGTTATGAGGAACACAACAGATTAGTTTTTAACAGTGTAATGAGTAATTTACAAGAAGATACTTCTTTCATCTTTGTAACAGGAACTGATTACTTCCCAAACTATCCTTCTAGACGAAAGTGTGTAGGAAGACTATGTGATATCATGGACTTTTAGTGTAAAATAGTGTTTATTAAGGTAATTTGTTTAGATATGCTTTAGATATCCACTGTGTATAAGGTACAGAGCTGTTGAGAGCAGGTAAAAAATGGAACTTTGACAGTGAGTGGTAATTGGTGGAATATCTGGAAGGATTTGGATAAGTAGGTTGTTGTGGGTTTTCCAGGTTTTGAGGCCATGTTCTATTAGTATTTTCTCCTGTGGCTGGCATCTTCAGAGGACGTGGTAGCATGGAAGTGAGACAGACTATATATACTTGTGTAGTCCCCGGGTGGGACGAAGCAATTTGCATATGTTAAGTTGGCCTGTGTAGTGGCCTATTGTTAAATGGAATATCCCCCAGGGTTGAGTTGTTAGTCAGGGGATATGCATAAAAGTGCATTAAGTATATTAGCCATCTATTGTATTGTTTCTTGTAGAAGGACCTCCAGAATCTGGGTGGTGTTCATTGGCATATTTTGAGTCTTGATTTTCGTATTCTTCAGTACTGGTAGCCAAATTTTGTTTACTTTCTGAGTTTCTTCTTTCCTGTTGAAATTGTCCATGTGTTTATGGATTTCAATTGCCTCTCTCTGTAGTCTGACATAGTAGTTGTCAGAACGGTCTAGAATTTCTGTGCTTTCAAAAAGCATTCTGTGTCCAGGTTGGTTTATAACATGTCCTGCTACTGCTGATTCTTCTGGCTGGACCAGTCTGCAGTGTCTTTCATGTTCTTTAATTCATGTTTGAATGTTGCATTTTGTAGTCCCTATGTAGACCTGCCCACAACTGCAAGGTATGCGATAAACTCCAGCAGAAGTTAGAGGATCCCTCTTGTCCTTTGCTCAAAGTAGCATTTGTTGAATTTTCTTGGTCGGTCTGTAGATTGTTTGGAGGTTATGTTTCTTCATCAATTTCCCTATGCGGTCAGTGACCTCTTTGATTTATGGTAAAAACACATTCCCTTTGGTTGACTGCTTATCTTCACTTCCGTGGTTTTTTCCAGGTCTTAAGGTTCTTCTGACGTCTAAACTGAAGTAACCATTGATCTGTAGAGCCCAGTTTAGATGATTCAGTTCATCTTTCAGGAGGTGGGGTTCACAGATGCTTTTGCACCCTTGGTGGGTGACAATTGATAAGGTAGTTAGAGGTAGTTAGAGAGGGTTAAACAGTGAGTGATTATAGTTGAGAGAATCTAGGAATTAATTAGAGGTATTTAAGAGTCTGAGTTAGCTAGGAATGGAATGTGTGAGAGAATGTGAGCTGTGTTTTAAATGTATTAAATAATTAATCAGATTTGTTATGTTTGACTTCTGTTAAAAAAGTGTTGTTTTTGGAACCACTTTTGGTCTCCTGGAACACTTCATAGTAGAAAGCCTGGGTTCAGACAAGGTGTCTGTGGTGGCGGCAGGGAATAAAGAAGGGTGGTGTCCAGTGAGGATGAAAACTACATAATATGTCACATAGGTACCTTGATGGCATCCCCATGGTTGGTGGCCACAGCAGTAGGACAAGAGGATATCCTTACATGGGTGACAGAGTTCAGGACAAGGGAAAGCCCTCATTCCAGGTGGTAACTTGAGATACACATTTGGCAGTGGAGGTTTATGCAGAACCTCACATCTGATGGAAAAGCAGTTCATTAACTGGTAAAGCCTCACAAGTAGCCTATAGAGAAATCCTTTGCACTTTCATTAAAAAGTGAACCCTACTGAAATTAGTGGGATTTACTCTCAAATAGGAGTGCATTGGAATGAAGCCCTTTAGCTTGTTCTTATGCACATCTATATACTCCCTATATATTATATATAGATATAGATATAACCCTCTGGGAAACCAGATGGGGCAGAATGGCAACATCCGGCTTAAAAATATAAACCCCCTACAGAAGGCATTTATTACTTATGATATTGAGACATATTCAGTCTGGTCTTAGTATTTATTAAAAATGCATTAACTTTGGGTAAGGATTACTTGCTTCTTTTGAATTATCACTATCATTGATCAGAATTTATGGTAAACGACAAGGAATAATACCTCAATATGTGTAGAGATGCAGGACACAAAATGTATTAGAATATAATCCAACAGGAAACGGGATAGGAAGTCAATTTGTTTTGTTTATGTTCTATTTGTAGGTTTTATTACTGTATATGTCATACTATATATGTCTTATTAATAAGGAGGACTTGATTGCAGAATTTTTGCAGACTATAGGATTACAAGACATTAAGTAAAGTCATGTAATAGATGTTAATGGATGTTATGATATGTAATGTTTTATGTGTTGTTGATGTTTTTGTAAATGTTCTTGTCATCATTTTGTTCCATTTATGTTTTTTATATTATATAATATTTCAATAAAGAAATTTTTTTAGAAAAAAAATATTCTCCAATACATACAGTAGAATTTATCTCTAAGTAAATATGTTTAGCTTTGCTTTCACCTGATTTCAATCCCCCCATAACTATTCTTTCATAACTATAACTAGTTTATAACTATTATCAATTATATATTTCACCCATTGCAACATTGTCTGTGTCTGTGGAAGATACAGATGGTATTGTACTAGATTTCAGTCTTCTCCTAATTCTAATTCTTTTCATTCATGTCTCTTTTTCCTCCTGAACCACTGCTTTCTTCTGTATCTTTATGACTATACATGGATTTACTCTTGATGCTTGCTTCCAGTTTATTGGCCACACACATGCACACAGGGCTTCTTTCTCAGAGAGAAAAATGTTGTCTTCTCTGTAACCTCTTTTCAGTCATCTTGTTAATGGACTTCCTACTACCACTCAGATTTCCCACTTTCTGGGTACAATAACCCTCCTGTCTTTCAACACCAGTTATCTGACAACTCACTCTTTGGACACTTCCAAATTAAGAACAAGTTCCTTTCATTTGATGGGGGTTCCACTCTTTCAACATTTCTTCTTGCTTACTTGGGACCATTCAAATGCATGCATTGCTTGCAAAGCAAGCTGCAGGGGAGGCACCAAGCCAGCTGAGAGGCTTTGCAGAATGTGTGCAGTCAGTCCCAAGTGAGGCAACTTCCACCCTACACTGTTATGGTGCTATTATTCCTCTTTCAAAAACCTATGGAATCCTGGGGTTTGCAGTTTTGGGAGGGGCCTTTAGAATTCTCAGCCAGAGAGCTCTTGGGCCTCAGTAAACTACAAACTTCAGGATGCCACAGGATGTTGAAAGCGGAATAATAGCACTATAACAGTGGATTGCACAAATGGCCTGAGTCTCCATAAGTCCTTCATTCTCCCTACAGTGCAATACATGGGTTCCACTTTTCAGCCAGTTCTATTTTCTTACAGTGCTACTGTCCCTAAACTGTCAGATAAGCAGGGGAAGCTTGCACTCTTTCTTGCCTTCACTCATACCCAAAAACCTATCTTCATCATTGGAAACTAAGTGAGATTCATTCCCAATCAAGCCAGCAATTTTTCTTTGCCTCACAGAAACTGGACAAGGGTGGTAAATAATTTTCCAGTGAAGTTAGAATGTTAATAGATGTTTTATTCTATCATACTAGTTCAACCACATCGTATTACAGACTATAACAAAGTGAGAACTAAAGATTATGGGGATGCAAAAAAGCTACCACATGTAAATAGATTGGGTGCTAAACATTACTAGAATATGCTGCTTATACTCTTCTAATGTTACACAAATTGTGCTTATACTCTTTTAATGTTACACAAATTAACTTCAGGGCTCAGAATAGAACCTACGAGACATTTCCCATGGTGAAACACTCAGTTCTTTACAATCCAGCTGAGACTAGTAAGAAGAAGCACAAAAGGTTAAGGTTTTAGTTTTTTCTGTACTTGAAATAATTTACATAATTCTTTCTTCTTCTTTAATTTTAAATGGTAGGAAAAGTGTACATATTTGCAAGTGTTTTGCCTTTTCTAGTTTTTAACTTGTGTATTTATTATGCTGTATACTAATTTTGGCATTTTTAGCAAAAGAATAAAATATTTGAGGGAAAGGGCCAATGACCAAATTTTTATCAAAAGTGTGGTGAAAGAAAGAAGAGATATAAGATTAAGTTGCATGTGTGCTTGAGGGGTTGTTTTTGTTATCTGCCATCCAGCTGATTTCATTGGTGACCCTATGAACAAGAGACTGCCCTAAAGGCCCAGTCATCAACTACCCTCCTCAAGTCTTGCAAACTGAGCACTATGGCTTCCCTCATAGAATCAATCCAACTGTAGTGAGGTTTCTCCCTTTTCCAGCTGCCTTCTACTTTATGAAGCATTATCACACTTTCTAGTGAGTCATACTGTCTCATGATATGTCCAAAGTATGACAGCCTCAGTTTAGGCATCATGGCTTCTAATGAGGGTTCGGGCTTTATGCTCTAAGACCCATTCATTTTTTTTGGAGGGATTCAATACACTAATGATGCTCTTGGAAGACGGGGGAATGCTCACAGCAGTCAGGGCAACAATTACTCTGAGAAATTTCATATATCATTTCTTTTATAGCTTTAAATGCAGGGGAAAATATTATCTGCTGCCAATCTGCCCCTGAGGAGATTAGTTGGGAAGCATATTTGCTTCTCATCCCCTTGCTCCCTCTCTGTGATTTCATTTTCACTCAAATGCACTTGCTCAATGATGGTAAACGTACAGTGTTCTTATTAATATAACTGGGCAATCAGTAAGCCTAAAGCTCTACCTGTTTATTCAGAACATGTGTCTCATGTGTGTATGTGCCTTCAAGTCCCCTGTCAACTTTCATACGGTTTTCCTAGGCAAGGAATACCCAGAGGTTGTTTTGCCAGTTCCCTCTTCTGAAATACAGGGTCTTTCCACCCTACACTGTTACAGTACTATTATTCCACTTTCAACATCCCAGGGAATTCTGGGGTTTGTAGTTTACTAGGGCCAATGAGCTCTCTGGCTGAGAATTCTAAAGGCCCCTCCCTAAACTGCAAACCCCAGGATTCCACAGGATGTTGAAAGTGGAATAATAGCACTATAACAGTGTAGGGTGGAAATGGTCATAGTCACAAAGCATCTTATATTTATAGTCTTAACTGTCAGATAAATGTGTACAGAATTCAGATTCTGGAATAATTATTTTCAGAAATAATTCATTCCCATTACTCATTATAAAAGTGGGTGAATCTCTGTATAACTAATTACTTGCTACCTGAGTGTAGCACCTTATATTACTTCTTAGTAGCATTTTCTAATGTGTTACTTTTTCAATGTTTGTTCAAAGCACTAAAGAAATTCAAGAAAAGGCTTTAAAATGGCTAAAAATCCACCCAAATAATCTCTGCAAAGCAATGTTGTGGAAACAGCAAGTAATTATTCATTGCACTAAAAAATTTTGTAACATTACTGCGAGTTGTTATCCTATAGCTAATGTGGTTACTTTTAGTATGTTACTGCAAGCTCTGATAGAATTACATTTATCTTAAATTTACATGAAACTTCCCCTTAAAACTCTTTAAATTTATATGGGCAGTTTGTTTCTTTTGACACAGCAGTTTTTTTTTAAAGTTCCATTTTCTGTTGAACTTCAGTGACAGATTTACAAAGGAGGTGTGAAACCTCACTGGTGGTTTGCTAATTCGTTTATGGTTACATAAAGCCTGTCATGAACTGTCCGCTTGATTGTATTTACTGGTGATGTAAGAGGCTCATACTGTGACATATATGAGGATGAAAGTGTAATTCCATTCACTCATCAGTAAACCGTTTATTGTTTTTCTCTGTTGTACATTGTGACTAATCATTCTAATGTCTATTATTAATGGAGAATTGCCGGAGTGAATGCAAAGCCCACATCTGCTTTGAGAAGAATGGAGCTATTTAGGATTTGCATCAGACTTACTTTGAAAGAGTGGATGACAGATGTCTAGCAGATTCACTCAATTCATACAAAGGGAGGCAAAGCAGGAACTCACATGGAACCATGGAAGCTACTTAATGACGGAGTATTAGGATTTAACCAATTTATATAATTCAGCATATAAGTATCTATGGTGAAGAACTTCCTAGCGCCCTTTAAGTCCCTAAAACTAAAGAAGACTCCATCTAAATACACTGGTGAAATAGATTTAAATAGCAGAGGGCTCAATGCCTACGTATCAAAAGTGACATCAGTTTCCAGCATTGTAATATAAAGAAGGATATCTTATGTTTGCAGGGAGAAACAGTTTCTGCCACTCAAGCTAAATGAGATAGGCAAAAGCTAGGCTGGTTCACATCAGTTATTCTGCACCTTAGAATAAAACCAATTTGTTCTGAACACTTACTCAAGTTTAATAGCTCTGAGCAAAGCATAGCAGAAGATCTACATGACTGCTTGCACTGCTGTCTTCTCCCTGAATCACTAGCACGATAATAAGCAATAATTGCAGAGCCTGCTGTACCATTAGGTAGAATGAGCCCTTTGCCTCTTCAGTTAGCAGACGGGGTAATCAGCAGATATAGGGGGATCAGCTCCAACAATGAGGAACACACATGCGCATATGCACACACACATGTGCACACACAGAGTCTTCCTCACTGTTAGAGATCCGAACTCTGTAAGCCACATGACTGCTTCGGGTTCAGTGGAGGATGGCATTTCATCATCACTAGAGTTCTATGTGAGATTCAGCTGTCGGTCTTTGTTTCAGCTGAAAGAGCCAAAACTTTTTTCTTTTGCCTCAGGCAGCCAAACATCTTGTGCCTGTCCAACTAACAGATTATACAAACTGGCAGGGGGTCACATATGCACAAAAGTGAAGCCGTGGCAAGGGTAGCAAGCCAAATCCCCATCAACTTAGAATAGTTCAGTCACTGAGGCCTGCCCTACGTGCCTCTTTAAATAAAATCACTGGTTTATACAGCTGGCTCGAGCCACTAGGTAATTTCCTACAATGCACTGGAGCAATATTACACAGGAAGAGAACTGTGGGAAATTTAAAAAGAAACAGATGGTGCAGTGGTTTGAGTGTAGGACTCCAGGAGACCAGAGTTTGAATCCCTGCTCATAGAAATCCACCGAGTGACCTTGGTCAAGTCACACTCTCTCAGCCTCAGAGGATGGCAATGTCAAACATCTTAGATCTTGCCAAGAAAACCCTAGAATAGAGTCATAATCAGTCAGAGTTGACTTGAAGGCACATAACAACAAACAACAAGGCGGTTTGGTCTAGTGGCAGTGGTTCTTCTGTTGCTTCCCTTTCCATGGGACCCACAAATGAAAGAAGGAGCACATCAATGAGCACTGGAACATTTCTCTGACTTGGAACTGGCTCTAATGCAGGCTGTCTCTCCTAGCATTGGACTTGGCTTGTAGTCTGTCTGCCAAAACTGACAGCGACAGCCAAGCTTCTCCTCTGAGAACCAACAGAACTTAAATCTTAGACACATATTCCTCAGATAGACTAGTCGTGACCCCTTTGGGGATCGAACAACCCTTTCACAGGGGTCACCTAAGACCATCAGAAAATACGTATTTCTGATGGTCTTGGGCTCCATTCCCTCCTCGGTGGTGGTGCACAAGCGTGAGCCACGCGCTCACGTCCTCCTGCCCCATTTGGTGGGAGCACATGCGACCACAGCAGGAGTGGTGGTGTAAAAGTGCGAGTCATGCGCTCGCGTCCTCCTGCCCCCTGTTCAGAAGGGACTGAAATCACTCCCCTTCTCCGCTACTGGGAGAACCTCCCGTCTGACGGGCCAGTTTGGGAAGGGCGGCGGCAGCACAGGGGGCAGGCCCCCTCCTCGCCACAGCCCCTGCCCCACTTGCCATGGAGGGGGGCGCTACGGAAGGGCTGGGGGGCCACAAGGCAGCGCTTTTCCAGGGGGTGAGCTGCACCCGGCGCAAAAGACGAAGACGCTGGGATTCCTCCCCCCCCAGTCAAGGTCGACACTCTGGAAAGTTTTCCCACACTGTCCCCCCAGCGGAAACGAGAGCAAAGCAGAAGCAGAGCCCGGGGGGGGGGGTTCTCGAAGTTTTTTTCCCAGGGGAGATGCTCAGTTCCTCTTTCCCTCCCTGCCTGCCCCCCTGTTCCAGACCAGCAAGGCGGCCTTTGCTGGAGGGAGAGGCATTGTAAATAATAAATAAATAATTTTATGGTTGGGGGTCACCACAACATGAGGAACTGTATTAAAGGGAGGTTGAGAACCACTGGACTAGGTTAGGAAGGTTGAGAACCACTGGCCTAGTTTGTTGACAGGGGCCTAATGACCAATGACTTGAAATAAGTAAGCCTCTCAAAATTTCAGGCAAGCTGATGATACCTTTCTGGCTTATTAGTGTTTTGTTCCTCTTAATCATGCTTTCTCTATGCTTTCTCTATGCCACCTGCTCTAATTCGGATTGTAGAGATAAAGTTAGCATGCGGACAATCCTGTTTTACTAGGTGTTCATGGTTTCCCATTTTCCCTCCACAGCTGGAATGCCTCCTGGGCCAGAGATGCATCTACAAGAAATAACAGACACAGCTGGCATCCTGTTCTTTAGTCCCAACTACAGCAGACCCACTAAATTAACTGTTGAATCAACACATAGATAAATCTAATCAATCCACTCGTGTGTCCTTTTCAACGTATGGCAACCCTAAGGTGACCCTATTGCAAGGTTTTCTGGGGCTCTCAGGACTAAGGCCATTTCCGCACTAGACTGTTATAGTGTATTATTCCACTTTCAACATCTATGGAATGCTGGGGTTTGCAGTTTAGGGAGGGGCATTTAGAATTCTCAGCCAGACAGCTCTTTGGCCTCAGTAAACTACAGACCCTGGAACTCCACAGGATGTTTAAAGTGGAATAATACCACTATAACAATCTAGTGCGGAAGTGGCCTAAAAAAGGATTTAGGCCACAGGGTGCTCTGCACACCACTGCGAATCTGAAGCAGAGGATACTCTGAATGAACTTCTCCCAGAGATATATGCAGCTCCTCCAAGCCCGCACTCTAAGCACGCTCAGAGGCACCCTCCCCTAAAACCGATCGCTGAGTAACGACTTTGAAAAGCGCTGGTTCTTGTACTAGTCCGGCCCGTTCTCCTATCCTCTCAGACCCCGGCTATTATAAAGCCGGTCCCAGTGAGGGCCACCCCCTCCTCCTCCGGCACGGAAGACAACGCCGACGGCGGGGCTGGGCGGCGGGAGGGAAGGCGGGCTGCGCGCCACGTCGCCGCCCTCCAGAACCGGAAACGTCCCCTTGAAACAGCCGAGGAGGGACAGAGGGGGAAGACGAAAGGCGAGGCGCGGGCGGGCGTTGGGCCAGGAGCGGCGCGAGGGGGCCTCTCCGCCGGCTCCCTCAGGCTGCGCGCGGCCCCTCCTCGTGACGGGCGGGAGAGGAGGGAGCGCGCCGTCCCTCCCCCCCTCCTTGTGACAGTTGCCAAAGGAGGCGGAGCCGGCACTGAGGGAAGAAGCGGCGAGGCTGAGGGGCCGTCCGCACGCCTGCCTGCCCCGCTCGGGCACGTCTTGCTGCCGCCTTGGCGCCGCGCGCCCCTCCCGAGGCAGCCAGGTGGCCCGTCCCTCGCCCGGCCCGGCCCTCCGCCTCGTCCCGAGGCCGGCGGCGAGGCGGGAACGGCGTCCCCTCTCCTCCTCCTCCTCCTCCGCCGCCGCCGCCTCCTCGGCTTGCTGCTGCAGCCCGCTGCGGGGATGTGCCATTGCCATGGCGAGGCGGCTTTTCGCAGGGGCCTGGCTGAGGAAGCCCTACTACGGCCAGGTAGGTGGGTGGGGGGGGGCCGGCGAGTTGGCAGAGGGGCTCGGCGGTCCCTTCGGAGGGAGCCGGGCGAGGCTGGACTGGCGCCCGGTTGCGAGGGGGCTGCGGCGGCGGCTCGCTGGGTGGCTGGCGGGGGCAGCGGGGCGGCTGGCATTGCGGCTCCCAGGAACGGCGGCGGCGGCGGCGGCCCCTTCACAGGAAGGGGAGCGGAAGAGCAGCAGCGAGGTTGGCGGAGGTAGGAAGCGGGAAGCCGCGTTCAGACGTTCCTGTGGGAGAGGACGGTTCTCGCTCCCGCCACGGGTTTAAGGATGCGTGTTCGGTATCGCCTTCCGCTCATCCCCACCAGCGCCGCCGCCGCCTCGCAGACAGTGACAGTCAGGGAGCGGATGTTTTTGGGCGGGCGCACCTTACGGAGCCCTTATCAGGCCCTGTGATCAAAGGCCATTTCCGCACTAGCCTGTTACAGCGCGATGATTCCCCTTTCAACCTCCTCTGGAATCCTGGGGTTTGCAGTTTCGGGAGGGGCCGGCCGGCCCCTCCCGAAACTGCAAACCCCAGGATTCCAGAGGAGGTTGAAAGGGGAATCATCGCGCTGTAACAGGCTAGTGCGGAAATGGCCAAGAGTCAGCTTTTTCCTCCTCCTTTTTCCTTCTCCCCCCCCGGTCCCACATCTACCCATCTGGGCATGCTTCAGTCTGATGGTGCCCTTCCTTGGAAAGTGTTCCTGCTCGACTTCTCAGGCTTGCCTTTTATCCTCTTTTTGAGACCGGATCTGTAGATTCTGAGTTGCGTGCCCCTCTTGCGGTTCGGCAGATCAGAGATAAATTGTTCTGACAGGTTGTAGCCCTGGGTCAGCGGCAGGGTAAGACCGAAGAGATGGGTTAAAAGGCGGAACAGGTGTAAGGAAAGGGTTAATTTTCCGGAGAAGTTAGTGCAAAAATATCAGATGTGCTCGTTGCATTTTTCCTTCTGTGTGTGTGTGAAAGTGAAAGAGAGAAGCAGAGAGAGAGTCATTATCGCTGAAGGAATACCTGTTTTTTGTTCACAATCTTTGCACCACATTGCCGCTTCACTGAACTTGCCCTGCTGAACTTCTACATGATCATTCTACACCATCAGTGCTTTCAAGAATCAAAGCAAGGAGTGAGCATGTACCAACACTGCTTTACCAAGATTAATGAGTGTCAAACAACAGAAAGAACCTCATGTGTAACAGTCTCTGTGCAGAGTTGTGAATAATTCTGTGGAGCAGGGGTGGGAATCCCATGGCCCTCCGGATATTGCTGGACTGCAGCTCCCACCATTCCTCCTTATTGGCTGCTGGGTAGGAATGGTGGGAATTGCGGTGAAACAACAGCCACATAATTTTCACCCCTTCTTTAGAACCTGTGTGTGAATGTCAGTAAGTGTGGGTGAACTGTAGCTAGGAGTATGCATTGGGGTTTTCAAAAAGGGCGAGGGAGGGCAATGGAGAAATCTTAAAACTACCGGCTCTTAGCCTTCTTGGCTTGCAGACCCCTTTGAGAATCTGGTGAAAGCTCTGAATCGGCTCCAGAAAAAAAGAGCACTTAAATGCCATTTTCAAAGTAACAGGAAGGAAACAAATGGGGAAAACGCTTTTTCTTGCATCTGGTTCATAGATGCCTGCTTCACGGATGTGAAAAATCCCTGCCTTAGAAAAAAAGATCAGTAATTAAGGGAGGGCAATAAAATCTACATCTGTAACCAACTTTGATCTGTTGCATATGATATTGACTTGAATAGCACTTTTGCAAAACTATATAAAAAGCTCTTAAAGCACTATATTGAGTTGCAGTGAGTCAGGATATAAAGGGAACAAACTTTATAAGGTATTTGCATTTGCAAGTACGTTCACTCTAAAAACTGAGATGAGATAATGGGCTACTTCAGAAGGGCCAAATAAATTGCGAGGTTGTATTATTTGTTGCTGTAGTTGTTGGGGAGGCCAGGGAAGGTTTATATCCAAATGACAAGTCTGTTGTCTCAGAATATTTTCCGACAGTTCCTGGCACCAGCTGCAACATTTTGTCCCCAAGTGCGTTTCTTTTTAATCCCAAGACATACTAGAACCATATGTACCTTCTCCTTTTGCCTTTTTAATTTTTTTTCAGAGTTCTTTGTATCACTGAAACTATACTTTTACACAATTCAACTCAAAGAAGAAACTTTTAAAAATTCATAGTGGAGACAATTTGCCCTTCAAACTGTAGGACCACCTCAGCCCCAATTTTAAGAAAACTTTGGAAGAGTCCCAGTGCAGATCCAAGAAATCTTTCCAAACAGCCTCCCAAAAGATTAGAGTAAGTAGACATGGAGGTAACAACACCCAGCCAAATCTAGCTAAACCGAAGGAATGATATCACCTACCCTCCGATGTTCTACAGATGAAAAAGGGATGCATGCCCAGACAACATCAGTGTGTGGTCAAAACAGCAAGTTATTAATGAGAGAGAACAGACAAGCTAGGAGAGCCTGCAGCAGCTTTTGCCTGACCTGCTGGGAAGGGCAGGATTCTGCCACCTCCCCTCCCCTCACTGAATTAATTGAGTATAAATTAGTCTTGTGCTTTGAACTCACTTTGCAGCAATCAAAGGAGGAAAGTTGGAGGAAGAGAGAGAAACAGACATTTTAATGCAGCTGAGAAAATGAGAAAACAGTGGATTAACCAGGATTAACCCTGCCAAATCAGGACAAATGGGGGGTGTGATACCTTGAAAACTCTTGATTCTTTAGATTGATCTGGAAGAGCCCAAAGTCTATAGCACTGGACAGGTGGAATCTCTAGTCTCTCTTTCCCTTCACAGCCTAGATTCTAGTCCTAAAATTAAGAAACATGGCTGGAAATGACAGATTCCAGAGTTGTCTCTTATTTTTTTAGGGTCGCACAATGTTGGTGGTCACTTAGAAATATGAAATGGCATGCTAAGTGGAGGTTGTCTTGTCATTTAATGATTTTATTTTTTACTCATAACATTTGTGCAGCTGTCTAGAGACATTTCCACACTACTCTTATAGCACGATTATTCCAAACCCTAAGATTCCATAGGATGTTGAAAGTGGAATAATCGTGCTATAGGAGTGTAGTGCAGAAATTATCTATGTCACACATCAGGTAGAAATCACATATTTTCAGCAACAACATTTTGATGATTGCATTACAGGAAATGCTGCTGCCTTTAGGAAACATATTTGCATCCATTGCCCTAGTTAAGTAACAACTGTGTTATTCAAGGAAGGCTACTGGATTCCTTGCAACAGTTTAATGTCTGAAAGAATATTTGTGGGCACTAAAAAATAATTTGGGAAGTTCTTTGATTCTAACATGAAATGATCTTGGATGGTCACAAAGCCTCACAACAATGTTTATGCTTACTTTCTCTGCTCCAGTTCACCATATCAACTAAAGGCAATTCTCTGGGTTCATCCAATCGCAATTTTAATATTTCTATCAGAAGACTGCAAAGTAATAGCTTTATGGTAGGTTGAATATTTCCCCCAAAAGTGTTGAAGTCCACCTAATTGCCTCCATTGATCTGAAATTATTGAAACCGTCCCCGAGTTTTTTTTTAAGTCACATATCCTAACTATATACCCATAGGGATCATGTCAGTATTTCTGATGGATGTGTAACAATGTAATACATTATTCTGCAATAGTCATATGCTTCCCCCTTCACATGCCTCACACTAGACAAATTTATTAACAAAGCAAGGAAAGAAGAACACAGCCAGTACCACCAGAATCTGGTTTGCATATGTTTGAAGATCACTATTTGTCTAATAATAATGAGGGAACCAGTGTCTAAATACCTAAAGGCACCAGACTATGTCTGACCTTGGAAGTTAAGCAGGATCAGCCTTGGTTAATACCTGGATGGGAGACTGCCAATGAATACCAGGTGCTATGGACTATATTTTAGAGGAAAGAACTGGTAAAACCACCTCTGAGTATTTGTTGCCTAAGAAATCCTAATGAAATTCACGGGATCACCGTAAGTCACAGGCAACTTTATGGCACGTACTCGCTCTCACACACAATCCAGGAACGAACAATGAGCAAATAATCAGGAGGATGAGTGGGAAACTGTTCTCTCTCTCTTTCTCTTCCAGCATTATCTAATGTTTTGAAAATGTATAGCTTATCTTTTGATTTTTTATATAAAAAAAATTGAGACAGCTTACAAAGAAATCAAGATAATATAAAACCAATATCAATAGAACATCTCAACCAATAGTAAAACTAATTCTGAGTAGGATGGATTAAAAAGAGTTGTACACGCACTCTATTAAATGGGATGATGTGGTTACATGCAAGGTCAAACAAATGTTCTCTGTATCAGGACAAGATACTTCAATATTTTTTTAAGCCTGTCCTAAAAATAAACAGCATTAATGGAAACAGATCTATAGACTGCTCAGGGCAAGTGCTATATCTTGTTTCAGTATCAGATGCTTCTCACTCAGTGTGTGTTCATGTATATCTGCATATGGTGCAGGCAGAAGGGAATGTAGACACATAATCATAAAATGACTGAGCGTATATATTTTCTTGTCATCAGCACAGTATGATTAACAAATGCCATTTATGAAAAGATGAATCAGGTTATTTTGGTAAAACATGACACAGTGGCAATTATAATTCCCCACTTATGCCTTTGCCTTATAATGTGCATCATGGCTTGCTTTTCTTTTCTAAGCATGCATTTTAAGCCTCTCTTCTTTATGAAAATCTCACATAATTGAATCTTTCCATTGTTCCCTCTTCACCTAGCTTGTTCTAACATCTTCATATCTTTGGAACCTTTTTTTTCTCTTCCACAAATATTACTAAAAGCCCAACAATTCAATGAAACATTACAGCAGTCACTCCCTTTTCTGTTCAGATCTTGAATTTTCATTTGCTTCTATTTTTAAACACTTAAGAAAGACACATTAGTTTTTAACTGACGATTGCATTTGGTGCAGCATTGGACAACTGTTTTCTCCAACAGAAGAGACACATTTTCTGAGGTCTGTATTTTAAAGTTACTAGTTAGAGAAGGTTTAAAATGAAGGCCTCAGAAAATGTGTCTTTTCTGTAAGGGAATTTAGCTATCCAGTGTTGCTCTGAATGCAACTGTCAGTTATAAAGCTAAAAGCCAGTGTGGAGTTGTGCTCTGAATGTTGGACTAGGACTCCAAGAGACCCGGGTTTGAATCATTCCTCAGCCATGGAAACCCACTGTGAGACCTTGAGCAAGTAAAACTCTCTCAGCCTCAGGAAAGCAAAGGCAAACTCCCTCTGAACAAATCTTACCAAGGCAACCCCATGATTTGGGGTTGCATAAGTCAGAAATGACTTGAAGGCACACAACAAAAACACAATAACTTGGCACAAAGTGCTGTTGTCATGATGAGCCTCACCCCCCCCCAAAAAAAAGAATAGAGTATAAAATATGACAAATACATTTAGAAAGGTATGGAAGCTTCATGACTACTCATAACTGCTTGAAAGAATTTTGTTTCCAAAAAGAGAAAGCTCCTATCACATTTATGCATGTGACATGTGTGGACACAGATAACAACATGGGCAAGTTCACCAAATGGTGGAATGTCTCTTTTCACCAAAAACGTAAGGCATGCACATTCAGTGAGAATGGCGTTTTCTACATTCTTCGGTTGATAACTGGTTCTTTAGGAGAGTTGGTGCAGAAAGAATATTGGCCCCTGTTAGCTATGTGTAAGCCAATCCCTGAAAGCCAATCATGAGGATAGGCTGCTTCCCTCTTGGGTCTGTCTGTGTTTCTCTACTTTGAGTGTTAAATGATAGCTTGGCACTGAGCTAATTAGGATTTTGAACCTCATGCTGTCCTTTAAAAATACTGAAGCCACAGTTCAACAAATACTGCTTATTTGTCAAATTCACATAGTATTAATTGCTGGAAATATTACTGAACAATAAATAATTTGAGACACACCTTATATTCTGTATGCAGGAAATAGACTTAGAGCAATAAATTTTTTTAAAACACGCAAACGATGTTTTACTTGAAAACAAGCTATGCAATTTACTGCTTGCTTGAGGCAAGAACTATTCCCTTCACCCCAGCAAGCAACTGAATGGCAAATGCAAAAGCAGGTCCCCACCTACCACCATCTGTTTGCTTTTCCTTTTCCTTTACGACCCCTCACTACCACAATGGAATCCATGGGCATTTATCTAGTTGCTGACTGCCTATTCCTTCAGAATAAATGTCAAAGATTAGTTGCATTCAAGATGTCTGCTTTGTTTCCCTGTTGGAGGCAGTTGAAAGGGTCAGAATTTTTGAGTTTTTCTAAGTAAACTTTCTGTGACATCTGGCAGCAAAACAAAGCTAATGCAACTGGCAAAGTAGAAGGAGAACAACGTGGGCCATCCAAGAAAAAGGTGTGCAACAGTCCATGTATTAAATTACAAGACTCCTTTACACTTCTTTGTAGGACAAGAATATTAAAATACAGAAGCTCAAGCAACTGGGCAACAATTCGTCTCATTCTCTGCTGAAGTCTAGTACTGGTATCAATGTGCTCTGGATTCTGTCCAGATTTAACTTTGCCAGAAATGGTGCTGCTTCAGATGCATCGTGCATGGTGAATAACTAATTACTATGCAGTTCACACTATTTAGTAGAATTGATTCTGTAAATGCCTCGCTGATTGTTGTCATCTGCTTTTTCTGTTTGTGTGTTCTGGTTCACTTTCAAGAAGTTTAATGGGAATGAAAAGGGTTAAAGAAAAGCATGTGATGGCTCTAAAACAATTTTATTCTAATACCACACTCATCTCAAAAGTATTGTATTTGTTCTTTTACAGTAGTTGTTATATCTTATCTGCTTAAAGCTTTCTGGGTAGCTGAGGCATATCTGGGTGAATGACACCCTCTCAGTTAACGGAGTAATTTTCTGTAGTATCTATAGTTGAGTTGGGTTTTAATATCAAACGGAAGTACTTTGGTCAGCTGTTTTCTCTGATACTTCCTGGTTGTTTATTATTTTGAAGTAAAAGTTCAGAATCCAGAATACAGAAGGTTGTAGTCAGATGGTTGACTGGAAGCAGCAGCATTAATAATATGCTACGTCTCTTGATACAGCCACAATAGTTTCCAATTTCTTGGGAAAACTAAAGGTGATTTCTTTAAAACCCTGTACTGTCTGAACCCTAGTCATCTGCAGGAATGTTGCTTTCCATACATTGTTCTTACATATGCTTAAATCCTAGTGTCTTTAGATTGACAAAATCCTACAATAGATATCTCTTCTGTTTTACATTACTAAGTTTTACACACAGAGTACTTATGCTAAGAGTTGTCTTGGGTAGTTTCTTAACCTTTCTAATGTTGAGCAATAAACATTATGTCTTTGATCAATACACACAAACCTAGAGTTTGTCAAACAATATTATTGTTTATTCTAGCATGCCATAGTAGAACTTGTTGAGCAGGGAGAGAATATCATCTGATCCTTGTTGGTTACTATGTATTAGTTTAGAGCATTTCTGCACTACGCTGTTACAGTGCTATTATTCCACTTTCAACATCCTGTGGAATTCTGGGGTTTGTCGTTTACTGAGGCCAAAGAGCTCCCTGGCTGAAATTCTAAATGCGCTTCCCTAAACTGCAAGCCCCAGGATTCCATAGAATGTTAAAAGTGGAATAATAGCACTATAACAGAGTAGTGTGGAAATGGCCTTAGTTTGCCATAGTAGCTCTTTCTGGACTGGACCAATCAGATTTGTTTTTTAAAGTACCCATGTAATGAAAACTCAGTGTTAAATATTTTTTCCCAGTGTGATATCTTTGTAGTTAGGACAGATACAAACAGTATGTTTAGCTTCTTTTCAATGGCTTTGGGATCTGTTTTAATCTAACTTGTCTAAACATGTTGCTTCATCTCATTCCAATGTTCTGCTCCCAACAATGGATAACCAAATGTCTCAGAGCTCATAATCAGTGCATAAAAGACGACATCTTTTTCTGACTCCAAGGTGTTTAAAAGTATATTGCCTTTATTTTCTCTTGCCTGGCTAATTGTTTTAGCTAATAGCCATTATACAGTGGATCCTGCTAAATCTGTGGCCCACTGTATCCATGTTAGTTGCTTAAAGACAAAATTCAACTCCACTGCAAGTAAGACAAGAGAAACATGATCTAAAATCAGTCGGTATTTCAATGCAGGAGTGGACAGCTGCAATGGGACTTAGTGACTCTTTCAGGTTGGCCAAGTAATTCAAGGCCACACTTGTTTATCTGTTTAATTATCTCGAGTGAAAAGGTTAAATATTATTGAATTCATCTCAGATTAATTACATTAGTTAAAATGTATTTTTCAATAAACAGTACTGACTTTGTTAAGTGCATTATAAAATAAATTACATAAAAAAATTTTTTTATTGGTTGTCTGTCACCGCGTTCCTTCCTCCAGCTCTGTTGCTTTGTGGGTCAATATAATTTTCCAACAGTACTCTTCCACTAGTACAGCCAACTGGTGTTGAACCTGAACGGGGAAATGTGAGTTTAGAGCTTCATCACAGCCACTCAAGCACACTGAGCTAGCGAGTCACAAGCTTTCATCCTGCCAATTTTATATGGCAGTCTAGACAATAATATGAGAACATTTATTTACTTATTTGTTTGCTTACTTGTTTATTTATACGTGCCTTTCTGGAGAAAGCGAAATGAAAATTCAGCATTATTTACATGAGATTTTCTTGTAAAATAAAGTTATCTACCCTATATTAGTACAAAATGTCTAACTCATTAGTAACTTCAGAACACCCCCATCTTTCATTTACATAGACAAGTGTTTGGGGAAAAATTAGTTAATTGCATCAATTAATGCTTTTTAGAAAAACCATAGGATTGACAGAAATGCATACATTTGGTTGATACTACTGAGCCCAAGTGGCACATTTTGTTGTTGGCTCTTTTGACAATGTTGGTATGGTATAGGCCTGCTGTTTCTTTTTCAGCTTCTTCAACACAATAGAAATCTATTTAAAGCAAAGATAGTTTATGAAGTTTCTCTTGCAGCCTGGCTGGCAAAGTACAGGCCACATGACATCACTTTTTCTTTCCTCCTCTCTTCAAACCCCATTTCTCCTGGGCCTCTTATCACTTTGGGTTTCCATTTCTCCTTAATAATTCCTCCTCTGTATTTGACAGTCTCCCCACTGCATTGTTGTTTTAATCCCTATCTAAGTGGTAAGTATTCGTCACTTGGATTTTGCCACCTTCTCTCCGGTCATCTGCTCCAGTGCTCAGTTTGCAGTGGCCTCTCCCTACTTTGCTTCTCCTTAGCAGGAAATCACAAACCAACATCTTCTTGAACCATATGAAATTAGCCCCCTTTTTTCTTCCTCCATCACTAACATTTAGTGAGCAGGCATCATAAATTTAGGAGTCAGCCTTCTCTAAATATTATGCCCATTTTTTTCTGCAATAATTTCAATCCCCACTGAATTTACATGAAAAACTACCAGGGCAATTGTTAGCTGCAAAATAAATAAATTAACATAACTGTGTTAAAAGTAACATGTTATTTCCAAAATTCTGTAGTAAGAATGTTACCACAAGGTGATGAAATATTACCTTATTTGGACCTTATAAACCTTTTCCCTCATTAAATGGCTGTCTCACAGAACCATAAATAACTTTGGTTTGCATTTTGTTTCTCTAGCTAACATGTTTATAGAGGTTTTTCCCAGTTCCTTGTCTTTCAGTTGTGTTAGATATCTCACATCAAAGCTGTTGGCCTTTTTCATAATGGAATGGATCTGAAGTTGGATAAGATTCTCAGGAGAACTGAAAAACAGCAGAATTTCTGCTTGAGGGAAGAACTGCATTGTCACTACAGCAACATCTTGAATACCATCCCCAGTATGACTTGCAAATAATTCCTTGATGTTTTGAATGCCTGGGCAATGAAGGGTAGAAAGATTGGCCTGATGAAAAATCTTCTTGAGGACTTTGTGACTTTGGCCAGACATGGCACCGTTTAACTTTTGTAAAACTCAACTGACTGTTGTTACATACACAATCCAATGCTTGTCCGTTCAGTCAACATAAAAGTTTAATGTTGGTTGTAAGTCTGTCTTCTGGCTCACAAAGCCAGGAAGGAAGTGTTTGGCATTTCTCAAAAGAAATGGGGTGGGTGATCTCCCACACCCACCAGTTTGAGTTCTGTGGAATGGTTTTAGACAAAATTGCAAAACAGTCAGTGTGTCACTGGTCAAAGCAGTAACACGTTTTTCCCATAGAGCTGTCCAAACGTCGTCCGAGCTGCAACTGATCTGCCCAATGTTTTCTGAATATGTGCAAGGACCAGTATTCTTTTTTTCCTCCCAAAATCAAAAGTGGCCCTGTTCCAATGTGTTCAGTGCCGTTCCTGTGCCAGATTTCCAACACATATAACTCTCATGGATGCAGTTCAGAGAGGGTGGTAATAGACTAGGTGAAGCCTTCTTCTGAGGCAAGGATAGTACCACCAGATGGGGATTCTGTCAGAGAGTAAAACTCTAGGAGATCCTGAGATGCTAGGCAGTAAAGCCAGTTTTTTGGGGATTTTTTTGGTAGTTTCTGGTACCTTTTTCTCTCTGATGAAACCACACATGGGAACAGTGTGACTTGTGAATAAATGTTTTGTTCTTTGAGGCCCACTGGAGAAAGGTTTTCTTAGGAATCGCTGCTCACTGTATTCTGATTGTCTGTCCATTGAATGCTCTCCTGGAATTCCATTTATGGAATTGCTGTGTCCTGCAGCTTATTTTCTTGGCCAGACTTCAAGAGCCTATTCCCAAGCTTAAAAAAGAAGAAGAAAGTTGGTTGTAAAAGACATGTTCAGAACTTACAAACTGCTGTTAAGGTCTATTCTCTTCCACTTACTTTGTATAATTCTTACTTTTAATCTATTCTGACTATCAGATTGCCATATCTTGGAATCAGATTAAAGAAAATTGTGGTTTATTGTCAAATCTCTTATCTTATGGTTCAGTTAAAAAAAAAAAAAACATTAACTGAGCGGTCAGATCCAGATTGCACTAGGAATGGAAGTTTAGCCTCTGTTTGCCTTGTACTGTATTCTCAATGGAATTTGATCCACCCAGCTACATGTGAAGCTGCTGTTTTTCTCACTGGGAAAAGCTTGTACTTAAGACCTAGTCCCCGCCAGTGCGCACCACTGTTGGAATCTGAACCATGGTAGCCCACAAACTGCATTTTTAAAAGTGA
The DNA here is from genome assembly GCA_948474755.1 of Ctenosaura bakeri. Classification (NCBI taxonomy): domain Eukaryota; kingdom Metazoa; phylum Chordata; class Lepidosauria; order Squamata; family Iguanidae; genus Ctenosaura; species Ctenosaura bakeri. Next base: position 53,806 of record CAOLHI010002144.1, read on the forward strand.
AGACTGTTAATCCTGTCATGTCTCTCTTTTTATCTTTTCTAGTCTGACCTTTACTTTTATCAGGCAAAGTAAATCTCTAATTGCAAAAGAATGAAAAATAGTGTAATGTCTTCTGATTTGGAAAGTTTTTTGTATTTGTGTGTTGTTCAAGCTTGTCAGATTTGAGAATGCAGAATTTCCAAGTAGATCCACTTAGATTTTAATTTTTAGCTTTTGAAAAATTTTCTCCTTCCTTCACCAAAAAAAAAAAAAAAGGGGGAAAGACTTTTAACTGGTGTGAAAGCAGCCACAAAATTAGGAAAACTGCAGTAGCCTCCAAAGACCAAATTGGAAAACCCCAAATATGCTTAAAAATGACTGTCAAGAAGCACATTGTTGTACATAGTCCAAACCCTGTTTCTCATGAGAGTGCTTCCAGACAGACAGCTTTAGTGCTATTAGTTAAAAGACATTGTTCAGCAATTCTATCTTTCCATTGTCAATGCATGTTCTGTAGAAATGAAACAACAACAGACAGAACAGCAATAAAACAGTAGAAGGTTGCAAATGAAATATGCTGTCAGGATCCCTTGAACAAATCATGCCAGTTGCACAATAAAAGCCTCATTTGGGAGCACCACCTCATTTGGGAGCAACCACATGTTTGGTTGCTGTGCTGCAACAGATGCCCAAGGGAAATAAACAAGTAGGGGGAAACAGTGGTATTTATCACCTTTCTGTTTCCTGCAGCCCATCTACATATATTTCCAGCTGTCCATAACTTATCAACCAAACCATGAGGTGGGGAGAAACCATATTTTGATGAATTCTGGGCACTTGCACACAGGGAGAAGGTGAGAGAGGAAGTCTGTCACCCTTCTGAGTGTTTCCTGGGATCAGATTGTACTTGTTAGGTTCAGTATCTTTTTTTTTTTTAAGGTTCTCAGTCAGAGATAGCTACAATAAAAGTGGGAGCAGCCAAGTGACTATAATGGCTGGTTGTGAGGAGAAAGTGCCAACTGGACTTTTGAGGGGGAAACAAAACCTGTCTCACTTAAGAACAAACTCCAGACTTTCCTCTTGTTTTACTGCTTCTAGCATGAGGTAGTGAAAGGAGTAGCCCTGGAGTCACACAAGTGGGGTGACTGGTAAAGATGCCTATTGGTATGTAAGGTGAAACCAGTATGGTTCTGTGACAACAGAATAACTGCAGTGTCACAGCTGGTGTCCCAAGACCACAAGACAATGGGGAGTGCCTAGCATTACCTTTGCCACCTCTAGCCCCACTCCAGAAGTACCAGTGCTGCAGAGAGGGGAACCCTATCTAGCTTGACTCTTGGCAAAATGTTGAAAATGGTACATAGTGCCACTGAAAGACTGCTGTTTGCTGCTCTGCTCAGATAAAGATTTCATCCTTTATTGTATTGATCTTGTGGCTTTTATATTTTGGTGTAGGAGTGGATTGACACGCTGTATGTTGGGGGGTTTTTCCACCAGTATAGGAGGCTCTGTAGTTATCCAGCCTCCAAAATGTGTTTCCCCTTTTTTATTCCTGAGATGAGGAAGGGAATACAAGCCTTTTTGATGATGTGCACTTTGTTGATATCACGGTAGAGCTAGGATAAACAAGATGTCATATCACTGAAAACACTCCTTTTGTTTGTCTCTACCTTAAGGGTCGCTTCTCTTATACCCGGATGAAGTATCTCTTCTTCTCTTGGCTAGGAGTATTCATTGGCAGCTGGATTATTTATGTTCAGTACTCCTCTTACACAGAACTTTGCAGAGGACATGACTGCAAGAAAATAATAGTAAGTATTAATGGGTTTTGTTAAAACTCTGTTTTGTTAGCATTCTTTGTATTATTAATATTTTGATAGATAAACTTGGTGGAAATGATAGATTGTAATGATACATAATGAGTAATATTGTACATTGTATTCATAACTACATAAACATAAATGACCTAAGGAATGGGCTCCTAGAACCCACATTAAACTTGAGGAATCTACTGAGTGGTGGACCCCTGGATGCAGGCAAATGAGGAATGATGCAGGATGATGCAGTTAGCTCTCTCCATCCTTGAGGCATGGTTCTGCTTGTTGCATGATAGCTTGTGGGCTCCCTTGAATTTAGGGTAGGTTCTGGGGGCAGGGATTTACAATTGTGGCACTAGTTCCATGAACATGAATATATAGCATATCTGAATATGGATCAGTTACAGTTCCATAACTCTAGATTACGAATCTGTAATTGCAATGCATGACGCTGGCCAATATTTCTAAGTATTGCTTTTGCAAATGATCTGCTATTTCTTCAGAATAAGCCTCACTGAGTTCTATGGTATTTATTTCCACATTAATACATAGATTAATTAATAATACATAGATTAATTAATACAGTAGATTTTACAAGGAAGAATATATCCTAAGCAGAGGCTATGGCTCATTTTATTCCATAGTAGTACTGTTAGACTACTATGCAGTGAATGATTGTGAAGTACAGACCATTGCTAAATCCAGCCATTAGTTCCAACAGGAGTGGCACCACCAAATCAATGGGAATGTAGCAAATCCACATTGGTGTAAATTCCATTGACTCATGCGTCTGCTCTACTTGGGATTAGCAATTGAATTTAAATCCATATTTTCAATCATTGTGAATGGATATGCACCTGTAAGATTTGATTAGGAGCCACTTTTTCTTTATGTATTTTGCATTTACTGTTATGTAAATACTGTAACTCCAGAAATACTTTCAAATGGACTACCTTGTACAGCAAGAAGAATACAAGAAACCAACCAACCAACCAACCAGAGCAATAGCTAATTTTTTCAGGTTTTTCAATGTATTGCTAACCCTGGCTCACTGAACAAAAAGGAAACAATTCAGATTCTGATTGCAAATAGTGTGCAAGAATAGAATAAAGAAAATAGTGGGTGAGCAAAGGGGGATTCAGAGATAAATGGAACTATTTTCCTGGAACGTGAGCGAAAATGAACCCTCAGAGTAGACTATTGGTGTACGAAGTTGCCTGATATATTAAAGGGTAGAAAATAGTTGATGTGTAGTAAATAAGTAAAAATATTGAAGTAAGTGAAATAACACTGAGTGTTGTAGTAATGGTGATAGGATCTGACTAAGTTAGTAGAGTGGCTGATTGGATTGAGGTGTAGCATCTACATGTCCTATAGAACCAAAAATGTTTAGTTCAAATACTGATGCTGTCCAGATCAATACATGTAGTCTATAATGGGTATGTATATGTAGTCAAAGAGACAGTATGCTATAGTGGTTTGAGCTTTGGATTATGACCCTGGAGACCAGGATTCAAATCCCTGCTCAGCCATGGAAGCCCACTGGGTGACTTTGAGCAAATCACATTCTCTCTTAGCCTCAGAAGAAGGCAACGTCAATCTTCCTCTGAACAAATCTTTCCAAGAAAACCCCATGATAGGCTCACCTTAGGGTTGCCATAAATTGGAAATGACTTGAAGGCACACAACAATACTATGAAATCTAATTATTTTTGCATAAGATAAGCACTTTCAGGACTTCATCTGCATTTACGTTTAATTAACAAATCAATGTGTAATGGAAAACAGGGTAATTCTCAGGTGGTGATCTTCTCTGCTGTTCTTTCCAGTGTGATAAGTACAAGACTGGAGTTATTGATGGATCTGCGTGTAGTAGTCTATGTACAAGACAAACTCTGTATTTTGGAAAATGTTTGTCAACCAAGCCCAACAATCAGGTATGACTTCTTTATATTTTTGTCAGGTTTAGGAAAAAAAATGAGGTGATTAAAAAACCCAGACATTTAAAATATCTCTGTAAATGTTTATTTCAAAAAATTTCTAAATCAAAGAAAATCTTCACAGGTCTTTATGTGTTAAATTGGCTCTTCACAAATTTTTGAAGACTGACAATGTTATTGCTTTCTATATTGATAGTCACCTTGTGTCTATCTAAAAATAAAGTACTGGTTTCTGACAATAAGGAATTCCTAGTAGGAAAGTGCGTATTAATATGTAAATTAACTTCTAAATTTCATATTGGAGACTTCAAAAAGAATTGCCTGTGTTTAGTGACTTCTAGAACCAATGGAATGTTAGAGGTGTCACTTGGATTAGGAAGATAATCTGGGATTAGAACTGTACTCCTTGAGCCCTTTATACCAGTGGTAGTCAAAGTGGTGGTACATGGACTGGTGCTGGTCCACAAATCATGGGCTGCAGATTCACAGTAAATTTCCAGAAAAAAAAGAGTTGTAGGCAATGAGCACAAATATGGTGCTAGCCCATTGGATAAAAAGCTCTGTTGATCCCTAACATCAGATTACTGAGAGATGCAGTTCTCTATATTACCGGTATGCTAGTAGAGGAATGAGGCTTGAGGAAGGTTTCTCATCCTATTTTATATATGGGGAAGTTTCAGAAGGAGAGAATAGGAATAGGCCTTTCCTCTTTATCCAAAACCCCCTGCTACCCAGGGTCCTTTGCTATATATAAATAAAATGCTTGGGTTTGAGGATGTTAGTCAGGCCCAAACCTAGCTCCTTCTACATTTTACAGCAACCATGCAAAATGTTTTAAAAACATGGGAAAGCATGAAGGTGTCTCTTTTTCCTTTCACCTTTCCTGAAATTCTCCTCTTCTTTCTCAGACCAAGAGCTCAGCCCAGCCCAGACTGACAAAATGTTTGAAATCTGCTGCAGTATCTGAGTAAAATGATCCTCTCTAGTGTCATACCTACAGTTTTATTTTTGAAAAAACAGGTGTGTGGGTGGGTCTGAACACTTGACCAGTACTGAGCACTAAGAAGCTCCTTACAGGATACAGACACCATGGAAATATCCAATTCTAATTCCTCAGATGTAAGTCTGCTTTTGAAGATGCAAGACCCCGCAGGATTCTAGACATAGTCTTCATCTCTTTTATCTTCTACAGATGTATTTAGGAGCCTGGAGTAATCTTCAAGGTGTTATAAAATGCCAGATGGAAGAAACTGCTCACATTGATCTCAGAACTGAGCTAGAACCAAGGAAGGAAACTATTCTGTTTGATAAACCAACTAGAGGAACTACTGTTCAGAAATTCAAAGAGATGGTCTATGGCCTTTTTAAAGTGAGTATTCTTTTTCCCATCTCCACTGTTAACTAGTTATCCATGGATCTGTTAATATTTCCTGTAGGCATTGTTTTGCAGTACTGGACTGAGAGTTATTATTTTGCTTGCAGTAGCTTCAGGTTTTTTTTTTAATGATTGTGTTAGATAGGTTTTTACTTGGATTAAATCTTCTTTCCCCTGCCTTGAACATTAAAAAAACAAAACAAAACTGGGCTGCTTCACTATAAGAAATGGAGCAAGAGCCTTCATTTGCTATTTGCATTGGAGAGTATTCTTTTGTCAAGACTCCTGGGCTGAAAGTCAGTCTTAAACTTTCCCTGTTCACACACTGTGGTCCTGATTTACTGAAGGTAAAAGGGGAAACCAAAAATGTCATGGTCTGGAATGTTAGGCCTCTGGAATGTTTGGTACTTAATATTTTGAGCACCCTGGCCAAGATCCCACAACAGAAGACATTCATCTGTCACATAGCTATGTCTCCATAGTTATGCATCCTGATGATATCACCTAGAAAATCACCTTATAAGCAGCACAGTACACTTAACATGGCAATTTCTGTGTTGTAGGAGAGTGCAGGAGATGAAAGGTACGTGTTCGGCTATTTTCTTTTAGCTAGGCTCACTATGTCAAACATCTACAAAGACCTCTGGGGGTCCCCATGATGTACCTGCGGATGAAGTCCTTTCAGCATGTCCTGCTACAGGAAAATTACTGGACACATCTTCATTTGTCATCCCACTCTCTGATCATATCAACATAGCTGTGGGCGGCACTGTTTACAAGGTAGATTTACAAGGGGATTTTGGACATTACGTGGAACAGAATTCCAACCTCCACAGTGATCCAAAAAAATGAGTGGTGATGGTGCATGTCTAACTTATGCCATTGTAATACACAAACAACATGTTCCCTGCTCCATGTCTCTTCACTCAAGCAGTGCTACATGATCGATTTCTCTATAGCCTGGAGAGTATCACAAATGTTTTGCATCAGTAATTATGTAATTGGTGCTTACAGAGCAAGTCTAAGTTCTCTTATTTTCAGTCACAAGTGCAATTACTTGTTCGTCTTACATACACATTGATTTGAGTTAGAAAATTTGTGTCAGGTACCTAGGAATATCGTGATGTTCTTAATTTCCTGAATGGTGGTGGTAGTAGCTGTATAACTCAATCACAAATAACAGCCAATCACTAGAATACTATATGACCTGTTAGGCTACATAAGTTCACATATACCTAGCAGGAATGCTAAGAAACCTCTTTCTGAATTATGAAGATGGATAACAGGACACTAGCAAGCGTGCCGATGGTGCCCAGTGCACACCAAGACTGTTGGACCTTTTGTGCGTCAGGCACTGATGCAGAGCAGGCACTCTTGCTGGCTCTGCTACATAGTAATGTATTACCATCCCTCTACTGGATATGGGCCATTTCCGCACTAGCCTGTTATAGCGCGATGATTCCACTTTCAACATCCTCTGCAAACCCCAGGATTCCAGAGGATGTTGAGAGTGGAATCATCGCACTATAACAGGCTAGTGCGGAAATGGCCATGGACATCACACAAATGCACAATTCTAATTCCCACGTATGTAAGGCTGCTAGTGAAGACATAAATCCCCAACAGGAGTCCAGCCAATATTTTTAAAGAACTGAATGCATACAGTATTTGACTATATATTCACACTTTCTTTCTAGGAAAAACTGGGTGAGCAAGGAAATCTTCCTGAACTGGTTAATCTCATCTTGTCTGTTGCTGATGGGAACAAAGATGGTCGAGTTTCTTTGCCAGAAGCAAAGTCAGCATGGGCACTTCTCCAGCTAAATGAATTTCTGCTCATGGTAATTCTCCAGGATAAAGAACATACTCCCAAACTGTTGGGATTTTGTGGGGATCTTTATGTGATGGAAAAAGTTGAATATACCTCTCTCTTTGGAATAAGCCTTCCATGGGTCATAGAACTTTTTATTCCCTCTGGTTTCAGAAGAAGCATAGATCAGTGGTTTACTCCATCATGGCCTAGAAAGGCAAAAATAGCCATAGGGCTTCTAGAATTTGTGGAAGATATTTTCCATGGACCATATGGGAACTTTCTTATGTGTGAAACGAGTGCCAAAAACTTGGGTTACAATGATAAATATGACTTAAAAATGGTGGATATGAGAAAAATAGTGCCAGAAATGAATCTAAAAGAACTAATTAAAGATCGTCACTGTGAGTCTGATCTGGATTGTGTGTATGGATCAGACTGTGGAACTGTATGTGACCAAAGTAAAATGAAATGTACTACAGACATAATTCAGCCAAACTTAGCCAAGGTGTGCCGGTTGCTTAAAGACTACTTGCTTCGTGGGGCTCCTTTGGAAATACATGAAGAGTTAGAAAAGCAACTGTACTCATGCATTGCCTTGAGAGTTTCAGCAAACCAGATGGAAATGGAGCATTCCTTAATACTCAACAACCTGAAGACTCTACTGTGGAAGAAAATATCTCATACAAATGATTCTTAGTTTCTTTGTCTCACAACACTGTTGCTGCTATAGGAGCTAACCACTTTGTGTGAAAAGTAGCTTCAAAATACAAAATATTCTTTATTTAGCCTCCATCTTTCATCAGTCCTTCTTCAAACACTGCCACCAGTGAATTTTTTTTCCAGTTGGAAAATTATGTATGTTCTCTAGATATCTGCCTGGCAGAGACTACTGAAGCCATATGGCTATATAATACTCTCAGTTTGGGAAAATAACAGGTTCTGTGTTCTCCTCTTGCCCTTACCCACGTTAAAATGGTTTGAGAAGGGCATTGGGTATCTGTGGGAATAAAGTAAATACAAAATTAGTTTTTTCTGAGCCAAACTTGCACGTTCACAGAAAGCACTTGTTACACTCCCAGGAGGTCTGTATCACTTTGGAATGCAAGTGAGGGATCACATAGGAGTACTTCATTATTTCAAGAAAATTCTCTGCACATGGAAAACCTAGTATTTCAAATAGAATTATAGGCTAACCTGTTCCCTGTTGCGTTGAACAGGGCATCTGTATGAAGTGGAAGAGTACTAAAATGCACATCCCACCTGCATTCAGAAGTAATGGCCTGAAGAGACCTGCAGTCTTCAAACACTGCTGTGCAAAGTTTCTCTTGTCCTCTTCCCCACAACTTCTTCCTTCTCTTGACTTGCCATTCCTCAACAAATAAGAAAATAGATTGTGGTGCTTTTAAAAATTTATCTGAGTTTTGGGTTTTTTGAGTTTAAAGGGATCTACAAAAAAAAAGCCTGAAAACCTATCAGTAATAGAAATTAGCATGGTAGAATCCAAGCTACTGTTTGTAAATTAAATGAATATAGGGGAGGGGGGTTGTTTACTAACCTTAGCATGGCAGAATTTGCACATTTGTGATTTTTAAGGAAGAAAATTGGTGTGACAATTCAAAATGTTTTAAACTGGAAGTTTTGGAACTACAACTTTTTGTTACATTTTTACATTTGTATGCACATTTACCTCATCTGTACACTGAATGTTACTTAGTTTGCTGAAAATTCCTAGTTGAAAGTAGTTATTGTACCATACTAGCAGTTAAGGATTTAAGTGATGCATGTTGCACTCACATATATACAGTAGCAGCAATATTTGAAGAGACATAACTAACTGGAGCAGCTACATTCATCTGGGTCTTAAGATAAGCAAATTTATAACCAAAAGGGAAGCAGCTGGATGGGGGCACTTGTGCTGATACTTGTACACGGACTGTGATATTCGTAACTTGAATGCAGTTGATAATCTGGTTACAGTTGTTGCTTGAGCATAAAATATTTACAAACATAGGGCACAGTCTGGCCAAAACTAAATACAGCAGGCCCTCGGTATCCTGGGATTTGCTTCCAGGCCCCCCATGGATACTAAAATTTGTGGATGCTCAAGTACTATTATGTACAATGGTGTAGTAAAATGGCATCTCTTATATAAAATGGCAAAATCAAAGTTGCTTTTTTGGATTTTTTTTTTTAATATTTTCAAGACGTGGTTGATTATAACCGTGGATACTGAATCTGCGGATATCAAGGGCCAACTGTACATCCAGCAGTGCAGTTCTATGTGCATTTATTCTGAGGTAATTCCAGTGCAGTTCAATGAGAACATCTCCCAGGTTGGTGTAGAAATTCAGGCTTAGTTCCACTGATTACTGTGGGGATTTGATTATTGATATTAACATAACAAACATGCTTAATATTAGCAGGGCCTTGTCCAGCTGTAGCCATGAGCATTTAAGCCAGCATTGTTGAATCCAAACTCATTCATTCAGAAGTCATGTCAGCTAACTGTCTTGGCTTTGTGGATCATACTTCTCATGCATTAACTTGAGAATCTAGGTATTATTTTCAAAGCTTGGCAGTAACCTGTTATAAGTAAGACTGTGGGCTGGCATCTTGCATTGTATGTATGGATTCATAACCTAATTACAGATGTGTAACTGCTCCACAATTTTATCACTTATTCATGATTGTAGTACTAACATCACAATTGTAAATGCCCTCAAATCCCACCTTCAACTCTGCGGAGCCACACTGAGCAATCGAGGTCTGTTCTGCTGGTGATCAAGGTGCAGCAGCATGACATTTCCAGCCTCTTCCCACCAGCAAGTGAAGCTGTGACAACCAGAAGCCAGACTCTGTTACAGTTCCATGTTGCACTGCAGATCATTGCGGGGAAGGGGCTTGAAATGTCATTCTGCTGTGCCGTGCTCTCCAGTGGAACAGACCTCCGTCATTTAGAGCAGCTGCACACTAAGCTAGGGTTCAGGGTTAGGCCATGATGTGGCTATGCATTCATGATGCAGGGTCTCAGCTGTGTTAGCTGTAAGATATTATTTTTGGAGATAACAAATTGTTGTTGTTGTTGTGTTGCCTTCGAGTCATTTCCAACTTATGGCTACCCTAAGGAAAACCTATTATGGGTTTTCTCAGCAGAATTTGTTTAGAGAGGGGTTGCCTTTGCCTTCTTCTGAGGCTAGAGTGTGTGACTTGCCCAAGGTCGCCTGGTGGGTTTCCATGGCAGAGCAAGCACTTCAACTCTGGTCTCCAGAATTGTAGTTCAAGGCTCAAATCACTGTACTGCACTGCCTCTTGGAGATAACAATGGTCCCCTTAAAATCAGCGCTAGATAATGGCATTATAACATGTACCCATTACTTCTTATTTGTTGGGGAGGGTTATCCTTCCAAATTTTAGGCCATTTTCTTATATTTAACAACAGATTATTCTAAAAAGCAGTGAAAAGTAACAAAAAGTAATGAGTAACGGAATCATTTTCTTTTTTGAAATTGCAAGGGGGAAATGGCAATGATCTTTCACAAAATAACTTTCCAAATACTACTTTGGAATATTACATGGTATATAAAGTTTTAGGACTATGTGGCAAACAGGTTTTTGAAGCAAGATTTGCCTTACATCCGTAGTTCTCAGTTCTCACTTTGCTTAAAAAAGAGGAATTGAAGCGAGGCAGTATGTGTCTAAGAGCACTTTAAAGGAAAACACAATTGTAATTTTCAGTATTTTGCATGTTTCCCAACATGCATAGCAGTTTTGCATAGCAGTAAAGTCTCTAATTCTGAAAACCTGGCAACTTTGATCACAAATGGATCATCTTTACTCCATAGTTCAGTGCAGATAGTTCTGTCTGCTCCAGTGACATTTTGTCATTGTGTGGGAGTGTTTATATGAAACATCAGTGCACATTATGAGTGACAGTAACTCACTTTTGCCATCCTTCACTTGTACCTTCACAAGAGGGAAAAGATAGGGAATAAGTTTTTTCAGTTTGCCTTGGTCTGGGTTTTTTAGAATCATACTTCTTTGTACAAAAAAAGCCCTTTTTCAAATAATGAACATGCACTTACAAAGCAAAGTTACCTTACAAAGCAAAGTTATCTTTGTTCCCTGTACCATGTATGAAGAATTAATAATTTGCTCTAGGATTCTGCATATTTTTGCCTTGTGTAAATATTTTTACTAACAATATTCTTGCACAATGTCTGTTTTGTTTTTAAATTGACAGATGCTCTTTTATGAGACAGTATTTAATATTTTCAGTCACTAAACAATCCTGTAACATACTTGGCTGGCGTACCTATGCTGGGTAAACCTGAATGTCAACATCATTACAGTCATTGCTCCATTGGGAAAAAATATTGAGCCAAATATTTCTAGATATTTGAAATAATTTTAGAACAATTTGTTCAATGCAGTTTGTACTATATTTCATTTTGATTGCTGTTATGCCATCTTCAGTTTTCATTTTGAATATGAATCGTTTACAATAAACTGGAACTATTTCCCCTTTCTGGTAATTGTGTTTGTTAGATGGAAACTGCCAGCAGAGTAGAAAAGACGAACCTCTCTCAATTCTCCTTTGAACGCCAACAAAATAGAACTGTAAATGTAAGCCAATAGAAATGACAAAAATAATAGGTTTGAGTGCATAAAAATAAGCAGCACTCATTTTGTTGCAGCTGCTGATGTGTATTTGCATCCATTGGTCCTTCTGATACAGTAAAGACATGGGTGAGGTATTTGACTTTTCCATATTCCGTCAATAAAGATGAACAAAACACAGGCAACTGTAGCTTGTTGCTTCACTGCCAAACTATGATGCTAAGCAGAAGTTGGAACTTCTGTTATGGGAAGCCTCAGCTGCGATAAAATGTCTTGAAACCATTTGCCTCCTAGCTTCCTAGGGTGCGAACATCAGTTCTTTTAGTTAGACTATAGTGTCCCCTAGTGAAACTCCATGGAATTAAGCAGAAAATTAAGCAAATTGTGTGGAATACCCACAGACAGCCCTTGTGTATCACTTTGAGAGCAGGGAACTGGAGAGAAGTGACAAATTAGCCAGCTCCAGAAATGCTGGCTGAATTACGCTCAGATATTGATCCACTATACTACTATTCTGTTTGCCTTGGTCTGCCAAAAATGAGCATTAAGTATACAATTACAGACAAATGCATATCCATCTCCATTTTAGTTAAACACCGTGTATAAAATTTTCTCTATTTGCCAGGAACAATGAAAAAATGAACAATTTAAAAAATTACACAGCCTTACAAAGCACATGAACTAAGTCAATCCATTCCCTTTTTGCAGGGAGAGGATAAAGTCTGCAGCCACTAGAACTGCGGTTTGTTAGCCTGATACATTTTTATTAAGATTTAGGCTTTATAGCAAAGGTAGGCAAATTGTTAACAAGCTTGTTAACAATTTGGTCCAACTACCCTCAGGCATCTACCATATAATAGGATTTTATAACTGGCTGCCAAATAGCATGCTCTTTTGGTTTTAGTGTAAATGTACCTTTCAAAAATGGGAAAAATGCATTATATGAATTCCATTCTGCACCTTAATCTAACTTGTAAGTAGATGTAACACCTACGTAGTTCCATCATACACCCTACCAGTAAGAACAGAAAAACAAAAAGTGGCCATAAGATTTCCACAACTTAAAAAGTGTATAACAAAGACATGATAATATTTAAACCTTCTCTATAATTTGGCTCAGTCATCAATAGGAGACTGTAGTCAAGAAATAAAAAAAATCTTAAGACCTGGAAGGGCAGCTATGAAGGAACTATAAGGAATCATCAAGAGTGAAGATATTAAATACCAAAGTCTGAATAATCCAGTGATATAGACTCAATTGACCCAAACTCGTTGGACTCAAGTCGCTTCAATGACTCAATTTGGACTCAACTCAGCAATAAATGATGCAAACTCAACTCACGATTTGTGTATTTTTAGTGATCGACTTGCTACCCTTAGTCTCAGCCTTCAACCACTGAATAAACTAAACACAAAGTACTTCCCTGAAAGGGAACTAGTGTTTCTTCTCTTTTTGCTAAACCAAATAATGGAAATAACTCTAGCCAAGTTGATTCTGATGCTGAGATGCTTTTTCATAACAGCCCTGTAACCTCAAAGTATTGACTTTGGTCCAATTAATGTGTTAGGATTTGGGGAAAAGCATTGCAAAGACCTACCATTACTACGTAAGATTGCTCTGTGTTTTTGGTTGCAGCCAGTTCAGTAACAGTTGAGTGGGTAGCGAAGGTGGAATCGTTATGAGACCTTGCCACAGGAGGCTGGGTGCCCATCTTGTAGAAAAAAAACTTTTTCTAAAATACAATCTTGAATACATTTGATTAACAGCACTGCTGTATTTAAACAAACCCTTGTTGAACTTCCCTACAACAGTTTAATATTTTTTACCTCACTTTTTGCATGTCTTCTCGATTTTCTAGTTACCGAAATTCCCCTCGCACCCCACCACTACCTCCTTTTTTACCGTTAAAGTTGGCTCCCAGATTTGAGACTTAAGACATGGTTTGAAATAAAAGACTTAAATACATTAGTGGAATAATCCAAACCATAGTATTTCTGATTTCTGTGTACAGTTGTGAAAGCTGACAGGAAGACAATTTAAATGTGCTGGAAGACAGTTCCACTGATACCATGGGAGTGCTAAAAAGAGAAATAAATGGATCCAATAGACAATCAAGGCTGAACTATCATAAGACACCAAGATGAGTAAACTTCATACTTTAGACACATCGTGGATGACGACGTGACTCGGAAAATGCTTGTTGAAGTGAAAGAAAGAAGGAAAAGATCACATTACAGATGGATTTATGCAATTAAGGAAGCCGTGCACCCTGAGTTTGCAAGCCCAGAGGAGGACTGTGATGGAAAGAATTCTTGGTGGTCTCTTATTCATAAGGTCACTATCCATCAAGCAGCTTGATGGCCAATAACAAAAAAGATCCTGCACTAACATACATACATGAAGCTTATGAATTCCACTACAATGCAGTATTTAAGGTTAAACTACAAGTAATGTGTACATATTTTAACCATATACCCCACTGGTAACAATACCACACACTAGACATCTTGTTTCTTATCTATCCTTCTCCCTATATATTGCAGCAGCAAACTTATATAACTGTTTATGGAAACTTTTAAGCAGAAGTTAGATAGCCGCCAGTTAAGGATGCTACATATTTTAATCAGTAGGGTACTGGACTAGGTCAACGATATTTATCCTTCACAGCTGCCAGGCTGACATTTGTTTCACTGATGAAGCTGTAAGGAAAGGAGCCACAGTGGTAGGAATGGGGGCAGAGAGGAGAGGACAGAAAATTAAAGCCAAAGCAGAACCTACACTGAGAAAGGAAGAGGGGAAGCCAAATAATGAAAAAAAGGTTCTTCTTCTCCTACCCCCCTTTTCCGTTTCCCCTCGCTTAACATCCAGGAGGATGTTTTTGCATGCCATGTAGCAGAAGGCAAAAGAGGAAGGGATGGATAGAGGGTGTTAGTGCAAGGGTCCTCTCTCCATTGCCACCTTGGCATTGCTCGGTGGCCTGCCATAGGGCAACATGAGTAGCAGAAGTCAGATGAGGAAAAGGAGAAGTGGGCAGACTGAGATGAGGAAAGAGGGAAGGCAGGAGAGGATAGCAAACAGCATAAGCCAAATTGGATGCAACGGCCAGGATTGGAGCTGCTCCTGTGGGTAACATCTTCTCACTTGAGGGAGCTTTATTTTACTAAAGAAGAAACATGGAGTGGGGTAGGGGAAAGGGAGCCTGAAGCACATTCTTCTGAGGTTAATTCTCCTGTGAAGGGTATGACTGACAACCAGGTGTGCACTTTTTCCCTTGAAAGCAATTCTGTCTGAGAGGAATGCCAGGCAGCTTCTCCAGCGTCGATGCTCCCCAAAAGAACCTGCTGTACTTAACAGCCTATTCTTTTTGTGCCCCCCTCCCCTTGAGCAATTATCACACCTCCCAGTTTTAGAACCACTGTGCTGCAAGATCTTTCAGGGCCCTTACAATGCTTCAATCTTCCAATCTTGTCCATTACTATAACATTCCAACGTAGTTCACTGACAGCAGGTAAGCTGCATTTTTAATATTTTAAGCAACACAAGGAAGGACTATTACTGGAGTTTCCTCAGTAACAGTGCTACATTAAAGTTCCACTGAGATTGATCCTCTTCCCCTTCTGGCATCATCATTTTCCTTGGAAAACAAATAGATTTTCAGTGGGAATAAAATAAGTACAGCCATTACTATCCGGGTAAGGAAATCAACATTTGATGTACTTACCACCAAAAGTCCAGCAAGGGAGTATAATACACAGTATGCTCCAGTATCTAGCAGAACATTCCCATTTGTTTGTCAAACATCTGTCAAGGAATATCTCAACACACCCCTATATACATGCATTCAACAAGGATAACAGCATGAGAGACTATTCATCCTGCCCTAAGGGATTACTTTTGTTCACATGTACTGGACCCCCAAGAGGCAGGATGTAGAAGCTTGCCACAGCTTCCACCCAACTGACAGATCTTTTTGTAGTTTGTAGCTGTAGCAAGGGCACTTATTTTCCTTGTACTAACTCCACATCTGTAACTTTTTATATAAGATTAAAGGAGGAGGGGAGGCCAAGGTTGTTTGATTATCCAGAGCAGCTATAATTCACTGTCACTAAGTCAACGCTTACAACATTGGTTCAATAAGTTTATTTTGTTTTCCAAAATCTTCATAGAAAATTATGGAAGGCATCTTAACTATCAGCCACACGTTCCTGAGCCCGAAGGAAGCTAGCCTTCTTTTGAGCCACGCGATCTTTCTTCTGGGCAAGGGACAACTTCGGACGGTTCCACCTGCAAAAAGAGTTTGTGTTATTCTCATTGACATACACAGCCTCTGCAATATTTAATTTTTATCCACTTTCCACTAAAAACAGTGTTCAAAGCAGCTAACAAAAATGACTATGAATAATTATTTCAAAAATACAAGCACTGACACTAATCACCTTAATATTTCAAGCTGTTAAGATGACAAAGGGCTGTTCTTTAAATTACTAGTCTACCACTACAGTGTATTTACTGCTTTTAAATCAAATTACATTTAAAATACTATTTCATCCCTTATGTGGCATCTTTCAGAGGGATTCACTCTTTGCCTACAAGTATTAATCACTCTATAGGTACAACTATATGCAACATCAACATTCTTTCTGCTCAGAAGAAGCCAGAAATTGCACTGCTTACACATTGCTATAAAATAGAGGACTTTCAAGTCTCTCCAGCCAAATTCTTAGGGCAGAGGTGGGCAAATTCAGCAGTTTCAAAGCTAGTTTTTCTTTCCTGGGACATATCAAGAGGCTGCACATACAACCATTAAAACAAAACCAGAAGTACCAGGAAGTCTACTTTCAGTTTTGTAAAAGTCTTTATCTGTCAACAGATCAAGGCACATGTGTGGTTATGTATTGTTTTAAAGGAAAATGGAGTTTCTGTAGAAGCTGCCAGAAAGACAAGTCTCCTTCTGCACTGAAATTCAACACTGGGCAGCAATCAGCTGCATGCCGTCTACTCCTATTCTAGAGTAATTGAATCAACAGTGGGAGTAAATATGCCAGCTATATATAAAGTCTGCACTTAATGTGGTAAGGAAATGGGAAATTATACATACTTGCACAAAAACAGTTGCAGACAACTGCCCCCGCCATCCCAAATACTCCTCTAAGTGACATATTCCACAATCCAAATGTCAATAGCTAGATTAACAAACTGATATCAAACTGGCCAGTTCATTCAGGAACTCTTCCCCATTCCTTTATTAAATCTTACGTTCACTACTAACTATACAAGCAAGTTGATCACTGGGGCCAGTAAATAAATTGTAAGTAAATAAATAAGAGCAGGATGCAAGGAAACTGAGAGATTAGGATGGAATCTCTAATGCATTCTGAAACAACATTAGTTCTGATAATTTAAACACATACTTGACCTGTGAGAAACCAACTCACATGTACTCTAGAACATTTCAGTAAAATATAGCACCATTTGATTGTGCAGAGCAACTCTGGGTAAACTGATCCAAGTCAATGAAATGTCTCAAGTGTGTAACCAGTGCTTTTCTGCAACTGAATTAATCACTGAAGAACTGGCACTACACACATTTCTTCACTTAACTATATCAACAGAAGACTTGCAGCTAGTATTGTTCTTTTTGGACAAAAGCGAAAGGAAGAAAAGTCTCTTATCCATATTCAGAATTTGCTGTGATGGGTCCTTTTTTTGTTTTTTATCTTTGAACAAGGAGCAGAATCTTAAGGACCATTGGCTACACACATCTTCCAAAGATTCAACTCCATGTATAATGAAGACCAGCAATGATCCATCACAGTCAATAAATACAGGACTGCCACAGGAGAGCCTCTGCAGTCTGGATGTAGTCCTTCAGCCTCATGTTGCTTGCCTCAGTTCTAAACATAGAAGGCTGCTTTTGAACTTGCTGTGTTGTAGCCCTAGTTCCTCACAAGAAAAAGAATATTTTCTTTTTGTATCCCCCAAGGCAGGATACTTCATTTCAAATATATTCTGAAGAGCTATTCTGGCCTCACTGGCACAGCACTTTTTGATAAATAAATTCTGTAAGGAAATTTCTATAGCTTAAAGAATTTTAACCTGCCTTTCCAAGTAGACTGACTTCAAAAGATGGGTTTGCAAGATTGCAGAAACATGAATCACAGAAATGTAGAGTTGGAAGAGACCACAGGGGCCATCTAGTCCAACCCCCTGCCATGCAGGAACACCCTCAAAGCACTCCCAAGAGATGGCCATCCAGCCTCTGCTTAAAAACCTCCAAAGAAGGAGACTCCAGTACACTCCGAGGCAGCACGTTCCACTGCCAGACAGCCCTGACCATCAGGAGTTCTTCCTGAGATTCAGATGGAATCTCCTTTCCTGCAGCTTGAATTTATTGCTCCTTGTCCTGGTCTCTGGAGCAGCTGAAAACAAACCCACTCCCTCCTCTACATGGCATCCCTTCAAATATTTAAACATGGCTATCATGTCCCCTCTTAACCTTCTCATGAACATACAACATATAGTATCCAAATAATTTTAAGCACCAACTAGAGACTGGAATATATATTTTGATTTTTAAAAATAGCCAACAGAGATGAGGCCATATGTTTCTCCATGGGGTGAAAGTTCCAAGAGTATCAGACCACAACCAAGAAAACTTTAACCCTAGTATCCACCAGCTGCATAGCTCTTACTGGAAAACTAGAGCATAACACTCAGGCAGACTCATAAAAACCTAGGCAAAAAACATGGTTCCAAATCATTTCATGTTTCAAAGGCCAAAACCAGAACTCTAAAACTCTGCACCTAGGAACTAACAAACAGCTATTGTACACAACACATAACAAGTGTAATATGATTCAAGTTCCCACAATCATTGTATCTACTGCATTCTGTAACAATTGCAGTTTCTGAGCCAACGACAAAGAAAAACCCCCACAAGGTACTTCACAGAAATCTGACCTACATGTAACAAAGATTATGGCTAGATCATCTTTTTCTAAATTGAGTTGTAGCTGTCAAAACAACTTAAGCGGGTAAAAAACACTCCTACAAGCCAATGGCACCTACAGCTCTGTGGATAGCCCTAGAGCTCCATACCTTCAATCCCTTGAGAGTCAGGTCTAAACCTCCAATCAAATTAACACATCTCCTAATCCATAGTACTTTTCATTTACATTAAGCTTCACTTTATTAGTTCTCCCATTCCAATACTGGTTCCCAAGCACCTCTCCAATATAGCATGGAAAGGATGAAAGCCAACTCACCTCTTCTTTTTGACTTCCCTCTTGGGTTTCTTTTCGTGGACTGGATTCTCACGTATTGCAGCATGGGCTTTTTTGTACATTTCCTCCATCTGAAATGAGAATATTTAAACATTGGTTTATATTTAAAAATAAATATTTAAAAAACCTAAAGATATTCTAATTCAGATAAAATGCCTCCTTATCAACACAGACAAGAGCTGTTCTACAAATGCACAAAAAATAGCCTAAAACCAACTCAATACAGTGCAAGGAGCAAGATGAACTTCCAGAAAAGAAAAATTTAACAAATCTTGAGGTCCAGAAGTAGAGGAACATAAAGCAAATTCACACACTGTGCTGTATGCAACTGTTTAATGAGATACTGAACCCACCCACTACTGAAGTCATCACACCACTTAGCCCTGCTGAAGCAGCCAATCTAATAGTCTCTTGGTTACAAAT
Organism: Ctenosaura bakeri; assembly: GCA_948474755.1. Lineage (NCBI taxonomy): Eukaryota > Metazoa > Chordata > Lepidosauria > Squamata > Iguanidae > Ctenosaura > Ctenosaura bakeri. The sequence goes on from CAOLHI010002144.1 coordinate 73,054, forward strand.
TGGCCCTGCATTTTTTCCTGAAATATTTTCATGTGGTCATCATATCTACATAAATGTGGACTGGAGACTGAAAATTATCGAGAATTTTCACAGGAATTCCAATTGCCAAAGGCAAATCGAAGCCCTTTCCACAGGAAAGAATAATTCAGCAGGTATTTATGAAATACTTGCTCAATGGAACAATGAAACTTACAAGAAGTAGAGAAACTGATCAAATACCCAAAGGGGACTGGTAAAAGAGATGTGTACTGTAAGTCCTGTATAGGCTATATGCATACTGAACTTAATATTTATGGTTCAGAAAGATGCACACAGCTTAGAAAATATAAACAAGTTCCACAGACTATCTGTTAGTATTTTTCCAATAAAACTACACTGCCAGCAATAACTTTTCTGAATAGGACATACTTCTTGTCCTGGAAGAATGAATAAGCAACATACCATGTCAGGTGTCACATTGTTCTTTATGTACTGGGAGAACTGTTTCTTATAGGCATCTTCATCCTCCTCCATCAAGTAACGCATGTAATCTGCAACGTTTTGACCCATGATGTGCTTGCGATGGACCTCGGCATTAAAATCTTTACTCTCTGAGTCATAACCAGGGAAGCGCTTGGTACTGTGAAACAGAACATCAGAGACCCATCTGAATACATTCTGGTAAGATATGCAACAGGCATAGCTGGATTTAAGAGCTTCAGCCACCATCAGTCCCGTCTTGAAACACTGAGATGCATCATACACATGCCAAGGACCAACTACAGAATGGTCAGTCAGTGGAGTATCATCACACAGCAGCCAAATTTAAGACTAAGGAAAGATGGTTCTTTGGGAACTTTACAACTACTGCTTGTAGGACAGCAGAAAAGCCAATCCACTTTACAATTCTGGCTAATATTTTCTCAAATATGCTGTGGTAGTCAAAACAATGCATGATTTAATGATCAAATACAGCAAATCTTCACACAACCAAGTGCTCACAGAAAGCACTCTGTTCACGCAGGAAGTTCACTTTGGTGGATGAAAGAGTAAAAGTAAGCTCCAAGTTCAAAATGAATCTATACCGAGAGGAAAGCAAACTAAATCATGGTATATTGTGCCACGTACTTTCAAGTTGCCTATTGACTTATAGTGACCCCATGAACTTCACAGGATTTTCTTGGGCAAGAAATATTCAAAGGTGGTTTTTGGCCAGTTCCTTCCTCTGAAAGATAGTCTAAAACACCGGGTATTCATTGGTGGTCCCCCAAATAGTAGGCAGGCTGACCCTGCTTAGCTTTTAAGATTAGACAGTATCTGGTACCTTTAGGGCATTTGTATCAGCCCAAGGCAAAAGCACTGAACCAAGATTATGATGTCAAAAAGAAGCAGATTCTCTCATTTCTACAACAGACTATAAGAATGGAAGTTTAAACAGTGAAACAGCTCTTGCAATAGGTGAGCGAGATTAACATTCAGAAACCTAATTAAGGTTTCTGAGTAAGCAGAGATGTCCACTTCCAAAAAAGTGTCCTAAATCATGGTGGGAAACCTGATACCCTCCATACATTTTGCCCTACACCTCCACCAATCACAGCTAATGGCCAAGGATTCTAGAAGGCGCAGTCCCAAGCATCTCAAGGAAACTAGGTCGCCCACCCTGCCTTTATCAGTCCAGAGAACAGAAAGGTTACCTGTGTGGAATTGAAAGACCACCATCCACTGCTCCTTTTAGAGCACCAAAGACCTTGTTCCCCGTTGTAGTTCGAGCAAGACCAGCATCCAGATAGCACGTAAAGGCACCAGGTTGCCCATCCACACTTTCAACATTATACTCGTCGCCAGTCACTTCAACTTGGCCTTCATAGATCTTATCAAGGCCAAATTTGTTGAGAAGCTGCAAATGAACAATATACATTCAGTTTTCCATAATAGACCTGAAGTATCATACTGAGAGCAAAGCCTGAATGAAATGTCCCACAGGTCATTAGAACTGATGATGGGCAGCTTGCAACTTCCCCCGTGAAGGGCCGTTGCAAGCACATTTCTAAAAAACCAACAAACCCTTAAAGTCAGGTCTGGGTGATGAATCAGCCCAAACTTACAGGCACAAGTAATCTTTTTACGAACCAATTATTTGCAGGACTGAAAAGCTACAGAATTCAGGAAGCATGGGTGTGCCATCACACATCTTTCCAGTCCTATTCTAAGGCTGTTCTTGCAAGGAATATGTTCCTTGGAATATTTAATTTAATATTTTTTTAAAAAAAATCAAACACACACACAACCCAATTAAAAATCCTTTTGCAACAATCAGTTAATAACCCAAAGCCTGTATAAATAAAAAAGACTTTGACCCCTGGGCAGAAAGAGTGCATCTGGGGGACCAGGCTAGTTGCCAGTAAAAAGGAGTTCCACAGATCGGAGGTAGAATCCCCACACTGTCACCAATGGTGGGACTGAGAAAGAAGGCCCTCCCCGATGTCCTTACAACATATGCCCAGGAAGACGGTGAGACTGAAAGATATCCTTCTGAAGGATCTCAAAACTCAAACATACTCTTGTGAAGACGTATTGTCTTTCAGATATACTGTGTTCCAACCTGTGTCAAATAGGGAGGCAGAAATTATTCTGGTTTCATACGAATACATACCCTGCGGGCCAGCAGCAGGCCCGTGCAATACGCAGCAGCGTAATTGGTCAAGCCAACTTTTACCCCATATTTTGGCAGCTCATGAGCATATGCAGCGCAGACAATCATGTCACCTTCAATTCTGGCATATGCAATCTGACAATGAAAAAACAGTGAGAAAGAAAGACTTCTAAGCAATTTTTTGTCACATTCATTCAATACTGTCTTCAGATAGTCCTATCAAAGAAAGCAACACTACACCTAGAGTCCCCCCAAGGCCAACCATCAAAGACCCCTTTTTCCAAACTAGGAACTTCCCTGGCTCACTCCACTGTCTGTTAATGTTACATCTGTATGCACAAGGCACAAATGTATCTGTAAGACAGCAGCTCAGCAACAACTGCATCTTTTCTGAATAAGAAAGCATTTTAAGAACTTCCTAACAGGAGATTTCTTTCATTTCACCTGCTCGATACTCACTTTACCCCACTGCTCCTTCATACTCCATGAATTCAGCAAATCAAAGTACATCTCCACAACACATGGAAATGCACATAAAGACACATTCTCAGCTCTGAAGGGCTACTGGCCTACAGCTGCAGGCAGCTGTGATTGTCCCACATTCTATTCAACTGACTAAAATAAAGCCAGTGAGAGAGCAGGAGGAGTCAGCTTGCTACTCAGCTTCTCACCAGAGAGAGCTGGTTCCTCAAAACAACATGTCACATACCTGATACTTACCACAAGTTTTACTAAGCAAGACACCACATTTCCAAAGCATTCCTGCCCACTGGAAATCCAATGGTAACATGTATTTAGTTACATTTGATTTTCCAGTTTTGACATGTAATTTGCAAGTGCCCTTTAAAGTAGGCTACCAAGTTTTATCTCCCAGCTAAGTCAAACTATACCTTCCACGATCCACAGCCAGCCAGGCACCAGAATGGCAAACACTTCTCCGGAATCTCTCTCTTTTCTATCTGGCTCCCCACTACATCTTCCTCCCTATCCCACAGATTGCCAGTGAAGGGCTACATTCAGTCAGGCTGACAGCTGCAGGTTGCTCACCCTTGCACTTAATACTGTTGTCAGGAGACTAAGACAAGCACAATAACAGCTCCATTTGTTCAGCTTTACAGGTGAGAGAATCAGTATCATTCTGCCTAAGACTTACTTAGAATAGGTGGCAGTTTTCAGAAGAAAGGGTCTACAGCAGAGGTGGGCAACCACTGAAGGCTGGGGGCCACACTGGATGACCACAGATCTCTGAAAAATTAAGTTTTCTTTCACCCAAAATGTCCCCTGGCGTACACCAAACAGAGGGGGCAATTTCAGGCCCAGGACAGGCCTTTTTTTTCCAACAAGCCTGTCAATTTGTAGGCCATTTTTGGTTGGAAAAAAAAAAGGCTCCCTTCTGCAAAAACCCAGGTGGGCAAAAATGTTCCAAAATTGCTCCCTATAACTCAAGGGGGTGTTTCCCAGCATCTGGAGACAAAATGGAGGGTGGGGGTGGAATTCTAAAAACAGTCTGGAGGTCACATACAGCCCAGGAGATAGGCTTTTCCCACCGTGTTCCACAGCAAGTTATGAAATGCAACTTCAATAACCTTTTTTGAAGCGTCATTTATTGTCAACTTTGCATTCTTACCTCACATTGCTAGATATAATTAATAAGTGGTCTGTGGACAGAATGAAAAATCTGTAATTTTGAAGATCAATCACATCCATTTATCAAGATTACACTCAAAACTTGACAAACTTTGGATTATCAACACAACGCCTTAAGTTATTGGTTATTCCAATGTTAGGCAACTTGTAGCCTTCCAGAAGTTTTGGACCACAAGTACCAGATACGTTATGGACAAATCCTGCAAAGGATTGTCCCAAACAGGGGTAGATAATATGTAACATTCCAGATTTCTTGGTCCATAATTCTTTTAATCCCACACCCTTAGGTACATTGATTGGACTTGATGCAGTTCAAGATAATCTGGAAAGCCACAGACTCCCTATCCCATTCTAAACTTGCTCATAGATTATTACCAGACAGCATCCTCAACCTGTAGCCCTTATAAAATCTAACACACAGCACAGTATCTTCGCCATGTATCATTTATGTATCCCTCATATATCTTGATGACCTCCAAAAATGGCAAGAATTAGGAGTGGAGCTTTTTTAAAAAAGAAGAACCAGAGCAGTCAAAAATGCACCATAAAGATTTGTGAAGGATTAATTTCAACTCCATATTCACCATTTTACACTCTACTTTTGTCTCTACTTAAAGTATACAGTCTGATTCAATAGAAGATGTAATTTTTTGCACTGAGAAAGCCATCAATTTGGCTAAGTAAATCAAGAAAACCAAGCCAGCTTTATTCAAATCACCTGTTCAGTGGCAACAAACCAGAGTATCTGAATATGTAGGAAGATACAGGTTGAGCCTCTCTTATCTAAAATGCCTGGGATCAGAAGCATTCCATATTTCGAACTTTTTTGACACAAAGTACCTTTCCGGAATAGCACTGTGTCTTGTTCATTTGCTACTTGTGTTGTGTATGAGACATAAGGCTGGAGAGAGACTGAGGATCTGTAAAATGGTGGCAATCGAAACAAAGTGCTCAACATGAATCTACACCTCTCACCATTTTACAAATCCTTGGTCACTTCCTTTTTGCTGTCAGCTGCCCGCATCTGCCTTTGAAGAGGCAGCTCCAGTGCTCCTCAAATATGAGAGACAAATAAGGAGAGTCACAGATGCTGCCTTGCAGACAGAGATGGAGGCTGGCAGCCAAAAGGATCAGTTTTTTGGAGATTTTCTGATTTCTGGGTCCAATCTATATAACCCACCTATTTCCCTTTTATATATCTATACCTAAATGTTCTAAACAATCCAAATAATTTGAGGTGGTTCAAAAATATTTTAAGCCCAGATTGATTATAGAAAGAATCTATCACTTATTCTAAAGCTTTTTCCCTAAAACAATATTCAATATACCTTTCATATCCTTTATTTAATATAGTTCATACAGTAAGTCTGCTTCCCTACAAAGGTAATAACAGTGTCATAAAAACATGAGCTATTCTACTGTGTACAAAATTTTTGTCCAACCATTAAAACTGTTGGAGAAAATACTAGTGGCCCTTTGCAATATAAAGGATGGAAAAGTGGCTTTACCTGGCAAATGATATCTCTGTTGGTAACACGTACAATCATCCTATATTTAGGGGTGTTGTACTTGTTTTTATCTTGAATCACCAAACGTTTACGAGCATAGTAATCAGTCTTTCCCTCTAGAAAAGAAAAGTGACAGATCACTTATTCAGAAACTGCAGATATAAGCCTCCTTCTGTTTAATTCATTCAAAGCATGTAAAGAAATTAAACATACCTCTCCTTCTTCGGAATTTGACCTGATACCTCTTGAAATAGGCTTTATTCTTGACAACTTTGACGAACCCCTTAAACAAGAGGAACATAAAAACATTAATATCAATGTGTGGGAGTCCTACAACTGAAGCTCAGAATAACTAACAAAATTCCCAGGTATAACATGTAGGCAAGGAAATATTATTCCCAAATTTTGGGGGCTGCAAACCATTAACCACACATTCTGTAGGTATTTTTCTGGAGTGATATTTATCATTTTACCTAATTCAGCAATGAGCATATACGCCTCAAGAACTACAACTGGATCGCACAAATTGCCTGTGATGAGGCTAAGTACAATTAGTACTATGTTCTAAAACTCTAGAAGTGTGATCATTCACAAAGGGGGAAGAACAGGTCTTTTAATAGTTCCCCCACCTTACCCAGGATTCCAAAAGGCATTACATCTCCTTTGGAAATAAATATTTTAAGGTGTCACATCACAACCAGCTCTTCAGTTAGCCACCATTTGAGGGACTCCCCCTTTTCAATTTGGTAGGAACAGACATTACTGTTGGCATTTCCAGCATTTTGTTCCAGGACAAGTCCGCAGCCTATTTAACTCATCCTCAGAAACTGTCACATGTTTCTCCAGGGCTGAACCATATCTGGCCCTCCATCCAGCACAGCTTATGACTGAGAGATGGTCAGAACCAGAGCTCCATTACCTCTGGACAGTCACACATACTCCACCCATGTTACAAACAGTGACATCCATCTTTGAAACGGTAACGAGCCAGCACAAATCCTTACTTCCAAATGGCCATCTACACATGACAGTATTATCTGAAAACACTGGACTGTTCCTGACTGGTTCACAGAACAGGTCAAACTGTAATGTGTGAAGCAGCCCCAAAAGCTGTGGGAAGGAACACACCCTGCAAATGATGGTGGCAACAAGCGCCACCAAGAGAGCAAGACAGGAGATTTTGGAAGAGCCCTCGGAGAAAAACAGAAAAGCTCCCAGAGAGGGAGGGAGGCTCTGCCTGACAGAAGGCCCCAAACAAGAGCCATTTCCACAGTACATCCTTACAGTGCCATTATTCCACGTTCAACATCCTATGGAATCCCCTCTTCAGGGGCCCTCCCTAAACTGCAAACCCCAGGATTCCATAGGCTGTTGAAAGTGGGATAATCACGCTATAAGAGTGTGGTGCGGAAATGGCCAAGAGCTGTCTTTCAAGAAAACACGAAGCCAGCGCGCCTTTCCTCTCCCTCAAGTCGCGCCGCGGCGGCAACCCTGCCAGCGAGCGAGGCCCGACTCCATGCTAGACGCATCCCAGGGAAACCTCTTCAGGCGCTCAAGGCCCCTTCTCGGCTTCGGGTTGGGAGGAGTCCCCCTGCCTGGGTCCGGGCAGAGGCAGTGAAGAAAAGAGGCACCGCGAGTGGCCTGAAAAGGGGACCAACAGTGGGGAGCAGAAACGGGGAGCGGGGCCAGAACGGAGGGGGACCCAGGCAGCCGGGAGGGCGACTTCGGGGACCGGGCGGGAGAGCCCAGAGCGGCCGAAGCCGCTTCCCTCTTCCTAGCAGCTCCTCAGAGGCAGCCATTAGGCCACGCTGGAAGCCGCTTCCGCAGCCGGGCCCACTTCCCAATCCGAAGTCATCCGGCCGCCCTGGGACAAGCGCGGGGAAAGCCAGGCCCCGGGCAAAGCAAATGGACGCCTCCCTGTCCCCCGCGGCCCGTTTTGGACCGGTACTGACCATAGTTCTCGGTTCTGTCCCCTTTCGCTTTAGGCCGTGGCCCACTCAGCGAAACGTCCGCAACCCGTATCGCTGGGAGAAAAGGCCGAGGCTGGTGCGCACGCGCCACACGTCACCCGGCTAACGAGGCGGAGTCCGTGGCAGCAAGAGCGTCGCTAAGGAAACGGAATGCTCCCCTCTAGAGGCTGGGAGGGGAGCTCTCTCTCCCACACGGCCGTCGGTGGGGGGGCTGTGACGTCACTCCTCACCTAGGCGTTCATTTCCTCCTCTGAGGGTGCGGTTGTGACGTCGTTTCTGCCCGGCAGATGATCAGCGTGCCGTTTCCTAGCAACTTTCCCGTATTAAACTGATTTGGTTCATACTCATGGACGTCCTTCATTCCTTAACTAAGCTGCCCCCATCTTAGGCCATTAGAGAGGAGCGGCCCCTCCCTAAACTGCAAACCCAGGGATTCCATGGGATGTTGAAAGTGGAATAATAGCACTATAACTGTCCAGTGCGGAAATGGCCTTAGTCTGAGAGATGGTGGGGCACAGATTTGCCTACTAATAGGGAGGTCAAAGAAGGAGGCCTATTTCCATGAAAATCGATCCGCTTGAGTGGACGAAAGGACAAATCACTTGGTACCAGGGCACCACAATGGTGAACAGAACTTTCCAGAAAGCAAACTTTGAGACACACTAGGATTGCAGCCGGGGCACCCTCCTGCTGGAACCAAACCCCCAGCAAGTCACCTACCATAGCAAGTGGATTGTCAACCTATAGCAACCCCCGCTGTAGTTCCCAACAAACCCAGTTCATAGCAAGCAACTTGGTGCAGTGCTATATGACTGTGAGAGGCCCCACCTACCAAAATGACTTGACTAACAGTTCTTGTGCACCCAGAGGAAAACGTCTTCTGAAACATGTTGAGCTGTTACCACGGTTCTGTCAAGCCTGGTGATAGCACCAGATATCTCTTGATATCAAACTTATTTGGCCTTCACTTGACCTTTCTCTGCCTCCACGTGTTTGCAAGGGCCACCGACAAGCACGTAAACAGGCACTGCCGTAATGGTTGGACATTCCAATCCCCACTTAGGCAGGCAGATTAATGCCTCTCTGTTGCTTCAGGGACCACTTCTTGCAGACACACCTTGCTTGAGCGCGACTTTACAAAGACACTCGGCCGAGAGCCGGCACTTCCTTTATGCTGAGCCATTTGCATACTGGCCATACTGTTGTCATCCAGCACTAAGCTCATCATGTAAAAGCTGACCTTTTCCAACACTTTTGTCCCGCTCCAAATTCTCTTTGTTCTCACCGAGCATGGCATGGCCTGTAGGCACAATCCACCCTATAAAAATTCCCCAATTCTGAGCCCACCTCGGATCGCTCCTGAGTTCCATTCAGCCTTGCTGTCGGTTTGTCCAGCGAGTCGCCCCCTCAGCGAACCGCGCTGAGCTTTCTTCCCCGCAACTCCCCGTTTTCTCCAGGACTACGAGAAAGGTGTCGTATCACCCTTACTCCCCCGAAACTCCCATTTCTATTCTAGTTAGATGTGTGCTTGCGGTGTCTTTTCTGTTGTTTGTCCTTTAATAAAACTATTAGTTTTACTATTCTAAAACCTTGCCTGACTGCTTTTCTGACCTGACTCTGTATACATAGGGTAAAAGATCCCAGCTAAAGTTACCCTGCCTCTCGTTAGCTTGAGAGAGTGCTCGAGTTAATTTCCCCATCTTGTGTTTTTATTTGGTTATTTGGGCGCCCCTCCCAGGACCCCCACAATACAGAGTAACAGAGCCACAGACTTAAAAAAAAAAAGGTTCCCTTTTATAAATACTGTTTTGATGCTATGTTCTCCACACCTTGCTTTTCTGTTTTATTGTGCTCTTTTGTATTTGCTACTTGCCTTTTTTTTGTAATTTAACTCCATAATGGAGGCCCGAGCACTGTACAGTAGAAAATAATAATGTTAGACTGTCACAAGACTTTTTGCTAAAGTATACAAAACTAGAGCTTGGATAGCTTACTTCTTCGAATACAGTTTCCAGAAGTTCCTAGTCAGCATGGACAACATAGTCTAAAAAAGTAACTTTTCCTTGTTGTGTCTTGGTGAAGTGCCATCATGTACTGAGGGAGGCAGAGAGGAGCAAAGCCAGTGAGCAAGCTTTGCTGGTGAACACTCTAGTAGTTAGTTATTGTTAACATTGTCAAACTCTTCCAACTTTTTTTTCCTTGCAGGATCAGAGTTTGAAGTTCTCCGGATACTGTTCCCTACAAGCTCCTGCTGGTGTAATAAACAATGCAGTGACCATATCACATGTACTGTGCGTGCACACACATCTATTGATCTCCCTTGCAACATTTTCCATCCCACAGACTATTATGTAAAGTAGTTTCATCCTCTGTGCATGACCATGTTAGGATCCAAATCTATGCTCACAGGAATTTGTCAGCTATGAGTTCTCCATACGATCTTCCTAAACCAGCAGAGGTTCATGGCAGCGTTGGGAGGGCTTTCCTGATAACTCACTTCTCCAGTGGGTGTGGAAGCAAGTATCAGCCTCAATAATGTCCTCTCACTATTCTTGCCCTCATGCCATGTTTGTCTCTCAAGCTTGGACAGATGGGGGGTAGCTCTGCATGTTTATGGCAGGCAGGCCCAGATACATGGGAAATGGAAAGGCATTGCCATGTGCTGACTCATCCTGTCCATGCATGTCTAATATAAGGTAACATTATAACTTGGTTGGGAAGCTGTTGAAGTGGTCATAACATTACATGACATGGGAGAGGAACACCTTACCTTCCAAAATGTTGTCAGACTGCAACTCCATCAGCCACAGCTAGCATAGGGATCATACAAATTGCAGTCCACCATCATCTAGACAGTGATAAGTCTCTTTCATGCTATATGCCTTATTTTCTACATGTAGTAAAGCTTATGAGTTCGCTGCTCAGAGTATGAGATGCTCACTAATGCTGACCCTCAAACAAGGGCACTGTTATATAAATCACAGCTAGAATTTCAACAAAAACGGTTGTCTTCCACACAAAAGTACTAGATCTTTTCTGTGTATCAGTTCTCTATTTTATCAGTTTGCTCAGTTTTTATCTTGTTAGTTGTTATGAAACACCAAAAAAGAAGAAGCATAACTTATAGATCTAAAATAAAACATTAAAAATGTGTTAACATCTATAATATAATCAGTTTCATTTTGCTTAATTCAATCTACTCATGGCTTATCTAACATGGTTTAAAAATGCAACAGCACTTGCATCTTCTGGAGGTCTAACTAAACAACACTTTTAAGATACTAGCAATATGTTTTCCTTTTGCAGTCTGGGACTGTGGGCAGCCATGAGAAAACTGTCTGCCTGATTTGCATTGCAGTGTCAGAAGCAAGAACTGTGTGGACTTTAGCTTTGGTTTTGGTCTCTAGTAAACAGGGTGGAAAATTAGCCTGATGCAAAAGAGGATTAGACTCCTGCATCTTTAACAGCAGTGCAGAAGAAGGAATTTCAACAGATGCTATTTGCATGACAAGCAACATCTGCTAACACTTTCTCCCATCTTCCTCATTATTAAAGGCACACAGTCCTGTCCCCTTTGGCAAACAGCCACCCTAAAGGAAGGGGATACAGGGTCACCCATAATCTCTGAAAAATCATACATCATATTACTACACTTTGCCTGATTAAAAAGCAAGAAAATCATGTGAGGAGTAAAATATCTTCTTTGTTGTTGTTGTTTGCCTTCAAACATTTCTGAATTTCAGCAGCCATAAGGCAAACCCGTCACAAGATTTTCTTGGCAACATGGCATTCTTCTAAAATTGAGAAAGTCACTTGCCCAAAGTTACCCAGAGGGTTTCCATGGCAGAGCTGTCATTCAGACCCAGGTCTCCCAGAATCCTAATCTAATGCTCAAGCTATTATACCATGCTAGCTCATAAGATCTCTTCTATTGCTACCTGTTTAAAACAAAATTTTGAGGAATTGCTATCACATAATCAATATTTATTTTTAAGCCCTTCGTATTAAAAAAAATATTCTCAAACATCATACAAAAGCATGTTATATAGGCAAGGGAGGGTATGTGTTAAAATTACAGACCACACAACTAATCCTACACATCTACTCAAGAGTTAAATTCAACTGAATTCTCACTTTCAAGCAAATCTGTATATTGTTGCCATAGGTACATACCTTTCAAAAAGTTCTCAATCAGCTAGAACCCAAAGGGTAGACCTCACTACTAGGTGAGGTGAAGTAACCCATCAGACAGCAGAGACTGGAGATGATGGTACTATCAGACAGGACAGAGCTGTGTATTTTACACACCATTATTTAGCTCCTTAAGCCAACTTTCTCAGATACAGCAGAAAATACAGTCCCATCACAAGTGCTAAAGTAAAATTCAACCAAGTCTTTTGTCTCAGACCCCAACATCTCCTAAAAGAAGCAAGCCTTACATACAGTGCAATTGGAAAGATTATGCTGGGAGTATTAATCAAAATCACCAGCTCCGCCTCTTTGGGGTAATTATAAATGTAAATCAGGTCATTTCACTCTTCAGTATGTTCCTTTTTAACAGTATGTTTAATTCCCTAGCCTAGAGAAAGCCTTGTCTCTAGAATGGATACTATCTCCAGGCGCAGGAGTTTCCAGGAGGTAAATACACAGATATTCTTAATAATAGCCTTCTTTGCTGAAGCCTTTAGTATGAGATGGATAGCTCCTCCTCTCATGTTATAGCTGCTTTTAGACAGAAATGGCAGTACTAATTCTAAAACTGTTAAAAACCACAACACTAATCATCCTGTGTAGTGCTTTTTAAAAAAACTTTAAAACACATTTTCATTTTCCCTTCAAATGCTATCAGCATAACTGTAAGCTTAATTGCCTAGTAAAAAATTGGGTCTGAATAGAAAACTATATAGTTTTTATAATGTGATGCTGTGAGCGTTGAGTGTCACTTTGTGTAACCTAAATAGCAGAGGTGTTTAGAATACATTTCTTCTGTTATTGTTTGCTGATGCTTAAGTTGTTCTTCAGTATCATGTAATTTTCTTGTTGCTGGGTGAAAAGAACATTATAGAGTTTCTTAAAATAATAAAGAATGGTAGTGTTTCATCAGACATATGAGAGCCTAGTTTATATTGTCATGGTAGGCCAATGCAATGATGTAATGATTCCAACCTGTTACACAGTTAACTTAAATGAAAATATTTAGACATCCTTGAAATGAAACTAGTTGTAGCAACTACTGAAAACAACAAGAAGTCTTCAGGATTAACACCATCAATGAAATTGATTGTCTTAAGAATCTCTTTATTACATAAAGGTGGACATTGTATTCTGAAAAAGGTAATTTTTCCAGCCTCTGCTTTTCATCAATACCTTCACTGAACTTGAAACAAACAGACTTCAGTATAACTACCATTTAGGCATGCCAAAGGTAATGTGAGAATTGGCAATTAGTCACAAAAAGCAAGCATTTGAAGTAAAACCTTTTGTTGTTGTTCTCTTGTTATAGTATTTGTTGTTTCTGCCTTATGATGACCCTCAGGCAAACCTATCATGGGGTGGCAAGTTTTGTACATGGGGGTTTGCCTTTGCCTTGCTCTGAGGCATCTTGCCTGTGGTCGCCCAGTGGGTTTCCATGACTGAGCAGAGAGTTGAACCTTGGTCTCCAGAGCTGTAGTTGAATCCTCAAACCAATAAACCACACATATACCAGAACCAAAATAGTTTTGTAACCATATATATGCTTTTAATTAGAATTGTGTTGTTAATAGATGTGCTTTTCCCTGTGTTTTTAGCTATAACTCAGTGAAACCATTAGCAAGGGGTCATATTGTGAAGAGTTTACCTTCTGATTTCTGTAGACCAGGTGTTGCAAAACTTTGGCCATTGAGATGTTTTGGACTACAGCTCCTACAGACTATTGCCCTTGGCCATAATGGATGGATCTGAGTGGAGTTGTAGGCCAAATCATTTGCAAGGCCAAAGGCATCCCATGTGTGCACTGTAGATCAAGCTACTGTTAAAGACACATGAGTACACTAGTTATTTATCCTCCACCTTCGGCATCTCTCTATATAAAGTGTGTGTCTCCAATGATTATAGTTGTTCTTTTTGAATAGCCACCTAAAGCTTTAGTTGATTGATTTGCTAATAAAACTGCTTAAAGTCTGCAATACTAACAGACAGGAATCAGATAAAGTAGTCTCTAGACAAAGGACTCTGCTTGTAGTTTAAACAACAGAAAGACTAGTGGTACCCTGAAGACTAATACATTTGTTATGGCATAGGTTTTTATGAGCTGGGACCCAATTACTTTGATACATCTGACCTAAGTGGACTGCAGTTTATGAAAGCTTAAGTCTTAGTAAATGTGTTGCTTTTGGTAAAAAATCCAACAGTGTTACCTTTCACTGACCACCAAAATGAATCTAAGACTGGGTTTGTGTACCCTCAATTTTGAAAATTCTTTCTGTATTGACTCTTCTTTAAGGGAGTAAGAAACCTAGCTTCAGCATCTAAATCAACCTGAACATGCAGTTGCTGCCTAATGTGTATAGTGGTGTTGGATAGGGTTTGCATAGCATCCAATCATGGTTGCTTGGATAATATTCTATAGCTCACAATATTATTAATTATACTGGAATATTCAGGTGACTAGAAATTTGCCTTAGGTGGTTTCTCTCTAGGTGGCAACCTATTAACTAAGGAGATAAACTTATGCTACTTCTGTAAACACAAGCGAAAGCTGTTGAATGAGAATCAGGTTGCTGTAAAAGCCTTTGTTATAAAGACAGTAAAAACTGATTGCAGCTTTTACATATATATTACTGTCTATGTTATACACAAATATTAGATGCTAAAGCCAACATATTTCCAATGAGCTAGAACTGTCACTCTAATAAAATTAAAGCTATGAGCTAAATGTCATTACAAAAGCAAGTCGGTTGCTTTAGTGATGTCACAATGAAGCAAATTCTGATACCTTTTGAGCACTACAGTGGTACTTTGAGTGCTACTCAAAGTGGTGGTCCCAGAACCAGTATGAGTCCACAAGCCAGAAATTACTAGTTGCTGGAGAGTTTCCTGGGAAGAAACAAATGTATCAGTGGGCACAAAAGTCCCCCATATCAGACAGCATTAAAAGAATTACTATAGGGTATTCCTCTATCAAGTGCGTATGGTTTGTTTTTATGGTGTGTATATTTCCTTAAAGTAGATTCATCCAGATTTTCGACTTCCCATTAGATTAGTGTGTGGTGTGTGTGTGTGTGGAGAGAGAGAGAGAGAGAGAGAGAGAGAATATATGCCTGTCAACACATTTTGTCATGCCCTGGTCAACAAAATCACCTAGATAGCTACTTAAGGAAATTGGCAGGTGGTCAGGTTGAGTTCTGTACCCAGAAAAAGCCCTGTAAGTGCTATTCCTCTGTATACATGTTTGGATTCTGAACTGGGATGCAAGAAGGTCAAACAGCAACCCTGCAGTATCTGGATTTGGTCTGGCTCCAGCAGGTTCTGACCCATGGTCTGAAGGTTGCTTGAGATGCAAGGAATATATTGAAACATCTCTAAAACTAGCCTTTTTAGGGACTTTTTTAGGAAAGGTTCCTTATCTCCAGATGTGATTAATTCAAAGTTCTACTAAATTAGCTAAGGATTTCCAAAGGGATTAAACTTTAATATACCTTCTTCACAAAATATCCAGTTTCTTTCTGCTTTGTTCATTTCAAGGCAGATGTCCTTCTCATTTTCAGATGCAGAAGTTTACAGATCAGTCTTGGGCATGCTGACTTTGAAGCAATTGCCTTGCATCCTTATCCTCTATCCCCATAAAAGCCTGCATGGAGGCAGATTCTACAGGTATTTTTCTCAGAAGACTGCAATGCTCTGAACAGCTGCTTGAGAGGAAGTTTTATCAAGCACAATGGGATTTTGTTGTTAACTGCTGTCAAGTCAACTTTGACTTACGGCAACTCTTTGCATAGGGGATCTCTGAGCCATTCTATCATCAACAGCTCTACTCAGGGCTGTGGCTTCCTTTATTGAATCTATCCATCTGAAACGTGGTCTCCCTCTTTTCTTATTGCCTTCTACGTTTTTGTTGTTATTGAACTTTTCACTTATGTCAACCTCATGAATGAGAAGACTCTAAGTCTTCCTGTAATCAACAGCCCTATTCAAGTTTTTCAGATTCAGGGCCACGGCTTCCTGTGAATCTGTCCATCTGTAACACAGTCTTCCTCTTTTCCTTCTGCCTTCTACCTTACCAAGCATTATTGTCTTTTCTAGTGAGTCATGTCTTCTCATGATATGCCCAACAGTCTCAGTTTAGTCATCTTGGCTTCTAGGTCGGGGTCCAGGCTCGATCTGCTCCAGGTGTTACTGTAGTTTCTAGTCTGGCCCTGTGGTGTATTAGATATCATTTGATATCAAGAAATTGGACATCCCAAACTGTTCCTCTCCACGTGCTTGCAGGGCCCCCAGACAAGCACACACACGGGCACAGCCGAAAATAGCTGAACAATACAAACCAAATCCAGGCAGACCAGTAATTGCCGGATTGCAGCTTCAGGAGACCTTCAGGCAAGTACACTTTAAGATCACATTATGTATGCACGCAACTTACAAAAGATCCCTGCCGCGAGCAGGCAGCTTGGCGAGCCGAATATCCAACTGTCAAGCACTCCTTGTTTGCATACTGTCTGCGCTATTGACAACTCTGTCATAATTCAATCATGCTAAATACTGACCTTTCGGGGGCTTTGTCTCCAGCCCGAAACCCATTGTTTTCCCTGGGAACAGACTAGCCTACAGGCACATTTTCCCCTACAAGACCCCCTGATTTTGAGCACTTCTTTGGATCGCTCTGACTTCCATCCCACCTTGCTGCTGCTCTGTTTGACGAGCCTTCCCCTCAGCTCCACACGCTGAGAATCTCTGCTTCAACTGTCTTTTCTTCTGACTACCCAGGCTTCAGGATCAGGTGTAGTATTTCCCCCAAGAAATCCCTCCCCAGGCTTCAGGATCAGGTGTAGTATTTCCCATGCAAAAACCTCTCTTAAAATCCTCTATCAAACTCCTACTTTTCTTTCGCTAGGTCTGTGTGAGTGATTGCATACACGTTTTGACTGTGTTTCAAAATAAAGAAAACAATTATTATTTACTTCTGTTTGATTATTGACTCGGCCTGACCCCGTAAACATTGGGTTCAAGATCTTGCTAGGTTGCCCTGCCTCTTGCATTGCTTAGCCTGTGCTCTTGCTAATTCCCATTCCCCATTATTTTGAGCACATTGAGATGTCCCTCACAGGACCCCAGAAATCAGGGTAACACAGGACCCATTTGTTCATCTTTTTAGCAAGGCATAGTATCCTTAGAACTCTTTGCCACCACATTTCAATTCATTTTCTTCCCATCAGCTTTCTTTAGTGTTCAGATTTCACAACCACAAATAGAAATCTGAATTATGATGACATGGATAATCCTAACTTTAGTATTTAATGATATATCTTTGCACTTCAGGATCTAGTTTCTTTATAGCTGCTCTTCCAAGTTCTAGTTTCTCCAACCCCTGCCCGTCCACCTCAAGTGCTTCTTTTCTGGAGAAACAGCTTCCCCCAGCTGTTCTGATCAGCTGTGTAGTCCTTTAAAAACTTACCTTTGGTCTTCTTCCTCCTCTACCAGCCACTGCCTGGCCAGTTAAGGGCAGCTCACAGCCTGATTTCTAAACACCAGAACCCCTCTCCTGATGCCCTCCCACACACACTCAAGGAGAGCAAGTATAGGGCCACAATGCTGACCAACTTCCTTTTCTTCTCCTTTCTCTGACCTGGGTATGGACATTAGGTGCCTTCTCTCTGCACCATCCATTGGCCCCCTTTCCCCAGACACACACACATTTTTATATGTGTATGTTTTCTGCTTTTGCAGCGATCCTGTGCCCCTAACCCTATCAAATTGGGAAGGCCAACTGTACTCTAATTTTTGATATGAGCAGTTTGTGATCTGTGCCACCATCTGCTTCTGGTCTTGTTTGGGCAGACAGAATGGAGCTTCTTCATCTTCTGCTTCCAATTATGTAGTCTATTTGATTTCTATATCAGCTTTTAGGTGATGTCCACCTAAACTGTCAGCTCTTTGCTTGCTTGAAAAATGTGTTTGTGATGAACAAGCTGTTGGCCTTTGCAAAGTGTAATCAGTTGCTCTCCTGCTTCATTTCTTGATCCTAGGCCAAATTTTCCTACAGTCTTTGATTCTGCTGCATTTCCTACTTTTGCATTAAAGATTAACAAGAAGTCCTGTTTTGGTGTGTGATCAGTTTGCTCTGGGACTTCTGCATAGAATCTTTCAGTTTCTTCTTCTTCTGACTCTGTAGTTGGAGTCTTGGATTATGAAATTTATGGATTATGGAATCCATAATATGGATTATGGAAACTTGGATTATGACTATATTGATGGGTTTCTCTGGAAATCTTATTGATGTGATTCAGTCACACTTCACATTTTATCCCTTGAGTGCTCTTGCTACATCTATTTTCACTATGAATGCCACTCCATTTCTTATTTGATTTTCATCTCCCAAGTAAAACACTGGGTAATTATCTGACTCAGAATGTCCCATTTCTGTCCATTTTAGCTTGCTCACTCCAAGTACTGCAGTGTTTATATGTTCCATTTCTTGTTTTACTATGCCTAGCATCCCTGATTCATGCTTCTCACATTCCATGTTCCTATATGTGTTGTATAGCTTCACACTTTCGTTTTACCTCTCAGCACATCAGCAACTGAACATCCTTTCAGCTTGAGTCCAGTTGCATCATTAGCGCCAGTGCTACCTGTAGTTGTCCTCTTCTGTACCAAAGTAGCTTGCTGAGTACCTTTTGATCTGGGAGTGTCATCTTTTGGCGCTATCTCTTGTTGCATTTTTAGATCGTCTCATTATAGAGTTTTCATTGTAAAATACATTCAAAAAGGGTTTACCATACCTCCTTTTGCACAGTACTAACAAGTGTTAGCTATAGTGCCACTGTGGTGGTCTCTGAGAGACCTCCCATGAGTGTCACTCCCCAGGGGCATATGATCTGGCTCCTCAACAAAAGCCTGTCTGGCCTGGGAGACCCTATCAGCAGCACTACTGTCATCAGCATGGCCTCTTGCCTCCTAGGAGCATACAATCCCATCACCACGGAAAGGTAGTGCCATGGTGAGACAGTAGGATTTACTACAGGTAAAGCCTTCAGCTTGGTGAAGAGAAGACTGGGGGCAAGGAACATGATTGTACTCTTCAAATACCTCCAAGACCATCACAAAGACAAAGAGGCAGGCTTGCTCTCTGCTGCCTTGGGTGTAGAACTAGATCTAATGAAGTTACAAGAGGGTAAATTTTGATTGAACAGTGAAAGGATTTCTTACAGTAAGGTAAAAATCTCACAGATGAAAACCAGGACACATGGCCAAACAACATCAGAATGTGGTCATGATGGCAAAAGTTGTTAAGGAGGATGTACACTAAAGCTGGCAGAGACTGTAGCAGTCTACTTTTGCCTGAGCCTACTGGAAAGGGCTCTTATCTCTCCCCCTGCTGAGTTCATTGCAGCCCAAAGGACTGTTCTATTGCCCTTTGAACTCAGTTTGCAGCAACTGAAATAAGCTGGGGACAAAGGAGGGAAGGGGGAGGAAGACAGAGAATCTGGGACATTTTAACAACAGCTGGAAAAGTGGGGTCCCAGAGGATTAAATCGAGATTGTCCCTGCCAAACTGGCATAGTTGGAAGATATGCTAGAGCAGGGCTTTCCAAATGGTGTGCCGTGACACATTAGTGTGTCACCTACAGTCTTGGGAATGTATGTTATTATTTATGAATCATACATTTTTAAAAATATGTGAAAGGTTTTCATGAGATCTGTTGTGTCCCCATAGATTTTGTTATTACAATTTATAAGGGGTAAGTTTAACCTCCGGTTTGTTAGTAAAACTGAATGACTGTGTCACCAAATGATGCGTGTCTAAAAAAGTGTGTCACCAACATGAAAAGTTTGGCAAGCTCTGTGCCAGAGGTTCCACGGAGGCCGGTCAGGCTGTGTTCCTCCCTTGCCTGCAGAGGTCAGGAGGTGACAGGAACAAGAGGTCCTCCTAGAGAAAGCGGAGCCATTTCCGCACTAGCGTGTTGTAGCGCGATGATTCCGCTTTCAACCTCCTCTGGAATCCAAACCCCAGGATTCCAGAGGAGGTTGAAAGCGGAATCATCGCGCTACAACACGCTAGTGCGGAAATGGCCGAAAAGTGGCCTTTCGTGACTGGAGCGAATACGCGACGCATGTAAACAGTCAGTGCTTTGGGTTATAGGAGTCTTAAGACTTAAAAAAAGGGGGGAAAGGGTCCGACGGTGTGAAATGGCAGACTGGAGAGTGCTGTGGGACGACGTGACTTCGCTCCCAGGGGCGGCTGGGAGGCAACTGAGGAAAACCAGTCGGACGGGTGAGAAACCCAGCAGAGACCTTGTTTTCCCCTTGAGGAAGGAACAATGGCCTTTTCCACGTCGCCTCACCCACGGCAACACTAACGGGGCAGGGGAAAGAAGGACAAAGTTAACACATGAGGTAGAAAACGGCTCGGCGCTACGAGGGACAGGCGAGCCAGGAGGGGAAGGCGGCACAACGGCCCCCCCCCAGCCCCCGGCGCTATTTGTTTGCCGCCTCGACGGCCCAGGGCTGGAGGGGTCCGCCTGGCCGGCGGGGCGGGCGGAGAGCGCGGCGGGGCCCGTGTGCGCCTGCGCGTGGGTCTCTCTCTTCGAGGGACGTGGCCCGGTTTCTTGAGGCTGGAGCGGCGCCGCTGGCTCTCCGAGGGCGGGGGGAGCCAAAGCGAGGGAAGGGAAGAGTCGGGAGGCGGGACGCCGTCGGGCGGGGAAGCTCCGTGGACGGCAAGCAGCAGCAGCTCCAGCAGCCGCGGCGGCTCCGGCGGGCCGGCCTGGGCTGCACGAGAAACTGATGTTCCCCCTCCTCCTCTCCCCGGCAAAGGCTTCCAAGGTGAGCAAGGGAGGAGGTGGCGGCAGTGTGTGTGTGTGTGTGTGTGTGTGTCTCCGCGTTGACCTCGCTGTCCACCTTCTTCAGCCCCCCCTTTGTGGGGATGGAAGGAGGCCACCCCATTTCAAGCCATTCCGCACTAGACTGTTATAGCGCTATTATTCCGCTTTCTGCATCCTACGGGATCCTGGGGTTTGCAGTTTAGGGAGGGGCCAGGCCCCTCCCTAAACTGCAAACCCCAGGTTTCCATACGATGTTGAAAGCGGAATAATAGCGCTATAACAGCCTAGTGCGGCAATGGCCTCAATCTCCCAACCTAGCAACCGATGTGGGGAAGGGATCCTCCCCAGCCAGAGACATCCAGCTACTGGGGGGACAACAGGAAGGACATCGCTCCTTTTCCTTCCTTGGTCTTGCAGCTTCTCGGGCCTGTTGTGGCCTGTATATATAAAAAAAAGGGGGGGTATCCCTTACATCCACTGAATAAGTTGCCTGGAGAAGGATCGCCTCGCATCTGAGCGTCTCGGGGTGGCTGCGTCGGTGTGCCTCGTTATCCCGCCCTCGTCGGGGTAGCCCTCGACTTCCTGCCTCTTTCTCTCTCGCATGCGATCCACCGGATTTCCTCTGCGGTGGGGAAGCAACTGCACGGAGAGTGCCTGCCTTTGGGGTTTACCCTCTTAGAGGATGGCGTCACTGAGTTTCCATGGAGAGCACCAGCCAGAGCTCTGGGAATGGGCTCAGAAAGAGGAGGGCCTCTGTTGACCTTCCTGCCCAAGCCCCCCCCCCGGGACTTAATTTGAACTCACATCCTGACACTGGGTGTTCATAAACGTTTAGGTAGGAACACCTGCGGCGCGAGTGTCTCTGAGTGTGCACAGAGTGCCTGGTCCTTTGGTTGCTGCATAGCTGCAGCCAGACCCCACGGATGGCGTTCCTTGAAACCATGGCCTTCTGGGCTTGGCTGGGGCGGTAGCTTCTGTGCTCAGAATCTGAGGCTGTTTCCACACTGCTATAGTGCTGTTATTCCACTTCCAACATCCTGTGGCATCCTGGGGTTTGCAGTTTAGGGAGAGGCGTTTAGAATTCTCAGCCAGAGAGCTCTTGGGCCCCAGTAAACGACAAACCCCAGGATTCCACAGGATGTTGAAAGTGGAATAATAACACTGTAGGAGTGTAGTGCGGAAATCGTCTAAGGCCATTTCCGCACTAGCCTGTTATAGCGCGATGATTCCACTTTCAACCTCCTCTGGAATCCTGGGGTTTGCAGTTTCGGGAGGGGCCGGCCGGCCCCTCCCGAAACTGCAAACCCCAGGATTCCAGAGGAGGTTGAAAGTGGAATCATCGCGCTATAACAGACTAGTGCGGAAATGGCCTAAGTGTTGAAACCAGGCATATGTGTACAAATAGAGGAGTAGGAATTGATAGCAGAAGGAGCAGTGGTCCTACCTTTCAAAATGAGGGGTCCTCCTTCATTCTCGTTGGGTTTGTAGAGAGGGTTGTTTCCTTCATGGGCCCACCATACGGTTACCCTCACAGTCAGATGTGGGAAGGAAGGGATGTTTCCTTCTGAAATTTGCCTTGTGCACACCACTCCACAGATGGTTTCCCCCCATATGGTGGCCACAGTAACTTGTGCATGTGTATGGGTGTGCATGCTCTCCTGCAAAACAGATGGTTGGGAAGAAGAGAAAAACTCAGAAGGGAAGAGGCTCAGACAAAGTCTGAGCCACCGTTTCAGTCCTTTTGACCTTGCTTGGTATACCCACCTTGTAGTGAGGCTGACCTAGTTTGACCTAGTTTTCCGCAGCCACCTTGCCCACTACCATTCGAAAAGTTATGCTGTCCTATAGGTATAATTTTTTTTTTAAATTGCAACCTTGCATCCCCATAAGAAGATTCCATGTTAACGAACCTCTTGATGTGCATGAATTTTATCACCATCCCAAGGAGAGAATGACTTAGGATACCTAGTTTACTTGGGTCCTGCAGCCTTTAAGGAAGACAAGTTGTGATAACTTGAATGCATTGATTTCAGTGGACTTGATTGAGCCCAGCTCTGCAGAGCATCCATCTGTTAAATTAAAATGGAAAGATAGGTCATTGATGCCTGTCTTTGTTTAATGATCATCTGGGTGGATAAAGAAACTTTCATTAAGTGCTTTATCGGGGGTGTTTTCTGATTCCAGTAAGGTCTACTGTATGATGGTGTATAAAAAGGTCCTGTGTCCAAAGAAATGTTTGTAGATGGAGAATCAGAGTTATTCTATAATGCTAGAGAACCAGCACCAGGAAATGCAATGGAAAATGAAACATTTGTTTTCAATAGCTGTCAGTGCTCCTTGTTTGCAAAGAAATAACAATTTATTTGTTTGCATGGAAATAACCAATGAAACTGTAGCAGATTTGTTGGAACAATTTTTGCCCCTTTTCTGTCAGTAAAACAAAAATAATATTACATAGGATGTAGCAGAAACTTGGAGATTCTGACTTAGATCCTATTGTTAGTCCCAATTAGCGTTGAACCAGTGAATCATTTTGATTTACCTATTATTGCTATTGCTATTATTATTATTATTATTATTATTATTATTATTATTTCTTACCCACCTCTCCCTATGGATCAAGTTGGAGGAAAGCAACAGATTAAAATGCAACACATAACCTCAGCAATCAGCCCATACTTTAAAAATCATAATTTAAAAATTGTCTGGATAGGCCTACAGGAAGGGATTGGTCTTAATGCATATTCAGCTGTCGAATCTCTATGTGTTGACTCATTATTCGGTGTTTAATTTAATGGGCCTACTATAGTTGGGACTAACCAGCAGGATCCTGACAATTGTTTACAAGTATTCATTCTGCCTTGGTCTAGTTCGGTGTGAGTTCTGTGAGAAAACATTATTGGGGGAGATAAAATGCCCAGTCTGCCTGGGAGAAGGTTAAATACTAATGGAATGCATTGAGATTATCATTCATAAATTGCAATGTCATTTTAATTTTTGTATTCTGGCTGGTTTTAGGAAGGATCTTTCTGTACAGGTACAGGAAATATTGATTTTTCTATTTTAATGTTTCTGGGTTTTTATTTAGCAGTTCAACATTAATCTTGCTTATTATAAGTAGGTTTGTGTACTGTACTGTTGTTTCTTCTGTCAAGTATGAAACTTGGCCATGTGATAGGATTTTCATGTTGCTTGCATAAGAATAGTGTCATCTCATTGAGGAATAGAGAAAATGCTGACTTCCTGTAAAAGTGTTTTGTCGTAAAAAATACACACACAAAAAAAGCTTTTGTCAGCTGTTCTTATATTTTGTATTCTGTAAGTTATCCAAGGACAGCTTTCCAGGAAGATTAGTTTGTTTTGTAAAAGGAGTTCATGTTTCCTGAAAATTCACCCCAGAACAGTTTGTGGTAGCTTTTGTAAGATAATAAGTTAGGTTAAAGTAGATCAGATATTATAAATCAGATGTGTATGTCAGTCTGTGGGCTATTCTTCCATTTTTACTAATTGAAGAAAGCCGATGTGTAGTGTTAATTACAGAAAAGCATTTTGATGAAATTTTAACTTGTCAATTTTTTGAAAGCTGTTCTCATCTCTCTCTCTCTCTCTGACTGCTTCAAGTATGTTCTGTTTGAGCCATTCTCTCTATTAGGCTTTTCTTCATTATTCTCTTTATATTACAGTCTCCCTTCTTTTAATTCCTATTTCTATGCCCAGACTCTGTCCCTTTTTCTGCCTTCTGGTTTGTTTGTCTTACTTTTAAATCTCTCTCTTCCTACTTGTGTCCTACTTCTCACTAAACACACAGTTTTCGCTCTCCCTGCAATTTGTACCACTGAAGACTTCTCAGATGTTGGTGAGCTGTACACCATACCTGAAAACCAGTGCCAGCTCTGCAACATACTTCAGTGTCTGTGAGGAGGAGAGACAAAGCAAATGCAGTGATACGAGTATTCGCCCACCCTGTTCTCACTCCTAATAGATATGTTGGGAGTTAGTTGTATGTATGGGAAAGAGCTGAAAACAAGAGAAATGTTGAATTCCCCCACAAACTAGCAAGTACACTAGAAGGAGACTGTAATCTTATTTTGTGCAGATCTATTGTGAAGAGATGATAAGGTAGTGAGACTGACCTTGAGGAGAAAAACAAATCTTACAGTAGTTGAAAAAGGTCTGATCACAGGGTTAAGAGTGTTACCTAAGATCTCATATTTCACCCTGCAGAGGGTGGAAAACCCAGTAAGGAACACATTGTACATTACATTGCCATGAGATTTATAATTGATTTGATTCTCCACTTTTTGCTAAATGTAGTTGGGAGTGATAATTTTATTGACGATATTTTACTCCTTGTTGTTCACATGCTTTTGAGTTGACTGCAACTTATGGTGACCCTTTCTTAGAGTTTTCTTGGCAAGACTGATTCAGAGGAGGTTTGCTGATACCTTTCTCTAAAGCTGAGAGCGTGTAACCTGCCCAGGGTCATTCAGTAGATTTCCATGGCTAAGAGAGGATTCTGTCGGTGTTCTCCCGGAATCCCAGCCCAACACCCAAATCACAGTATTGCTCAGGCTCCTTAGCCTTACACCATTTTCTTAATGTAAACTGCTGCACTCAAGTGGTTGTTAAATGCTGTGCATAGGAATAAGCAGCATGGCAGTATCCCCTTTGCTTTGCTCTTTGTGTAAATAGATAGTCACTGGAGGAGTGGAGGATTGAGAAAATGATGTGGGAATTAAAGGTTATACACATACCTTACATGCTGTTTTGATCTTCAAAGAAGCAGTTCCTTCCTCTCCAAACAGATGTCCTCAGCTAAATGCAGAGAAACCCAGGCACCAGGAAGTTGGTCATGGATTTCCCATCATAAAATATATTGTGTCTATAAGATAGCTCCGTATTTGTTTCCTTGCTACTGTAAACTAGTTTACATAATTACATTTGGGTGAAGATTTACTTGTGTTTTGTCATATTTAAAGATTTCTCATAAACCTTGACTGGAGTTTTGACCTATGCTAGAGAAGCTCCTTGTAGTGTTTGGGAAACTGAATGTCAAGAGGCATATCATAAAGTAATGGGGCACCATATATTCCCCTTGACCCAATTTCCATACCTTTTGCATGCAGCTTACTCGGTGTAATGATTGACAGCGGTTATTGACAGGTACCATATAGAAGAGTATGGATTGCACTGCATACATGGACAATGACCCCCCTCCCCCCAAAAAATAGAGGGAAGAAGAACGACAGAAGGGCAGAATCTCCATAACACGATGTTCTAAGCTTCTCCTGAACCAGGTCAGCCCCGGCGTATCACTTTAATGTTTTCAGTCTGACTCTGAACTGGACATGTGAGCCCCATGCAGGTGTAACATCAGAGTAAAGAGGCATGCCAGCAGTGTGAGTATGGATTTCTCATCATGAGATCCACTGTTGTCTTGGCCATGTGCTTAGGGATGAACTGCAGCCCCCAGGATTTTTTTACACTGTTGCACGTAAGCAAGTTGTTTCCAGGAAGGATTGTTATTTATACTTATATATGTTCATATGCACAGATTTAAATTTCTTGTCAAATTGTTCATGTGTATTGGATGTGTACACATTTTAATCACTGCCTCGTCTGTGTGTACCCCTTTGCATTATCTCTGCTTTAAACAGTACAATTCTGTATGTATCTTCTTGGAAATTAGCCCCACTGGTTTTGCTGGGACTTTCCCCAAAGTAAAAGCTTTCTCTCTAGCTTTCCTTTCACTTTTGGTGACAAAAAAGGGGAGGGAGAATCCGGATTTTCTTCCAGCACCTAAACATAATGAGGAAGCCCACTGAGATTTCCTTGCCTTTGTCCATCCTTTGAATACTTTGTGTGGGAAACAGCCATGTATAGACCTTCAGATCCTCCAAACTGTTTCAGTGGAAGGCTTGGTGTCTGACTTGTTGGGAGCAACAACAACAAATGATCTCACCAAAATTAGCCAGCCCGCACTCCTCCTGGATCACCTCAAAGACACAGCACATTATTACCCTACAGCATCCAGTGGGTTTCTATGACTGAGCAGCAATTCAAACCATGGTCTCCAGTTATAATCCAACACTCAAACCCCTATACTGTACAGCAGCACATATGTGCACATGCTTTCAGCCTAGAAAGGGGGAAAAAAGGGGTGGTTCCTCAGAGAAAAATCCAAAAACATCAGCATGTCCCCTACCTACCCAGCCATGGTATAGGGCTGAAGCTGAGACTAAACTGGGATATGGAGTGCACATCATAAGGGCCCCAACAATTTTAAGTTACAGGGAAAATTTGATAAAAAGATAATCGTTCTTATCTCAGGTTTAACATGTAAGAACAAGAAAAAATGAAGGAAGGTTTGACTTGAAGTCAGCAAACATTGTATGTCAACACAGGGCTACATGCAAGGCTGAAATGCATTTACAGCCCTGTGTAGGTTGGCCCAAAGAGTTCTTGTAAATGGTTTTCTGTATGTTTGATTCAATATAGCAGAATCAACTTCATCTCAGATTACTGATGTAGATTCCCAGTTGCTTTTAGACTGCTCTTAGCTACTACACGCTATTAGCTGGATATCAGTAATACTTCATGATGGAAAAAACCAATAAAGCATAATATTTCTAAAGATTAGGAGTTAGACTACTACACTGACCTAATCCTAAAAATTTGATTACATTAGTACTAGTAGATTGTGGGAAGGCAAATAAGGAAGTGGGGAGAAATAACAGGATTGGAATTTCCCTAACAGCTGGATTTTCCTTTCTAAAAGTAGAAGAATGAGTGGTACTACTGGCAGTGTATTAATCTGAAGCTGGGATAACTTGAAAGCAGAGTTCAATTAAAACCAGTATATTTGTTTTCAAATAAACATGGTTAGGACTGTGCATCTCTCTTCCAGATGAGTCTTCTAAAGTAGAAGCTGGTATATGAGGCCCTCCAGGTATTGTTGAATATCTTCCCTAGCAAGCATAGCCAGTAAAGAGTGATAGGACTTGCAGTCCAGGAACATCTAGAAGCCACATATTCT
Source organism: Ctenosaura bakeri (assembly GCA_948474755.1). NCBI lineage: Eukaryota > Metazoa > Chordata > Lepidosauria > Squamata > Iguanidae > Ctenosaura > Ctenosaura bakeri. The sequence goes on from CAOLHI010002144.1 coordinate 100,866, forward strand.
CCATGCCTTCTAAAGTTTGCTTTGTTCATTAGTATTTTTTTATAGAAGTTATAAAACGGTTCGCATATCTCCAGAAACAGTAATGTGCATGAGATAAATGCATGAAGAGAATGTTTTTATCACATAGACACCAAAACAGGGAACATAAAGTAACTTTTGCTTTCTACCGCATATGTGGGTGGTGGCAAACTTGCAGGACATTTTTGAAGAAACTGTTACTGGTTGTCTGTTTTGTAATTCAAATGGTTTATGAGTGGAAACTTTTCCAGTGGATAGAATTTTGACTTTCAGATTGTGGTGAAAGTGATTTTTTTATTTCAAAAAAGGGGGGGGGTTGATACAGATCAGCAAATGCGTTTACATACATCTTAGCAATTGTTTTTAACTTGGCCAGAAAATACCTGAATTAAAAAGAATAAATCCTTGAAACTCCTATCAAACCTTAGAAAAACATAAGTCTGGTCTGGTCTGGGAAAGTACATATATGTTGATTATTTCAAACCTAAAGTAAAAATAATTTTTAAAAAGACATTAAAACAGGAGAGGAAATGATATGGTCTTCCAGATGTTGTTAGACTGCAACTTCCAGCAGCCTTTGTCAGTGGTGAGGAATGCTGGGAGTTTTAATTCAACAATATCAGGAAGGTGCTGTTATCTCCACCCCTGCATTGTAACAGCTACACATCACATAAAAATTAAATATATTGAAGCCTCTGATGCCAGAACTTTAAGATTGAAGGGGTGAAATCCTTCCAGTAACATATATGGCATAAGTCAGGGTTATGTCCATGTATGTCTTTTAGTTAGCAATGCATAAGGAATTTGTCCCTTGTAGACTGTTCAGTCCCTGCCTCTAGGAAGCTGCCAGGCCCTGGGGAGGGGGACAAGATGCTGCTGCAGCTATTCAGTGGCTGGGAGGAAGAGGTTGACTCCGGTGACCAATAAATGGCCTGTCCTTACTGCAACTGCAGGTGTGAGGAAGAGGAAAAAAGGTTGGTGTTTCAGAGGGACAACAGCCTCATCTTCCCCCCACCTCATGGCTGAGATGAGCAGCTTCTTGGTCACTTGAGTTCCCCCACACACAGCTAGTTTGATAGCTACCCAGATTAAGAGAGATGTAAAGATAAATATCTGGAACATTATGTTGCACAAGCATGATACAGAATCTCACCCCATATGTATATATAGAATTAGGACGGAGAAGAAAATATTTGATAGTAAGTAGCTATGCCCCTTTCTGCAAAGGAGCTTTCTCTCTCTTCCCTGTCTATACCAACAACATTTTATAAATCCAGAGGCTTTGGAGTTGAAAACAGACATCCTGTCCCTTTCTCTTGCTATCCATCGCACATTGAAACAGGTTACCTGTTTTCAAAACAACGATGCAAAGCAGCCCGTTGCCAACTCAAAACTGGCTAGGACGAGTGAAAGAGGCCTATATAGGGCCTGCCTCAAGTCTCACAAGAGGCTGACTGGTCGTGAGAGTTCTAGGCTCACTCTTCCCAGCAGTAAAATCTTATGATGCCATGCCAGCTGCCATGGTGAGATAATGAATTTCACTGGTTGGAGAGTGCAGTTCACCTGAGTTTGGGGAGCTGAGAATAGGAAGAGCAGGCATCAGTCATGCTCACAACAGACAGACTCCTCTACTCAGCACTTGGTACATAATTGGAGGCCATTGATGTCTGCCAAATGCTGCAGGTGTCTGTTCTAAGTGTGGCTGGTGCCCACTCCTCCTGCACATGTCACAAATAGAGGCTTTGGAGCTTTTCATGTCACACAGTTATGGGACAGGATTTTTGGCCCCTAAATATGGGAGTTTTACTTACGAAAGAGGAAGACTGGCAATCCTTGCACATATCACATTCAGTTTTCTTAGTGTATGTATGGATTTAATTCATGCCAGGTTTCAGTCCTGGAGCAAGTGATTTCAATACCAAAGTGAGTCCTTTTTGGCCCTCTTGAGTTGGGGAAGGAATCACATGGCCCATGGATCCCATGATCTCCCACTAATTTTTGCAGGTCCTGGGCAGCTTCTATGTCATTCCCCCAGTGGGGGAGGGCAGGAGAATTGCTGTCCCAGGAGTAGCAATTCTGCATTAGACATAAACCTGCACCACTCTGCTCTAGGGCATAAGTGCTGTCTCTGTTTTTATTGCTATCCTGCTCACCCTAATCATTCAGGAGAGGATACTGTAAAAGTGAATGCATCTGTAAATAATGGCAAATATAATAAATATGCCACATAAATTGAATTATCAATTAAACCAATACCGTTAATAAAATATCAGTGCCTTACCTGTTTGGTTACAACATGGTACAGGCATATTTATAGAAAGTCAGGCTTTATATTGAGGATGGGCAGAGCATAGCCAAAAGCCAGCTTGCTGGAGTGGTTTGGGAATTGAACTATGATCCTGGAGTCCAGGGCTCAGTTGCCCACTCAGATATGGAAACCGCCTGTGATAGGGTCACCTCAGGATCAACATAAGTCAGAAATGACTTGAAGGCACACAACAACAAAGCATAGCCACACACAAACAAAAAGTGTTTATGTAACTCTTGACCTCCTAGACTCCTTGGACTGCCCTTTTCCTGATCAGACTTGGAGGAGCCATTCACCAAATAGGTTGCAGGGCCTATTTAAATACAGTTGGCCCTCCATATTGGTGGATTTCATTTTCACAGATTTGATTACTTGCAAATTTTTCCAACCCTACCCCACACCTCAAATACTTCTTTTGTGGGAGAACTTTCCTTCTTGCTGACTCCAATCAGACTCTCAACCCTTTAAAAACCTGTGTCTGGTCCTCTCTGCTCCACCAGCCACTGTCTGGCCAGCTAAGTATGACTTGCAGCCCAGTTTCTCAGCATCACAAACTGTCTCCTGGTGCCCCCCCACCAAGGAAGGTGATGGGGAAGAGAGATGAAATATAGGATCACCATTCCTATCCAGTTCCTTTTCCTAATTTAGTTTGGATCCTGGGTGTCCATTCTCCCCACCATGTCTTGCTCGCCTACCCAGATGCATATAGATACATTTTGATATTTGTGATTTTTTCACTTTTGCAGGGTCCTCCACCTCTAACCCTAGCGATTATGGAGGGCCAACTGTAGGTCCTATTACCCTAAAAGACATGATTAGAGGGAATACAGGAGAGGGTCTTTTCGGCAACTGCTCCCAGGCTTCGGAACAGTTCCCGCTTTGTTGTCCTTCTCTAGGCAAGTGAAGATAATAATGATTATAATGGTGATGATGATAATGATGGTGACTGCAGGCATTTGGGAACTGACTATATGTAAGCAAAGGTACTTTTGATACTTTTTTTTCTTTTTAGAATGGATCTGTTTTAAATTGTTCCTAATTTGATTGATCCCTGCACTTCTTGCTTGGTTTTGGTATTTTTTGCAGTCCTCAGTCTGCTTCTGGCTTATGGTGATTCTAAAGTGACTCTTTTACGAGTTTTCTTGGCAACATTTGTCCAGAGGGGCTTGCCACTGCTTTCCTCTGAGACTGAGAGAGTGTGACTTGTCCATGGTCACCTAATGGGTTTCCATGGCTGATTGGAGATTGAACTCTGGTCTCCAGTGTCATAATCGCAAAACAAAATCCATATGATACTAACTGTTGTGTTGATGAACTGAATAGGTGAGGGAGTAACTGATATCTTCATGTCTTTAAAAAGTCATCCAGGATATTTAGGATATCCAGCGTTACTGTAATTTTCTGATAAAACTCTTTCAACACCTTTAGCTTGTTTCTTTAAATAACATCTTTAGTATTGCTCTCCTTCTTAATTGGAAAAGTGGTTGCTAATATACACTAGAATTGCTTGTGCTTCTTGGAATGCAGTAAAATAATCTCTTTTATCTTTTTCAAGATGTTCATGAATAATAGTTCTCAGTGATGTTAGTTTTATGGAAAATACTATAATATTATGAAGTTTAAAACCTTTTGGGTATAGTATTTGGGGCCATAATATTCTATTTCATCCTGAATTTTCACCCACAAAATAATCAATATCATTTTTATAGTTGTCTTGAACATCTCACTTAATGGTATATGACGTTGATGTTTCAGCATGACAACACAGTTTAATAGCACTTTATATTTAATGGTAGTGAAACTACCTGGCTTTACTCAAGTTGGTTTCACTCTTAATTTGACACAATGAAGCCCTCAAGAAACATTGCACACCTGTCAATTGGAAACATGTATCTATCTTACCTAATTAAAACCAGGGGAACTGAATAAAATCATGTGGGCTGGGATCCAGGTTGCACTCATAGAGCCCCCTGAGGGAGGGATCTGTGGTTGCATAACTTTGAGGGGACCTGTCATACAATAGGGGTAAAGGACAGCTCTATGATTTTATCCTTTGGACTGCTCCTTTCTGTTTTCAAGGTGTAATGACCGTAATTAGATATCCAGTGTCTGAAGATGACATTATAGGTTTCAAATGGATTGAAGTATCTAAATTAATTAAAATTAATTTGTTTTGAGAATCCTGTAATCTTTAGGTGTTCACCCTTAGAGTCCCCTTAATATGCATGGTAGGTTTCAGGTACTTATTTTTCATAGTCTTAGTAGAAACCTCTATCATGGAGTTTTCTTGGCAAGATTTATTCAGAGGAGGCTTACCATTGCCTTCAAGTGGGTCTGAAAGACTGTGACTTGCCTAAGGTCACCCAGTGAATTTCCATGGCTGAATAGGGATTTTGGGCCCTGGTCTCCAGGAGTTCTAGTCCAACAGTTAAAGCACTACACCAACAGTGGCTGTCAGCAAAGTCTTACACTAAGGGCCATTCCACACTACACTGTTATAGTGCTATTATTCCACTTTCAACATCTTATGGAATCCTGAAATTTTCAGTTTAGGAAAGGGCATTTAGAATTTTAATCCAGATCACTCTTTGGCCTTAGTAAACTGCAAACCCCAGAATCCCACAGGAGGTTGAAAGTGGAATAATAGCACTATAACACTGTAGGGTGGAAAGGCCGTATAATATACACATCCTATTACTGTTATAGAATAAACTGCTTAGAATTAAACTGCAGTGGTGTCACTGTAAATTCATTTTATAGCACACAAGGACATGAATTCTATATAGGTTAGTGATTGAATACATACTTTGTTCAGTGGATTTTCAGATTCATATATTTTATTATAATTTGATTAGTGTATTTTTGCACAGAACTCAAAGTATTTGTCACTGCCACAGCTGAGAAATGTTTCTGGTTCCTTGTCACAAGAGAGCAATGGGATAGGATTAGTATAAATTGAAACTGTGGGTTTAGGTTGGATTCTGTGGAGTACTATCTGAAATCCATGTAATTTGGGAGGAATGGGAGATCATTTCTAAGGCAATCATTGGTTTAGGCAGCTGACCCATTAACCTTCACAGCCAGAGCTCTGTACATGATATCATTTCAGACTGCATCAGGGAGTGAGGCTTTTCTGTCAATGATCAAAGTGCTTCTTTCAACTCTGTTTGTGGCAGTCATAAGTTCTTATTCATAACTTAGTAGCAAATACATAAAGGTTTTCTGGTACTTTGAGAGGAACCTGAAGAAACAAAATCTTCATAGAGTTCCTTGAAAGATTTTTTACCATTATCTGACTTCACAGGTGTACCTGCTGGGAAATCCATATGTTATTTTTTTTTTCCCCTGTAAGACATGCTTGTTCTCCTTTCTATCTGCTTAGTTCAGCTGCCTTTGCTTGTATCAAATACATTCATTCAAAGTGCTGGTATAGAAGCAGGGCATTTTGATGTGTGGATTCCATTAACCTCAATAAGTCATGAAGAGATCCATCAAACATCAGATTTAATAGTAAGCGAAAGTACAGGATTTGATTTCCCTTTACAAGTCAGGGAAAGCAAGAAATACGTAATACCCAGTAAGATTCATGCATATATTAGAAGGCATACGTATGTTCTAGTTCAGACTTCTTGAAGGACAACTATGAAATTTCTTCTTCTCTTCTTCAGTGATAATGAAGAACGTTCTGAAAAGATGTGTGTGTTAATGTGCAAATAAATTGTCAGAACAGTTGGTAAGATCTGTGGTAGCAGTACTCTCAGGAAAAAAGCAGTCTAAAACAGAGACATTGAGGATAAGGCTTGTTTGAAGGCCTGCCTGCGCTGTAGGAGGCCTGCATGGATCATTTGGAAGGGGGTTCCATAGTTGGAGGGGGGCACTTTTGGAAAGGCCTTTCTCCCGTGCCATAGAAAACTTTGTCTCTTTTTGATCAGCAAGTACTCAAGTACCTGGCAGAAGAATAGAAAGAAAGCTTATATGGGTGAACGTGAACTCACATTCCATTCAGTAGTTATACCGTCGTAAGGTAGACCTAACAGTCTCATAACTGCTGGGGATTTATGGAACTGTTAATGAACAAACGTGACTCCAAAAACCTACTGTTTCATCTTGGTAGTACCCCAAAGGTTTTATGAGATGCTGCATATTGAGGCAATGGGAAACAATGTCAGCAGGTTTCTCCCATTTCTGGGATGCCTTGCCACAGAACCCCAAAGGATCTTTCCAAATGCCTATTCTTAATGTACCCCATGACCAGCAGAGTGCTGCAGATGTTATTTCCCTGCACCCTGATCTGCAGCACTTTGGAAACCCTTTGTTGGGGCACTTCCAGATGAAAAGGGTAGGTTTTGGGGGCTGGCATTGTCAGATCTAACTGTGGTGATGAAGCTCCCTCATCATATTTACATCTGATGATGTAGGGCATGGTCCTTAGGCATTAATCTCCTGCATAAACAATACTCTAGTTGTAAGCTAGAGTGCTTTAGTAGTCAGGTTTGTACCATTGTTTAGCAAAGGTTATGAAAAAGTATCAAGGGGAAGTTCTATTTTTAAACAGCCTATTTTGTTTGATTTAAGTTGTTTTAAATTGCCTTGATTTAACAAGTCCACCCCGGGGGGGAAATATAGAGTATAGTCATTGCTACTTACAAAGGAGGGTAATAGTTTAGTTTTAATTTGTCAGTAGTTCCTGGTGGTTGGAATGCATGAAAAAAAAACTCTTCCACATCGGAGTCCCAGCTTGTGCAGTTGTACAGGCCTTAGATGACAGGCTTGTACTTGCCTTTCTTCATCTATAAGCATTCCATTTTGCCATATGGAATCTTGAGTAAAATCATGGGGCTGCTAACTTTGTTGACATCTGTGCCGTGATCACATCTCAAGGACGTGAGGGGGCAACTGAGTTTTACAAGAAAAGGGGTGTGTGGGTATAGGGAGTAAAAGCAACTTGTTTCCTGTGCTGTCTTAGGGTAAGTACATTTCTTTCAGTTGGCTCTGGTACCAGGGCCATTTCCACACTAGATTGTTACAGTACTATTATTCCACTTTCAACATCCTATGGAATCCTGGGGTTTACAAACCCCCAGGATTCCATAGGATGTTGAAAGTGGAATAATAGCACTGAACAGTCTAATGTGGAAATGGTCCAGGGGTATATCACTGTGGCTATGGAGAAAAGCGCTTGATAGGAGGCTGGAAAAAGTTCATCTCCCCTTGCTTTGCCAATGTTCAGTGGCCTTTTGTCCTGCTTTATAAAAGAAACAGTGCACTGTCTCATGGGCTCTTCAGAGGATGCTTTTCTGTTTGAAGGGTTATCCATTCCATGTCTGGTTTAAAGCTATAAAGGCAGAGCGAATGTCTTAAAGTTGGGATACATTCCCCTCAAACAATTATAGTGCTGTCATTCCACTTTAACTGCCATAGTTCCATCCAGTAGAATCCTGGGATTTGCTGGTTAGGGAGGAGCATTTAGAATTCCCAGCCAGAGCGCTCTAGTACTAAACTACGAACCCCAGAATTCCATAGGATGGAACCCTGACAGTTAAAGTGGAATAATAGCACTATAATTATGTAGTATGAATGGTGCCCTGGATAGTAGGCACATGTTGCCTGAGGAGATGAATGGCACTTCTCTGTAGGCTATAGTAATTAATTCTGAGCTTGCATATGTCAGTTACCATGTGCAATAATGTACCCTGTCTCTCTCGGTGCTGCATTTCCCTCATTTCCTCTCTCTCTCGTTCTCTATCTTTCTTTCTCTCTTTCTCTCTCTCTCTTTTTTTTAGCAATATGGACATCCTACCTCTGTTTGCCTGCCTGCTTTATATGTGTCAGACGTATGAATAAACTGACACGAGTGCCTCAGCATCTGTGGTTTAGCTGACCAGCTAGTTGCTGATTGAAATTTGGATATAATTCTGCCCAGCACTGAGGCAGACTAGAAAAGCCAAACCTACCTTGATAATAGAATTTCATGCTCTGGAAACATGAGGATTATGTTACATGAGCAAAATGCTGCCATGTGCTGGCATTTCAAAGTGTATAGTGACAATTCAGCAGAAGCTTAAAAGATACTTCAAATTAAAGCCTTAGCAGTTTATGCCTAATGGAAAACGCATGGCTCAGACCAAACATTTTGCTCTAGTTCTGTAGAAACTTGCTTGTAAAAGAGGAAGAAGATTTTGCTATTCTTCCCCCCCCCCGCCCCAAATTCCTCTGCTTTGGGTTTGAGGACATTAAAATTAGACAAGCTACTAAACAGACTTCTGTTATTGCTGAGTTTCACTTTTGTAAAAATAAAGCTTCTGAGAGCAGAAGTTTTCTTTTGGGAACAGAAACCAGTTTCTGCCTTACTCTTTGTTGCTTCTGGTGTGTCCGGGAAAACAAATCGGTTGCCTTGTGAAGGATCACCAGCAGGAAGAAGTATCTTGAATATAAAATACCTGTGACAAATTTGATGTCTAACAAATCTGATTGCTCTCTGAAATCGAATCTGTAGAGGTGAGAGGCACAGGGCACAGATGTAAATATTTACTTGAGCTCTCTCTAGGCAGCATTGAGGGCCCAATCCTCCCTTCTGGGAAGCCCAAAGACAGTGAATAAGGGAGAATGTAGCAGCTGCTGCTGTCTTCATTGGTTGCTTGTGTTCATGAACGATCCCACAAATGGCAAAACTTAGGCCATTTCTACACTAGATTGTTATAGTGCCATTATTCATGTCGAGTCATGACAGTCATGTCGAGGAGGGAGCAGGCTTGTTTTCCACTGCTCCAGAGACTAGGACAAGGAGCAATGGATTCAAGCTGCAGGAAAGGAGATTCCATCTGAATCTCAGGAGGAACTTCCTGACAGTCAGAGCTGTCCAGCAGTGGAATATGATGCCTCAAAATGTAGTGGAGTCTCCTTCTTTGGAGTTTTTTAAGCAGATGCTGGATGGGAATCTGTTGGGAATGCTTTGATATGTGTTCCTGCATAGCAGGGGGTTGGACTGGATGGCCCGTGTGATCTCTTCCAGCTCTATGATTACACTTTCAACATCCTGTGGAATCCTGGGGTTTGCAGTTTAGGGAGGGGGCTTTGAGGCTCCTCCCTAACTGCAAACCCCAGGATTCCATAGGATGTTGAAAGTAGAGTTAATAGCACTGTAATAGTCTAGTGTGGAAATGGCCCTAGAGGGGGAGAGAACCATAATGACTCCCCAACTGGTCTCTCTCCCTCTCTTTTTTATCTTTTCTTTCTCTTGAAGGGGAAAGAGTTTTATTCACTCATGTAGACCTTAAAATGGAAGGGGTGTTATTGCAACTCCTTTTTATTCAAGTGTGCAATTTAATGTTATGTATAGTTAAGCCCTGAAGTGAGCAATGAATCTACAGGCTTATGGAAACAAAGCCAGGGCAGGAGTAGAGCTCACTCTACAGTGAAACAAAACTTCTGCACCCATTTTTGTTTGCAGCCTAATCAAGGCTTCTCTTGGGTTTTCTGAAAAACTTATGTTAGCTGATCTTTTGTCTTCTCTGGGTCTTACTCTGCCAGTAGTATGATTTGACTGTGCTATCTATGTTGAGATCTGTGTTGGAACTCTGTTAAAAGCTTAAGATCTCTTTCCTTGATTACGCCGGGCACTCACTTCACATCTGGCAAGAAAATTATCCCAGGTGGGCACGAAGAGAAGCTTTTGTAACTGCAAAAGCCAAAATCCTATAAACTTTTAGCACAGTATAAATGTATGTTAGAGTAGTTTCACTGGATCCCACAGTTTTGCAACTGTTTGTACAGGAAGAACCAAGGCTTTGAGCTCATTCATTGTACAACGGCCAGCTAGTTCCCCACCACCAAGTCAGAGGTCAGAGAAAAGGGGCTCTGTGTGTGCTTGTGGAAAGTTTGGCGGCATGTGGGACTGCACTTACACAACCCCTGAGAAAGCACAATCACTTGTGCAACTCTCTTTATACCAGCATAGTGCTCAAACAGAATTTTAGGCATAATAGGCTTGGTCCTTTTTGTTTGCTGTCTGGCCATTTGACTACAAATGGTTAATGGGTATGTGTGAGCTGGTTAATAAAATCTGTCTGTGTGGTTAGTAATGCTTGTGGACCTCATATGCAAACTTGACACAGCATCTAATTTAAAATGGGCTTTCCAGAACTTTTCTCTCTCTCTCTTAATGATGTTGTTACAGCTTGTCCAATCCATATTGCAGCAGCAGGATATCTGAGAGAATATCAGAGGCATCTTCTCTGTGCATAACAAATTGCAGTTAGTTTGCTCTCTCTCTTTGCTTTATTCCATCAAGTACAGTATGCAAACTGGTCATCTACTTTTATTTGCAATAGTAATAAAGAAAAGGAAGAAGAAAAAACATAAAGGGAAGAAGCCCCACTGAAGCTGAAAATAAAACCTTACTGGTGTAATAGAGATATCCACGTGAATAGATGTGACAGTACTTGCTGTTTTGACCAGGGTGATGTTAAATGACACTTCGTGTTTGTTTTTCTCCCTCAGGTGGCGACAGACAAGGTTACAGGGAAGCTGAGTTCTACTCTCTCATGGGTGAAGAACACTGTCAGTCAAATGGCCAGTCAGGTGGCAAGTCCATCTGCCTCATTACACACTACATCCTCCTCTACCACCCTGTCCACTCCAGCATTGTCTCCTTCATCTCCAGCAGAATTGAGTCCCGATGACTTAGAGCTGCTGGCTAAATTGGAAGAGCAAAATAGGTAGGTGGCACATTGTCTTTGACATTTAAGAGAGAAGAGGCAAGGAAAGGGATGGTTCGTAGAACCATGGCATGCTTTAGTATGGCTTTAAGTGAAGCTTCTTTCAAAGCTTGGAAGGAATTGGTGGCATTCATCAGTATCCTGGAAGTATAAAGCCAGCTCTAGTAGTGTGTGTGTTTTGCAGTTGGTTTACCTGGCCATTGATCATGGCATGTATAACTACTTGTGTTAGGTGATGATAAGCTCAGGCTGGAAGTGAGCCAATTGCCTGGGGTGTAATAATTCTGTAATGCCAATCTGTTGCCAGGTGTGTGGGTCTGGAAAGCCTGTGACACATAGGATTGTGCAGGCAGGTGGCTCGGTTTAAGAGAGGTCCATGTGAACAGCATTTTTGTGCTTTCTTGAAAAAGTGGAGCTTAACTATATTCGAAGCTGTGGGACATATCATATCTTTTAAGTTACTATGTTTCTGTCTTATTTCAAAACCTTTTGAAAAACCTTCCTGCATCCAGGCTACATTCCTTTCTTTCTGGTTGAGTTTCATGCTCTTCTCAAACCAAACAGGCTGCAGTTTTGTCATAACAAAAGCATTGCCCTCTCAGGAGAATGTAAGAACTGTACAGTAAGGACTGAAGTGTGGTTTTTCTGCTTATTGGCTTCTCATTTCACTTGAGGGCAAACAAATCCTTTTCGTATACTAAAAACAGGATTATTTTATTGTACACTCATTTCAATGCAATTGATTTTACTGAGGTCTTTGGCTTGGCATGTGCAATGCTTTCTTTCAGTATTTTGTCTTACATTGCATTTTATACAGGCATTTACAGGAAAGACTAACAATAGTGACCTTCTATTTTTTTTAAACGTCTGTTCATTTGACACGTCATGAAGCTTAGCTTGTATCTAATTGTCCAGATTGTTTAACTTTCAGCTCAAAGTTAATTTAGATTAAATGAAGCAAGAACATCATAGCATTTCTGACTATTATTAGGGCAGTCATCTGGATTAGAGCTCATTTAGGTGATCTCTTGTCTTTCTCAGTGTGCCTTAAGCATAGAGCAAAGATGGCATGTTTTTAGGTACAGTTTGTTTGGTTGTCTGTGCTAAGGAATAGGAGCCTCAGACTATTGTCAAAGCCTAAACTAAATAAATAGATTTTCAACTGTTTAAAAAAAAAGAGTGGTGGTATATAAGGGACTGAATAAGGGGCTTTGTGAAGAACAGTTCAAATTCCATTGCCTCATCTGCAGAGGATGAGTTATACTAAACCGGTGTAATAACTCAGCAGACAGATATCTTGGCCATTTAATGCTATCCATTGTATGATAGTGAGTTTCAATAGCAGCTGTTTTTCTAAGCTCTTCTCATAGGTCATGTTGATTCTAAACCTGGTTTGTAGAATCATATGCTCTCTGAATAAGATCAGGTAAACTCAAGGACCTTTTCCATGTAATCAGGGTTTTTTCCCCCCTTTCCAAACTCACAGTCTTGCTTATTTTATGAAGGGGACTATGCACCTTCATTTCAGGTGGCATTTTTGCTGCTGGCTTATACTCTCTTTCTCCTCTTCCCAGCCCACAAAGTATTTAGAGAACTTTTTCCTGTAAAAATCGCAATCCTTTTTTACTGGTATTTAATTTTGTTTGTTAATTTTTCACGTGAACAATCAAATTTGCAATCAAAGCAATATGCAATCAAAATTCAAGAAACAGAAAAAGTGGGGGGAGATATACAACAAATATACAATAGGGCTCTGACACCTCCCTCCATCCTTACTGTAATGAAAAGAAAAAGAAGAAAAATAATTTACCATTACAATTCAACTAAATAATCCTGCTAAAATTAGTAATAACCATACCCACAGATTATTAAATTGTTTGATTTCTTATTTTTCAAAAAACCCATGAATGGTTTCCAAACTTTCAAGAAGATTTCAGCTACCTTATTCTTTAGAACCCATATTAATTTGGGCTAACTCAGCAACCTTCGCAATGCATTTTTTCATTGTTGGTGTTTCAGTCTTTTTCCAAGTTCAAGCAAACAGTATTAAACAGTATTATTGCTGCTGTTGTCATATATCAGCATCATATAAAAGAAGTAATACAGTTCTGTATCCATAATGCCCAGCAAAGACATTTCTGGTAACATCACAAAATCTGTCTTTAAATTCTTTCTGCTTAACATTTTTATCTCAGACGGTAACTTTTCACCTTCTTACACATCCACCACATATGAGAAAAGGGGCTCTCCTTATCTTGACAATCCCCAACATTGATTTGAAACATTCTGGGACATTTTCATCCTCTTTTAGCATTAGAGAAATAATATCCTTGGAAAGCAAAAATAAGTTATCAGGTGCGATATGCATTTGTAAAGTATCTTAAAGTAGCTATATTTCATCTTATACAAGTTTTCTTTTAAATTACTGCACAAAGTAGATTGTATATCTTTGGACCACATTTTTCCCATGGACATTATTCCCAAAATTTTGGGCCCACCTTATCATATATTTTAAAGGCACATCTTCTGCCTCTAGTTTCAAAAGCCATTTATACAGATTTTTAATTACATGGCCATCGTCTTTACAGAACTCTAAGTAAAATTCATTTTCTCTAACTTCTGTGGCTGTGTTTCTCTTGTCTTCATTAAACCTGTCTTAAAGTTGAATACAGTGGGCCCTTGGTATCCACTAGGGTTTGGTTCCAGGACCCTCTGCGGATACCCAAATTTGTGGATGCCCAGGTCCCATTATGTACAATGGTGTAGTAAAATGGTGTCCCTTATATAAAATGGCAACATCGAAGTTTGCTTTTTGGATTTTTTTTTTTTTTTTAACATTTTCAAGCCATGGTTGGTTGAATCTGTGCATACAGAATCCACAGATATTGAAGGCTGACTGTATAAGCAAACCAATTAAGATCTTTGCATCCCTTAAGGGTACTGATTTTTAGTTTTAGAAGTATGTACGGTTGTCACTGGCCATCTTGGATGCCTAATGCAGAAAGATAATGCAAATCTTAACATTTTCTTGCTCTTTTAGTTCTTCATAAATTATGTTCCTTTTCTATGCTAATATGTCATCTTTTTATCCAAGCCTGTTCCGAGAGTTAGTTCATTTCCCTTGTTCTCTCCCCTTCCCGCCTCCCCAGATTTTCTCCAAGCAACAGGTTTGGGCTAGTCAGTTTCACCCTTGTCCTCTTTTAGCATTAGAGTAATAATATCCTTGGAAAACAAAAAGAAGTTCTCAGATGCAGCATTTTACATGCATTTTAAAGTATCTTAAAATGTGCTTTTAAAACTGAAATTCCTATAGACCAAAGCTTGTTGGAACAGAGTGAGGTAGCTTTGTACACTCCTAAAAATTTACCCTTTTGGAAACCTGAGGAATTACTTGGTTCCATTCACTAAATGTGTGAGCTGAAGTGCTCTTTGGAGCTCTGAAAGATTCAGATTACACGTCTTGCTGGGGGAGAGGACTTTGATCTGAGCATGTGCACAAGTCTTGAGAGAAACAGAAGTGTTAAAGAAAGAAGTAATGAAACTTTATCAGGCAAAAAATACAAAATTTTTACTTTTTGGAGTGCTGCTGGGTCAAATGATGGGTTTTGTTCCCTCCAAGATATGTTGGAATGGTTCAGTCCTAACAAATAAAGATTCATATTTGTGGAAGGTAAATCATTGACAAGAGTGAAGTCATTTGTTTTCTGCTTAACCGCTTAGTGGTTATTAAAAACTTCTGGGTCTGGATTAAAAGAACAATGGATTCACCAAGGTAAGATTTACACCATAGAATTATAGGAAATATTTTACAGTATGCATGTTCTATATAGCCTGAATTTCCAAGTTCATAATTTACAGTATTAAATATTTGCTTCAAGATTGCATTTTCTAATCTGTTCTGGAGTTTGGACTTGTTTACCATGAAGCTCAAATTGAGGAAAGTTTTCTTCATCTTTGTGAGCTTGTGGAGCAGTGCAGATTTGCTTTGTAAACTATACAGAATATATTCCTTGAATCATTCTGCTCCTTGTATTCTTACATTTAAGGAAAAATATACAGAGGATTGTCTTGTAATGTGCAGTAGCTCTGAATTTTTATTTGGGTTTCATGCTTCCTTTCAACTTCAAATCTTTCTCTGCCCTTTTTTTTTTTTTTTGCTTTACCTGTAGATCAGCTAAGTGTGTAATGACTCTGATGCTAACCTTTCCTGTTGCAGATAAGTTACCTGTTAATTTGTTCACATAGATTAGCTGAGTGAGAAGGTGCCTTTACATGTGTATTGAGGGGAAGAAGAAAAAGTAACAGATGAGTTGACTCATCACTTAGGACAATATTAAATCCCAAAATTTTAAGGAAGTGAAAAATAGCCTCCTGTGATTCCACCTCTAACCATAACATTAATTCTGTATTCTGCAGCATAATCTTAACCTTCTAACTAGGAAATTCTGTTGTAGGTGATGTTTCAGAATATCTTCCAATTTCAGAAGTTTTGGAATATCTTCCAATTTCCTCTGGACTGAAACTATTTACTAGAAAAATAATTTGACATTGGGGGTGGGGAGGGGGAGTCTGAAATTGTTATTGAAGGTGAAGTCACCTTAGGCTCACTATGAGTTGTTTACAATTTAATGGCATACAACAGCAGCAAAATAGTATTTGTTGCTGATATTGTCAAATGCTTATTATAAATATTTCTGTAAATCTGGTGGTTAAATGATGGATGCATTAGAGGAATAAGTGTTTGTAATTTTGTCTATGATTGCTGCCCTTATTAGTGCTTGATTATTGCTAAGTTCACTGTTTGGACACAACTAGCCTACATATTTAAAGAACTGTACATTCATTCCATCAGTAGACATGTATTCCTAAAAATCTATCTGTCAATGTGAATATAGGTGTTGGGAGACAATTCAGTGGTACGATCAGTAGAAGGGAACCTTTCCTTGGAAAACACCCCCTCGTCCATTTTTGGAGTCTACTTGGCTTGGGGTAGGGGTAGGGGTGAAGCATAATAAATATAAATATTGAATGAGCATAAAATGGATAAATATATTTGGGTATGTTTCAGTCATACAATTTCAATCATACACATTTATCAAGTAAGTCATATCCCTACATGGATATTGCTATTAGCAGTCTTACTAATATTTACTACTTAATAAGATTTTATCTGAATGTATGTTTTAAATTATTGTAAGTTGCTTTTGTTCCCATGCCAGGACACAGGTGGGGTATACATTAAATAAATATTTATCCTAATAAGTCTTTCCACAGTGTTTGACCTATCAGAGGTATAGTCAAATCTGTATGATTACACTTTGAAAAAAGTATGATATCTCATGAGGCCTATTAAATACTTCCCTATTTTTTAAGATAAATTTAAATAACAAGTAAGGGTCTTAGTATAACCTCTACTGTTTATAGCCAAGGGATCATAAAGTTGATCATACAAAAAGGTGTTTAAAATTTGGGCTATGATAGTATTTTGAGTTTTATAATGGAAGGTCTAGCTAAGCAGAAATCTCAAGCTGGTTTGTATCTGCTGCAGATTGTTGGAGACTGACAGCAAATCCTTGCGATCAGTAAATGGGTCAAGAAGAAACAGTGGCTCCTCCCTTGTATCTAGTTCATCAGCTTCTAGCAACCTCAGCCATCTAGAAGAAGATACCTGGATCCTTTGGGGGAGAATTGTAAATGAGTGGGAAGATGTACGCAAAAAGAAAGAGAAGCAAGTTAAGGTATGTTGACTTGTAGGCAACAAATTCACTATCTGTTTTCAGTGTAGGCATTAGACCTAGCACCTCTCTGAATCCAGCAGTGCACAAGTTATGCTTACTTTAATCTGTTGTACAGTAAAAGATTATCACTGAAGCTAAACTCTAAAAACCACAACTGGAGATGAAAGGAAACAATGTGTTCTTTTTAGGTCTCTCTAATGTTTGCAGGTCCATGTGTAGCAGATAAATGTCATCTTGGCAGATTATTTATTTATTATTACACAGTCTTCAGCACTTGACGCAAGCTAAACTGCACTTTGAGGCACATTTGAGATTTTAATTGAGGTCAAGGTACAGTTGTCCCCCCACATTCGCTAGGGTTAGGGGTGCGGTACCCTTGCAAAAGTGGAAAAATTGCAAATATCAAAATCTGTGTGTGTGTGTCTGTGGGAGGGGGATGAGACACAGTGGGGAGAATGGACATCTAGGGTCCAAACCAGGGTAGGAAAAGGAGAGGAAGCAGAGAGGTTAGCATGGTGACCCTGTACTTCCTCTCCCTTGCCTGTCTCCTTTCTTGGCTATGGAGTGGTTTGTGGTGCTGAGAAATTGGACTGCAAGTTGTCCCTAGTTGGCCAGGCAGCGGCTGGTAAAGGAGGAGGAGGATTAGAGCCAGGCTTTTAAAGGACTGTCTGGCCTGATTGGAGCCAGTGAGAGGAAACATTTCCCCAGAAAAGAAGTGTTTGAGGTGGGTGAGTAGGGTTTGAAGAAACTTGCAAATACAGTGGCCTCTCCACTTTTGCAAGGGTTTGGGGTGCGGAAACCTTGTGAAAGCAGAAAAAACCCCAATACTTCCTCCCTTCAGTTTAGTTCTTAGCGCCAGAGCCAGAGGCAAGGGAATAGGAGGAGGAGCTCTGGAGGGGAGAAGGAAGGCATACACATGCCTCCCCACCATTTCATTGCCTTTTGTCTGGGTTTTTGCCTTCCTTTTCTGTGCCCAGCAAACACAAGGAAACAGGAGGAGGAGAAGCACGGGGAAAGGCCCGTGTGCGAGTAATCAGATTTGCAGGGGTCAAACTTGTGCATGTGGAGAGAGGACTGTAATCAAATCCATGAAAGTCAAACCCACAAATGTGGAAGGCTGACTGTAATGTATCATAGTAGAATCTAAATGGGGTAAAGTTGTGTTAAATATCTGCATTGGACAAATCTGTGAATATCCTTTGTAGTTTCTTTTTATCCTGCACATTTATTCATTCTTGTAAAAGAGATGAGAATTTTACAGAGTAAGGTGAAATTTATTACATTGCCTGATTTGGATAATTCTGATGATCCATTAGCAAAAATACAAAATGCTTATTTTGGATTTTTTTTTTTTAACACTGTAGGAACTGGTTCGAAAAGGGATACCTCATCACTTCCGAGCAATAGTTTGGCAGCTTTTGTGCTCAGCTCAGAATATGCCAATTAAGGATCAATATTCAGAACTCTTGAAAATGACTTCACCCTGTGAAAAGCTTATAAGAAGGGACATTGCTAGAACATATCCTGAACATGACTTTTTTAAAGAAAAAGATAGCCTTGGACAAGAGGTTTTATTTAATGTAATGAAGGTAAGTTACTGTCTTATACCTTTGAACGAGAACAAATACTTAGTACTCACTTTGTTTTGCTTTTAGCCATGACACCTAAATGTAGCCTCTGTATTTGGTGATATAGACTTCTGGGTGCCAGATACTGAGTGCAAGGAAAAAGAGTCCCTCCACCCCACCCCCGCCATTTTGTCAGCATCCGTGTTTGACAATGGAGTGCTGAATTAGATGGTCCCTTTGCCTGACCCAGTTTTGCCTGGTCTTGTTTTCTTGTGTCAGTGTGTATATGATCGTAACATGGAATAGCTTATCTTGCTTTGTTGAGCAATATAAATGAAAGTTGATCAAAGAACTTGTGAAAAGGAAACTAGAGGACTCAACTTCACTTGAACTGTGATAGTACTAAGTAAGAGCAGCACTTGCTAAAAATCAGGAGTGAGGTGCTCTAGATATTTTTCAACTGCAGCTCTCACCAGACTATTTGAAAAACTGTATCTCCCTATATGAACCTGCCAGAGCCCTAAGATCTGCAAGGGAAGGCTTTTTCTTAGTCTCATTACCATCCCATGCTCAGCTGGTGAGGACAAGAGAGAGAGCCTTCTCGGTGGCTGCTCCCGTCCTGTTTAACGCTCTTCTGTGGGAAACTAGGCTGGCTCCCCCTCCTTAAAAAGACATTTCTTTTTAAGCAGGCCTTTAATGGGTGAGCTGGAGATCTTTTGCTTATGTATTAGTTGTTTCCAAAATTTATTGTAAGTTTTATAGTTTTATGTTTTTTAATGTTTTAATTGTTTACATGCTTTTAATGCTTTCTAAGCTTTTGGAAGTTGTCTTGGGTCCCATCTTGGGAGAAAAGGTGGCATATAAGTTCAATAAATAAATAAATACATAAGATCTAGGCAACATAGCCCATGGTATAGGTTGATGGAATTTGCAGTCCAGCATTATCAGGAAGGCCATATATTTCCCCTGGTCCTGCTTCTAGGTCTGTAGATGAACAATAATTCCCTGTGCTTGCTTCAGTTGTTGTTTCTGTTACTTTATAAACTTATGGCAGTAACTTATTCTCAGATACTGCCATACACAAAGCCATGAACTCAAAAGAGTCTGCTAGAGAGATTTCTGCAATCTGTTTTGTAAATTTTTGCATTGCCAGCCCAAGGCATTTTGCTGCCCGAGGCAGAGAAGTAATTGACAACCCAGCCTTGCCTGTCAAAGTAGATATTAGCAAGGCCAGTCAAATTATTTTGATATCTGAGTCAGAAAATCCCGAAAGTGCTGCCCCCCTCTCTGGGACTTGAAATAGAATAATAATAAGTTAGCTAACAAGTTGTTTCCCTTCTATGACCCCCCTCAGTTGCTTTAGGTAGTTGCTGGCTGGTGTTGCCAGGTTTTCAAAATAGCAGTAAATTACAGTTGAAATTCATGACGTGCGGAGTTGATGGTCAGGAAGCAGCTAATAATAAGTTTTATGCTCTACCTAAATACCAAATGAACGTATTCATTTTAGTTAATGTAGCTATGTATTTCTCTGCAAAATTAATATGTTGTACACGTTTATAAATTACATAAGGCACAGATCTCTGTCTTTACGAAGGGCAGACACTCCAAAATTTAAGATTTTTTGGTCACATGTTCAGTCTACATCTAAGGAAAAGATTTCCAGCCCTCAGATAGGGAACATCCATTAAAATAAGGACAGATGCCAGTCCTATAAGGAATAGGTTTTTCATCCTCAGATAAGAATGTCCTGTCTAACAAGGGACACCTGGCAACCCTACTCCTGGCAGAGAGGATTATACTCTCCCACGGCATTGTAACTGAAGGCTCAAAGCTCCACAGACAATCCCAGATTGTGTGATTTAATGAGTCTGTGAATAGTGCTCAGCAGAATGGCTCTGCTCATGCTCAGAGTTGCTCCTTTTCTCCTTCAGGATTCATTTATGAGGTTCCTGACCAACAGTTATTTTTTGTCTGAACAGCCTAGCATGTAATCCTCTCTAGCAGCCATTAATAAGAAGTGATCCTTATACAGTTGGACTTCCCAGTTCATTGGGGTTAGGGGCACAGTACCCCTACAAAAGTGAAAAATGTAAATTACAAAGGGGGCTGAGGCATAGCGGGGAAAACAGGCAACCAGTGTCTAAGGTAGGTCAGGGAAAGGAGAAGGAAGGGGAGTGAGTCTGAATAGTGGCCCTGTACTTCATCTCTCTTGCCCATCTCTTTCCTTCGGCGTGGCGCTGCCATCCTTAGCTGGCCAGACAGCTGCAGGAAGGGAGAGGAGGAGGACAACTAGCCAGTTTTTAAAGGGCTGTATGGCCTGATCAAAGCCACTGAGAGGGAAGGTTCCCCTGGAAAAGAAGCACCTCAAGGGTTGAAGAAACTTGCAAATAATCAAATCTGCGAAAGTCAGCCTCACAAGTGTAGAAGGCCGACTGTAGTTTCCTTTTCTTTCCTCTTAAAAAGTTGGCAACAAAGTGGATTCTCTTCTTACCCTTGTTTATTGTGTACAGGTTTTTACGTGGAGGGGAACAATCTGATCTTGGGTCATTCAAGAATAAAACATTGGTTTCTTGGAGGAAGATAGCTTTACACATTCTCAGAGATACTTATCTTGCAGCACCAACCTTTATTTCAACCTTGTTGGTTAAATGACACAATCAAAGGCTAAGAGCTAGCCATGGAAGCAAAACTGCAAGCCTGTGCCCTCGTGCTGCTTAATGCAAACTTTGTGGGCCTGTATGCATGAACCTGTACACACACACACACACGTTTTAAAAGCTGTATTTTCTGCTACATAAAGAATGAGTGGATTTATACTCAGCTGTTTCCTTCAAAATGATTTTTTTTTAACAAAACAAACTGGAGAAATGAACTTTTGCCTACTCTTTATTTAAAGTCCCAAGAATGTCATTTTTAGGAGCTGCATCTGTGTGATGATGCATAATTATTTCAGCTTTATGATGTGGAATTCAACACAATTTCAATTAAGAGATGGCAGAGAATAGAAACCAGACAGCTAACCCTGACACAATAGAAAGAGGGTTACACAATTTTTTCAGTGTGGTGGGGGAAAAGAAACAGAGGAAGAGGGAGGGTGACTTAGCAATTATGAGTCATGGCCTCTTCTACAGAATTTTTTCATTCTCTTCGTCAACAGAGTTTATGTGAGTGGGGCGGGGGACCTTGGGACAAGAGTGCAGCACCTTATCAACTGCTAATGGGATTATTATATAATTAACACCCAAGGTGTGTGCGAATGCGGAGGAGATGTTGCGGCCATTGTTAATGTGTCAAACACCTTTCCTCTAAAGAAATGGAACTTTTTATCTGTTACAAGTTGTCTGTTTTGCAGCAAAGCTAATATAGTTATTCCTTTTCGTAGCTTTAGCTCACTCTTTGCTTCTGGAAAGCTGTACCTCACCCCTTCTCCTACCAGGCCAGTTAGAAGACTGGCAGCCAGTAGGAGTGAGGGAAACTCTGAGTCATTGGTTTTACTTCAGAACATTACAGAAGCCTGGTAGAATTGCCACAGAAGCTGCAAATTAAGAAAAGGAAGAGGATGGTCTTTAGTCTCCTCTCCTTGAAGATGTAACAAGTAGGATAATATATAGTAGAAGCCAGGCTAGCAAGTAGGCCAGGCTAGTGAGTAGGCAAACACATGTCTTTCTGTTATATCAAATCCAAGAAGGGAGAGCAAGCTTCTAGCAGCCCAAAGTAAATCAACAAGCATTTCTTTTGAGCAGCAGCTAGACAGTAACAGTAGTTGAAAGTTGGGTGGATAGATAAGGGCACCAATGGTTAGTTGGCTTCTCCCAGTCCTCCCAGTGTGTCTCCTTCCATTTGCTACCTGGGCAAGCCTGTCAGCTTGGCTAATGAGTGGGCTAGTCAAGCATCTCCAGAAATTGAACACATTTTGTTACAAAGATCCATCATATTCTGGAATATTATATGGCTCAAGTAAGACACTTTCATGAGTGATGTATTTGAATCTACCATATGAAAAGCCAACAGCCAGTAGGTGTAGTGGTTCAAGTGTCAGACTGTGGGCTTTTCTGCACTGCACTGTTATAGTGCTATTATTCCACTTTCAACATCCTATGGAATCCTGGAGTTTGCAGTTTAGGGAGGGGCCTTTAAAATTCTCAGTCAGAGAGTGCTTTGGCCCCAATAAACTACAAACCCCAAAATTCCACAGGAGGTTGAAAGTGGAATAATGGGACTATAACAGTACAGTGCGGAAAGGCCCTAGGACTGGAAGCCAGGGTTTAAATCCCTGCTCTGCTATAGAAATTCACTGAGTGACCTTGCGCTCATCACACTCTCTCAACCTCGGAAGAAGGCAAAGGCAAATCACCTCTGAAGAAATCTTGCTAAGAAAACCCCATGACAGGTCGGCTTAGAGTTGCCCTGTTGGAAATGGCTTGAGGGCACAAAACAGAACTATATGAAATTACTCTTAGAAACTGGAAATAGTGTGATGTTTTTTGTTTGAGCTTCTGCTACTAAGGGAAGAATTAGCCTATTGTTTCAAGTTGGATACATCTGCTGTGTGCATGTAAGCCAGCTGAAAGAATGAAGTCATGCATACTGTGAGTTGACTTTACCTCATAAAAATGCACTCAGACATTCGCTGCTGATCTCTCTTTCCTTTTGAACAGAAGCATGTCAGAAAACCTCTTACCCTAAAAGGTGGAGGACCTTGAGGTCCTCCAGCAGTACCTGTGCCTCCGTGAAAAGGTTGGGAATAATTAGCTCAAAAAGAGAGGCCTGCGAGAGGTGGGATAACCTTACAGGATCTTTTCACCAGTGTATACCAGTACTAACTGTAGGATACCTATTGGGGATCAAAAACAATGTTTCTGTTTGGGGGAAACTCACAAACATGCATAATACTCAAACAGTCTCACAACCACATAAGGCTAGCAAAGGTAAAGGAGGGAAAGGTTGGCTAGGGAGAGTGTGGGGTAAGGTGGGTGATAATTACCATTCTTGAAGCAGCAGAAGATCAAGTATGCTGTCTCAGACAGGGGAAGCCTGACTCCTGTACAATGAACTGGAATCTGGGGGTGCCAGCAGCCACCCAATGGCTGAGTTAGGGCTTAAATACTCTGTTTCTGCCCTGAGGGAAATGTGTGAATTGCTCTCTGGTAGAACTGACAAAGTGATCCAGAAGGTTCTGATTGCCTTTGCAGCCACGTGACAAAGCAGCGGAGGAAATCACGATAGCCTCTTAATTAACTAGAGAGGTGGGAAAACAAAAAGGACTGTTTCCATGAGGAAGGGCAGCAGGATATTAGCTTTTAGGTATTCCTTCTAGCAGTTTCATTTGCTATTGTTTCATAGGCTTGGGTACTTTAGAGAACCATCTAAAACTCATCAGGTTTAGTTTTCCAATTGATCCTCCTAAACTTATGACCTGGCTATGCTGAGGCCTGTTGTCCTAGTTTCAGGAAGCTTCTAGTCAAAGTCCTTCTTCGACACAGCTTTTCAGCCATAAGTGCAAGATTTATTTCATGCCAATTAAACAATGTTTATAGCCAATCATACCATATCACAGATTGGAGGTGTACAGCATGGTAATGAACCCCCACCTGATTCTTCTTGTGTTAAGTGCGTCAAATTGGTTATCCTGGAAGTATATATATAATGTAAATACTTCTTTTGTTTAGGTTGAACCTGTTATTTGATGTTATACTAATGGAAAAAGAACCTATTTTGCTTAACCTGTATGAATAATGCACTGAGCATATCAGATGAATTTAAAAATATATCTAGGTCCATAGTTCTTAACCACTGGCCCTCCAGAAGTCTGGACTTCGGAAGATCCACCCAGGATGGCATATGATCAAGGATTCTGGGAGCTGAAGTCCAAAACATTCGCCAATTTGAGTCCCATTTTGAGAGAAAAATGGGATATATAGCAAACAAACTGACAGATAGATAGATAGATAGATAAATAAATAAATAAATAAATAAATCTTGAGGTACAAAGACTGAAAACAAACTAGGAGGATCTTTCCAAAGTGGTTATTTTAAAGATAGACATGATTATATTAAGCACATATAAAAGTTATGTGTTTTTTTCTTCAAAAACATCAGCTACTTGCAGAATGGTGTAGTACTGTTTCTGTTCAGTTTGTTGGCCTCCCAATTATTATTATTATTTATTTATTTGTTTGTTTGTTTGTTTGTTTGTATCCTGCCTCTCCATATGGATCGAGGTGGCAAACAACTTACAAATAGCATGTATTTCGAAACATTTCTATACAATATTAGAATCATAGAATCATAAGAGTTGGAAGAGACACCGGGGCCATCCAGTCCAACCCTCTGCTATGCAGGAACACGCATCAAAGCATTCCCAACAGATGGCCATCCAGCCTCTGCTTAAAAACCTCCAAAGAAGGAGACTCCACCACACTCCGAGGCAGCATATTCCACAAAGCCTTATCAGAAAGTATGAGCATTCTCAACAGCTTTCAGTTCAGTGCATCATGTACACAAAAGATGTTGTGTGTCTTGACACTGGAACTGTGAATGGAAGTAATGCTTTCCTTGGAATGGGCTAACTGCAACTATTAAACCAAGATTCAAGGCATCATAAATCCCACTCCAAAAGTACACATTAGCTTAGAGATGCGTTAAGCATAAAAAACAAGATACAATTCAAAAGAGATTCAAAAGAGAATAAATCCCTTTGAACCCCTTCCCAACCTGTGACTGACTCATCTAATTTACCAGACTTCTGAGATAGGGTCTTGGAGGAATTTACAGGCTTTTATGTTACTTACCTCTCTTTTTCTTATTCTAGCTGCCTTCTCCTCTACTACTTTCTTATCTCTGCCTATTACTTTCTCTGGGTGGTCTTTTGATGTTGAATCCTCCTTTGACCTTATGTAAAGTTGAGATCCACTTTCCTTTTAATTACTACTTCATGCCAGCACTGCTTTCATCAGTTCCCCTCCACTTGTGTTAGATTTCTATGACATTGGGACCAATAGCAAGAAACAGCTCAGACCAGTTCTTATATACTGGAGTCCTTCAGATCTGTGTAAACCTAATTTACAGGCCTTCGAACTTGGCACTGTAGTCATAACTTTGTGCTCAGGAAAGCAGAGTTCTACAACCTGTAGAAATTAAGGCAAACTGAGTGTTTTATATAGTTTTGTATTTATAGGCTGTGATGGGGACAAAGACACAGAAGTGCTTCCTTAAATAACTGAAAATCTTATTCATCCAGCCACATTTGTGTCTTTTGAAATGTTAACTGACATCATCCACACACCTGCTTGCATCTATGCAGTAAAAAGAGCTAGAAATCTGTGTCGAAACCTCAGGGGGCAGAATTGGGATGCTTATTTATGCTGTGTACTTTCATCCCTAGCCATCCCTTTGGAAATTGGTATGTCGTATGTGATTCTACTGTTGGTGTCTTACCAGCTTTTAAATTTTTTTCTAGGCATACTCTTTAGTGGACCGTGAGGTTGGCTACTGCCAGGGAAGTGCTTTTATTGTTGGATTGCTTCTTATGCAGGTAAGCAAACAGTATGATACTTTGAAACTGTTCTTGAACTTCAGCTTTATTAAAAGCACAATAGAATAATAATATCAATAACAACATTAATAGTAATCCAAAACAGACAGAACTAAAAGTTTTGAGTTGAAGCTCTCTTGCACATTGTCAAAACTGGTCTTTACTACAGATCTTTACTATAGATAACATGGTTGTTTCAAAGGAGAAAGTGGCTTTGTAAGCATCATCAATGCCTTTTCTTCGCTGACAAAGTAGCTGTGAGGCCATCAAGCCATGAGGGCTTCCAGACTGCCAGTTCTTTTTTAATTTACAAGTTCAGTTAATATTTAATGCCACAGCTTAAAATGGGTTTAAAGGCTGCAGCCTCATGTTGTGTTACTCTGTAGCTATGTATTCTTGGGAATTTTCATTTAAGAGCTTACGAGTATTAAGCTTTGATTGTGATCCCCATCAAAACAGATGCCAGAGGAGGAAGCATTTTGTGTGTTTGTCAAGTTAATGCAAGATTATCGACTTCGAGAACTCTTCAAACCAAGTATGGCTGAGCTGGGCCTTTGCATGTACCAGTTTGAATGCATGATACAGGTATAACTGAGTTCTGTATATCTCTTGTACAGTATGGGCTAGTAAGTTGGAGTTCTTCTCCCCATGTTGCAAATGTTTTAGACTTGTGAAGCAGTGGACTAGGAAGACTAGGTGGCAGAGGCATATCTAGGGTGGAGTAAGGAGGATACGTGCCCAGGGTGCCAGTGCCAGGGGGTTGCAAAAAAGGCCATGCTGGAAGATTTAGCAGCAGCAGCGAAGGAGAAGGAGGTGGAAGCAGTGGCTCTGGAGGTAGGGGAGCAACTTCAACACTTGTCCTAGGCACTGATTGTGCTATGTATGCTTCTGCTAGGTGGAAGGGGGGGTTGTCATACTGAGTTTACTTCCAGCCTCCCCCCCCCAAGACTGACTTCTACCCTTGAAAAGGAGCAGGAAATTCCCCAGCATTTATTAATTCTCATGCTGCCACCACCTACTGAATTCTGGATTAACTGAACAGTACAGTGGGGCCCTGCTCAGTGGATTGACAATCTCTGTGCTTAAGGACCTTTCCCTTCCCTCACCTTCCCCTTCTGAGTGAGAGAAGTCCTATCTAAGCATGTGCCAAAGAATGGCGTCAGAATGGAGAGGAAACAGAGGTTTAACAGAAAAGCATTTATTTTAAGGCATGCAAGTAAACAAGACAATAATACACATGAGAGGCTTTCCCCTCTCAGGTACGCTTAAGTTACAAGTAGTTATAAAAACAGATACATTCTTAAGATCAGCCAACCTCCAAAATAATAAAAAGCCCTAACACAACTAACTACCTAATATTCTAGCTACTCACATTCGGGTTCACAGGGTTTGATGGTCTAAGAGAAGAGTGAGGCCAGGAGGCGAGGCCCAGGGCCTGCAACCTACTACTGGCACAGATCTCATCTCCAGGAGGTTTCTTTCTTGTCTCTCCGCCACATGGTCTCTCAAGGATTTTTATAACTTCTCCATCGAAGCATCTCAAAGATACTTACCTTTTCCCCCTTGATTGGGCAATTCTCTCCCCGTGACCTGTGAGGCTGACCCACAATAAAAAGTGTAACCTAACCCAACACCCCATTAACCCTTGGTTCACCTGAAGAGGGAAGTATTCCCTCTCAGCCAAGTCTAGATAATGGGAAGCCCCATTATCACAGGGGTCATAAATAGATACATTGGCACAAGAAAGATGGCTCCAAAGTGTAGGAAGAAGGGACAGATGTTTCATCTCCAGTTACTGCTTCAGTCAAATTGTGAGCTGCTTTGGGTCCCGTATTGGGAGAAAAGCACAGTATAAAACAAACAAACAAACAAAAACAAATAAATAATAAGTAATAACGTAGACATCTTTGTATCTTCATACCTCCTGCTCTCCTTATCTGAACACTCAATAACACCAGGGCTTTACAACCAGTTATAGGAAACTGTTTTTAGAAAATGACCCAGGCAGGTCATGATATCTTTGTGCAGCAGTAAACAGTGCTTCACTGTATGTGACACTGCATGAGGACAGCCTGATCCATATGGGGCCTTCAGGCTATCTTGGTCACGTGCTTGACGTAGTTGTCATTCTTTGCTTAGTGTAAAGATAGGCATTGGTGTTTAGCTTGTGATCCTTTAGGAACACTGCATAGAATATCATTCTAAAAGTTTTTACTACAACAACCATGTCACCAGGTGATTTTTGTTAACCTTTCAGGAGCAGCTGCCAGAGCTTTATGTGCATTTTCAGGCCCAGAGTTTTCATACCTCTATGTATGCATCCTCCTGGTTCTTAACCATATTTCTGACATCTTTCCCACTACCTACTGCAACAAGAATATTTGATATATTTATGTCTGAGGTAAAGTATTCTCTAGTTTCATTTTCTTCATATAGTCAAAAGTCATATTGGCAAAGAAGCCGCTTCTAATATAGAAGATAGTGTTTGCTTGGATTAAACTTGTTATTTTTATGCTTCAGATAAAGCTTGCTTAGATACCCATTTATAGTAGAATCGTTTTTATTCTACTGAAATAGTATAGTTTTCCATTGAACTTGCACTGAAAAATGGCATCAAATACTATCAGTTCTAGGTTTTAAATGTCTCAGTGCCTAGAAATACTTACCTAAAATAAAATACAAGTCTTCTTTGTAGGGTTTAGAGATCGTTTTTCGGGTTGGCCTAGCACTGCTCCAGATGAATCAAGCAGAATTAATGCAGCTTGACATGGAAGGAATGTTACAGGTAAGAGAAATGTTACATTAATATACAAAAACATTGGAAAGTTTGAATGTAATGTCAGCTTTAATCACTTGTGATTATATGCCCTGATTTTGTTTCTAGCACTTTCAGAAGGTTGTTCCACATCAGTTTGATGGTGGGCCAGACAAGTTAATTCAAGCAGCTTACCAGGTCAAATACAATGCGAAAAAGATGAAGAAGTAAGTATTATTTTTTCTTCTTTTAAAGAAAGAAAAATATATCAGTTCCAAAGCTAAGTGTTCTCAAGATAATATACGATAAAAAGGAAAATAAATGTCATGCTTAAAAGCAGCACAGTAAGAAAAATGATTTCAGATGATAAGAGGTTAGAAGCTGGAATAACACATGAAGACCAAACTACTTGAAACACATTGGGCCAGTCACATTCTTACTGGGCCAATCATATTCATATTCAGGGACCACCATGCCTCTCAAGAGAGTCTTAAGATTATGGAATCTTCCTTCCTCTTATAGACAAGTGGAGTTACTCTCATTCTTCCTTTAAAGTGAGACCTCAAATGAGACAGTTCTTTCCATGTTGTCCAGTGGGGCGTTGGACCACCAGCTGTGGTCAGTCAGGCCAGGAGAAAATACCCCTTCCCCACGCTACCATTTTAGAGGCTTCTGGTGTCAGGTTTTGCTGGTATCCCCAGTGGCAAAGGTTGTCTTAATTCATGCCTGGACAGTGAAAAGCAGACCCTGGCTCCTTTTTCCAGCTCTTCTTCTGCTGGCTTATGGCAGATTTGCACGAACTAGGGTAGGTAGGCAAAACAGGCTAATCAGCAACCTTGGGATTTTCGTATAAATAATGGCTCCTTTATGTTACTGTTACAAAAAAGCAGAACCTCTGAATCTCTTCTTGGGTGGTATACTGTTGCTGGCATGCATACATGTATGCTTCTCTTGTACCTTCAGATGTCTTTTTTGGGGGTGTTGAAGAGGTTAATAGTCTCTTCTTCCCTCTGCAGCTTCCAAAGCACCCACACAAACATGTACTTATTGTACAACTCTAAAGCCCTCCATGCCTTGCAGAGAGAGAATGGGATCTGAGAATTGACTATTTCCCGTAGCTAGACGTCAAAGGATTGTAGCAGCACTAAAACCTCTGGAGGACCCTGGTGTTGACATAATGATTTCACATCTGGCTACGGGGACATAGCCAAATGCTACTCCTTTCCTGTCTGTTCCCCACAAGGCACAGAATGGCCATGTAGGGGCCTTTTAGAGGCTGTATGGTAAGCCTGTGTGTGTGTGTGTGTGTGTTTGCTTGTGGAATATGGCTCAGCCTAGTGTAGGTTCACATGCACAGATACTGTGCTGCACAGAGCTATACAGGATTGTAGATCTTGGGCTTTACTTGCTTTAGAAATTCTTTTAATGATGTTAAATTATGTTTTGCATGGAATCTTAACAGTTCCTTTGCTAATACTATTAACTGGATCTTGTCATGCCCTAGACAAAAAGGCAGGCAGCCACAAGAAATCTCTGGTGTATAAGGGCTACCCGGTGGGATCTGGTGGGCAGAAAAGGCAGTTGTATATTAAAAAAACATTTAAAAATCTTTTCATTTAAAACACACACACACACACACACACACACTTTTTAAGTTGTGTGTAGTGGTATTGGCTTTGAGCCAATGGAGAGTCTTGAAAGTTAATAATTCTCCTTGGGTTTGTAGTCCCCTGCCCCTTCACAGATCAAATAACCTGTCAATGAAAGACATCACTGGATACAAACCTTTGAGTTTTTGAAACATTTATGGCTAGGGCTATGTTTGTTTAGGAAAACATCTTTTATCAGCTCTGCAAATCAGCTAACCTTGATCACTTCATACACACAATATACAATGTACACATAAAAAACACATTCTCTCTCCGCGCTCTCTCTCTGTCTCTCTCTTTCTCTCTTTGTCCCCCTGTCCGTTCACTTCAGAAGAGGCATTTGAAATGGGAAAAACAATCCTTAGTTACAATTAATGCTAAAAGCCCATAGGGCTTGATGTATGCTTGCTACTGAATTCTCGTGTATTCATTATTGAACCACTAGTTCAGTATCATTAATTTGTCTACAAGTTTCTGTGACAGTTTACTGACCAGAATGTATAGTGGTGTGAATAAAAAAAAAGTTGTGTGACAGTTCCACAAATATTCACACTGCCAGGTATGCTAGTCAAGTGATGCTTCCAGATGCATCTTTCCAAAGTAGGGAGTTGTGTGGTCCTACCATATCATGGTGTGTATGTGTGTGAGAAAGGGGTTCTATGTTTCTGTGTTGGGGAAAACATCAAATGTGAAGAAGCAGCTTCAGTCAGTATCAGGCTCTAACTATTTCAGGGTAAAGGGAGAGGAAAATCTGTGTCAGCAAGTACAGGAAACTACAGTCTCATTTTAGATAATAGCCATAGAAATGAACATCAACAGTTATTATGAAATATTGAAACTCTAAAACAAGTTTTTAATGGCTTTCACTCTTCAGGTTAGAAAAAGAATATACTACTATAAAAACAAAGGAAATGGAAGAACAAGTTGAAATTAAGGTAAGCAGGAGGATGTTAGTGTGTGAGATGACAGTTTAGATTTTCAGTTAATTCAAATGACATTAAGTTTGAGAGATGTTTTAAGTTAAAGTTGTTGTTGTGTGTCTTCAAGACATCTCTTACTTATGGTGACCCTAAAGCAAACCTATCACAGGGGTTGACCTGTCACTTTCTGTTGCTGGACACAGCCAAGGTCACTCAGTTGGTTCTTATGGTTGAGCGAGGAATCAAACCCTGGTCCACAGAGTTGTAGTCCAGTGCTTAAACCACAACACCACGCCGTCTGTCTTTAAGTTAATAAACTATGCTAATAGGAAAAGTCATAGTTATGAAAGCTGCTGTTGTGGCATAGTGGTTAGAACAGTGGACTTTATATGGAAGGGTCTGGATTCCAATCCCAACCCAGCCAAGAAGTTCACTGAGTAGCCTTGTATCAGTCATTTTACAGCTTAACCATCTTACAAGCCTACCCATCCTCATCTTACAATCTATCCATCCTCACAAAAGCAGGGAAAAGGGGAAAGAACAGTGTCTCTTGCTTTGAATGCATAGATAAAGAAGACTCTTTGATATTAGTTTGTGTTGATAGGTATTCATTTGTTATGAGAAACTACTGTGGTACTTTCAAGATAAAATTTAAAATGGAATTGCAGAGCTAGAGAGGTATACCTAGGTTATGCTGTTCTTGGCATCAGCTTTCCTCAAAGATGGTGGTGTCATGTGTATGAGCCGACCTATTGCTTAATTTAAATTTATCAAAGCCCACCCCTTGCCCTTTAACCTCTCGCTGTTCATTGTCCTTTCTGAGCTGTTTAGATGTAAATCCTGCCAAATCAGTGATCGTAGGAGTATTGCACATATTATGTATTACAAGAATGAAATAACAGCAATATGATAGATGTCGTTGCTAGGGTTTAGCATGTTTGTTAACTTAAGACCATTTGCACAAAACATAATCCAGTGCAGTGGATGTGCCTCAGAAGAAGAGCACAAACTGTACTGGAGATAGATATGAAGGAGAATGACTGGACTTAGAATTTAGAATTGATGATGACCAAAAGAAGAAATAAACTCACACCCCCCCCCAAAGCATAACCTTGAAAACTGTCTTCTTAAAAGTTTATCCAGTAATTCTCCCCATTTCATTAAAACACCAGGTGAAGGCCATGTTGCCCACCAGAAATTGCTGGACTGAAATACCCAGCAGTCCTCACTGTTGGCTATGCTGACTATGGTGGCTGGGATTTTCACTTTCCAATAACATCTGGAAGGCTTCATGAAATCCACTTATTCATTAAAGAAATATTTCATGTGCTCATCAGCACTGACAGCAAAGAGTTATTATTTATATGGAGTTATTATTTATAATATTTATTATCATTGAGTAAAAATTGGTGCTTTTGATCCTTGGCCGTGGGTTATAATTTTATCAGAGGTCATCCAGAACAGTGATGTATTTAGCGCTAGTATACACAAGTCTATAGAATCACATAACCCAAGCGGACAGCGTTGTGTGTGTGAGCTGAGCATTGGGACCAGGCAGTTAATTTAAATTACGAAAACCTTCCTTTCACCCTTTTGAAAAAAAGATGTTTGGAAGAATCTAAGATGATGTTATATATACAGGTGGCCCTCTGCATTTGTGGGTTTGACTTTCACGGATATGATTATTGCTTTCTCCAACCCCCTGCCCCCCACCGACCTCAAGAGCTTCTTTTCTGGGGAAGCTTCCCTCTTGGCAGCTCCAATCAGGTTATGCAGTCCTTTAAGAACTCACCTCTGATCCTCCTCTTTCTCCACCATCCACTGCCTGGTGAGCTAAGGATGGATTGTAGCCCAATTTTTCAGCACCACAAACCCTCTCCTGATGCTGCCCCAAAGAAGGAGATGGGTGAGAGAGATGAAGTGGAGGGACACCATGCTGGACCTCCCTCCCTTTCCCTGATCTGATTTGGATGCTTGGTGTCTGTCTTCCCCACCATGCCTCAGCCTCCTCTCTACACACGTGCGCGCACACACGCACACACACGTTTTGATATTTTCAATTTTCTACTTTTGTGAGGGTCTTGCACTGATAAAGCTAGTGAATGTGGAGGGCCAACTGTAAATGATTGCCAGGTAGCTTTGAACCTAGGAACTTCAGCTGTCCTTGGAAGGTGCTTTCTAATTTTCCAATGCTTATTGAAAATTATATCCTTCCCAGTTTGGGGGCATAAACATTTAATTTTCCATTTAATTTCTCAAATAAAGTGTTTTTTTATAGTTTTGCTTGCTTTTCAGAGATTACGAACAGAAAACAGACTTTTAAAACAGCGAATTGAAACACTAGAAAAAGTAAGTGTTCTAGAGCTGAGTCTTCAATTTAGACTCTCTTCATTGCTTATATATTTTACATTTAGTAGTGCCATTCTGAGTAACAACACTAACACTAATAATATTAACTGATATTAACTGATACTGGAAGCATCATGATGGTTTTTCATAACTATACAACTCAGGATTTTAAATTATGTGTATTTGTCATTCATGGCAACTTCAGCTTAAGAAATGAGTGTGACAAAGAATTCTGTGTCATTTTTAAGGGCTAAGCAGTTTTATTGGTGCATAAGCTCTTGAGTTAGTGAAAATACAGAGAGTAAAAGTGGCCGATGTATGTAATGAACTTTGGATGAAAGGTCAGTGTCCTCGGGCAATCTTCTTGTTGAAAGAAAGCTTGGATAAAGGCCAGCTTGTTCCCATTATGCATTAACCAGAGGCTAATTAGCAAAGTATCACAGTTTTATGAGTTACCTTGCTGTATTATTTTGGTTCTCAAAATAAGCTTATAATGCTCTTAGAAATTATTAGTTTTATGAAATTATTATGCATAGCTGAAGACTGTACTTTAAAGTGTCATCTACCATTCTCCCCAATTTCTCTAATTCCCAGGCATACCTCAGGAGTAAGAGGAATCCTGGGCATTCTCTGAACAAAATCCAATAAAAGCCATGTTTGTTTGTTTATTTCTCAGCATCTGGAGCCATGACACCATGCCTTCTGTCTTCCTTAGAATAAGATGACATATAGGCAGTGCCAATTATTTGTTGCATAGAGGGAGGGTGGATGCAAAGCTGCCAGAACAGAACAACCTATAAAGAGATGAAAAGTGGTCAGTTAGGTTCTTGCATGATGAAAGCAAAAACCACCTTAAACAACAAAGTTGGATTATATTTTGTATATATTAATATTGTCTTAGAATAACTGTCACTATTGTATGAATAGTATTTAAATCAGCAAGTACCAAGTATGTGGGGGTTTTTTAAAAAAAAAATCAAAACCAAGTGCTGGTAATAAATGCTTCTGATGGATGTATTAATTTACATATATGCTGGTGCAGCATTTGAACCAAAACTGAGATATGCTTATATCTGCCTTCTGCCAGATTGTTTTATTCCTTCGGTCTTACTGCTTTTTGCTCCAACCGCCCCTATTATAATTTCTTTTTTTTTTAACTAGGCATTTATTTTGTTCTTCTTTCTTTGAGAGAAAAAAAAAAACCCATCTGAAATAATGGGAGGTTCTCTTCTGAGTTTCTGCTCGTTGCTTCACTGGAAGTGATAGAGTTCTTCTAATAGCCAAAGAGGATTTTGTAATATGTGTTTTGCAGATTGAGACCAAGGCTGATATGTTTTTCAGTGCTATTCTGATTTCCAAAATAGAACTATAGAGTTGGAAAGGGCCTCACAGGCCAACAAATGCAACCCCCTGCCCAGTGCAGGATGTCCAGCTACAGCTTTTCCAGCAGGTGGCTGTCTAATTTCTTTCTAGAGTTATCCAAAGAAAGAGACCTACCACTCTCTAGGCAGTTTGGTTTCATACTTGAACCACTCTTACTGTCAAGATGTTCCTTCTAATGTTAGTCAAAATCTAATTTCCTGTAATTTCAAAACATTAGACCTGGTCTTACTCTCTGGGGCAACATAGAACAGGCCTGCCCCCATCCTCTCTGTGAAAGTCCTTGATATATTTAAAAAGTGCAATCATGTCACCCCATAGTCTTCTCATCAGCAAGATGAACAAGCTTAGCTGCTTCAACCTTTCCTTGTATGTTTTGTTCCCCATACCCTTTAGTATCCTAAGAGTACCTGCTCCAGCTTGTCTATATCGTTCTTAAAAAGAGGTGCTCAGAACTGAAAGCAGTACTCCGGATGAGGCCTGACCAGCAGAGAATATAGTGACACTGTTACGTCCCTTGACTTAGAAACTATACTTCTGTGAATAACTCCTTTTTCTCCTTTTTTGCTGTAGCATTAAAGTGCTTGCTCATGTTCAGCTTATGATCAACAATATTCCCAAGGACCTTTACACATGTATACCTATGCATTTGGTTTTTGTGATCTAAATGTAGAATTTTGCATTTACCTCTATTGAATTATTAATTTCTGCCCATTTTCTAGTTTATCTAGCTCCTTTGGGATGCTGTTCCTGTCTTCTGATATGTTAGCCAGCCCTCCCAGTTGTGTGTCATCTGCAGACTTGATAAGGATTTTCTCCACCCTGCTATCTGAGTCATTGATTAAAATATTGTAGAATAATGCCTCTAAGACAGAATCCTGAGGCACTGCACTTGAGACCACCTGCCAGTTTGAAGCGTAGTCATTGATGGAGACTCTTTCAGCCCAATTTTCTAACCAGTTACGGATTCATCTGGCAATGTTCACATCTATTCCACATATAATCAGTTTTCTGATCAAAATGTTATGGAGGATCATATCAAATGCTTTGCTGAAATCCAAATGAATTGAATCCATAGCGTTCTCACTATCTATCTACTAAACTATTGACCTGATTGAAAAAAGATTCAAAATTAGTTTGGCAGGATTTGTTCTTGGCAAACCCATACTGGCTCATACTGATCACTGCATTGCCATCAAGCTACTTGCAGACAGACTGACTGGCCTGTAGTTTCCTAGATCACTCTTTTTTTTAAAAAAAAAGGAACAGTGTTTGCCCTTTTCCAGTCCTCTGGTACCTCACCTGTTCTCTGAGATTTCTCAAAAATGATGGCAGGTGATTCAGAGAGTACATTAGCAAATTCCTTCAGTCCTCTAGGATGCAGTTTATCTGGCCCTGCAGATTTGAGCTCATTTCAGTTAGCTAGATTATTTCTGACTAGCTCCCTATCAATCCTGATTTGTAGTCCAGATTCCACCAAGGTCTCTGCCACTACATGGAAGTACACAGTTCTCTTTTAAAGAGAAAACTGAAGCCAAATAGGTGTTGAGTCTCATTTCTCCTTTTTTCATTGTTATCTGATAGCATTTTACCTTCCTTTTGAACAGTGGCCCCACTGTTTCCCTGGTCGTTCTCTTACCTTGAATGTATCTGAAAAAAACCCTGCTCCTTGCTTGCCTAGCCAATCTCAGCACGTTCTGAGTTTTAGCTTTCCTTATACTATTCCTGCAAGGTTGCACTACACATCTGTACTCTTCCTTGGTGGTTAGTCCTTTCTTCCATTCTTTATTACATACCCCATTTTTTTCTTTTCCCTTCCCCCTTGAGTTTGCTGCACTATCGCATTGGCTTTTTCCGATGTTCACATTTTTCATCTTCCATAGGATTCCCACCCTTGCTTAGCATGTTTCCTTTAGTGTCTCTAGCCCTGGGGCTCAACTCATCATTTCTCTGAGATTGTTAAAACCAGCTTTCCTAAAATCCAAGGTCTGTGTGATTGTACTTTTCTTTGCCCTGTCCCACAATTGTGAAGTACAATCACACAGACCCAAAAAACTATGACTTTCAAATGATTCAGAAGAACTTACTCTCTCTTGAGATGTTAGTAGATTCTAGAGTAATCAGAGAATGTTCTGCTAGATTTGCTATTCACTATGAAAAATTTTGAAACTGTTTTTCCACTGCTTAAAATCTTTGATTTGGAAGATCTTTTCACTGTTGAAACATGGTGAGTTTTCCAGATACCGCCTCCAAATATCATTATTTTCCTATATCATCTAAGAACCATTCACTTTTCTGGCAAATCCTTGAGAGCTAGCCTTCCCCAACATGGCAACATCTGGCTGTTTTAATCCCCATAACTCCTTAATGTTGTCCATGCTGGCTGGGACTGAAGGAAGGTGAGAATCCTTAATAAACAAAGGGGTGCCAGATTGCATAAGTCTGCAAGAGGGATAGAAAACCTTAAATAGATCCAGAGAAAACAAGAGTCTCTTTCAAAATCCCTGTGTTTCTCCTATATGCTCCTATATGTTTTCAGAAACAGAATTGTGCTTTAGGAAAGTATGGATGATGAGCACATATCTCATTATAAGATGAAACTAGATTGACGTCGTACTTTTCTTTTCTCAGATACACGGCACTGGGGGTGCCTAACTTGTATTTTCATTTGCTTATCCTCCAGGATGTTGGTAGCTTTCTGGACCCAACAGCATTCTCAGGATATATTTATCTTCTTGATTTCCTTCCTTTTTGTTTGCTAATAGGGCGACACTGTTCTTGAACTGATTAAAACACGTTTTGTTAGACCTTATCTAATCATATTCATAATCATTTGGATGTTGGATGGTAATGGATAAGGTTCATATTTCTGGTTCTTACTTATGTTTTAAAATTAATTTTTATGCTAATATAACAAAGAAGAAGAAGGGGAAAAACAAAGGACTTTCTTAGTAAAAATAGCGATTTAAACAATTTGTCAGTGAAGTGTGTAAATTATGTAAACAGACCAATGTCAAAGAAAAATCTAATATATGTTATGACAGTAGGATAGATATTCAGAGAGATCTTCAAACCATTCAGTAATTGGTGAGAGTTTTTTTCTTCGTCCTTGTAGTATAAGTATCTTGACAACTATATAGACATGCAAAATGGATCTGCAAAGTTGAATCCACTTTCAAGGATTCACAGTTGTATCTCTTTGAGTGAAATATGAGATAGGGAATTCTTCCCTTAATTTTTGAGATTTGTATCTTTGTATCAATGTTTGTATCAATTGTACAAATTGTTTGTATCTCACAATGTTTGAGATACAATATATGTTAATATTATAGAGAGCAAAA
Organism: Ctenosaura bakeri; assembly: GCA_948474755.1. NCBI lineage: Eukaryota > Metazoa > Chordata > Lepidosauria > Squamata > Iguanidae > Ctenosaura > Ctenosaura bakeri. The sequence continues at coordinate 139,143 of CAOLHI010002144.1, forward strand.
AGGATCCATAGCAGAATCTTGATTATATTAACCTTTCTCCAAGTATTGTACTTTACTGATTACCAGCTCTCCAAATCAAGGGATATTTCTGCCAACACTGTGCTCAGGTTCAGCTTAACCATTTAAGGACTATTCCTAAGGACAAGGTCATCAAGATAGGTGATAACTGACAGGCTTCAGAAAAATTGCCAGCTAGCAATTATCTGGATGATTTAAGATTGCCAATGGGCATTATGTCATATCTGGATAAATTAATAGTGAAATCAGAAAGTCTCCCCAAGCATGAATGCATTTTGTCCATCCTGGTATGGAAAAGTAATTTTTTCCCTGATAAATAATGCCACATTTCTTGTCTGGAAAACTATCATTTCTTCATGTACCAAACCATGAATTGTTGTATGCTGCTTATTAGCACTTGCTAAAGGTACCTGGTTCTTATTTCTAGCTCTTTCTCTTTTAGCTTTCTTCTGCAAGATTTCCTACAATTCCCTAGATAGAAATTTAAATTCTTGACTAAAAATTCTGCCCTCTATATCTTTAAGAATGAGGTATGGCCTTCTCCTTAGCATGAAGCTAATCTTTTTCCCCAGTAGTTATCCTAGATTGTAGAAAGAACAGGAAATCCTGCTTGAGAACTCTTGTTCACAATCATAAAACAAAGCAGAAAAGGGTAAGGGGTCATTTCACTTTACAGAAGGAATGGATGACTTGTGGCCTTCCAGATGTTGTTGGACTTTTATGGGCTCCATTGATGAGAGATGATAGGAATTGTAGTCTAACAACATTTGGAAAACCCATCCCTATTTTGAAGGGCAATTCTAAATTCAAATTAAATGTAACTATAGTTCATATGTAAATCTAGTTAAAAGAAGAATTTTCTCCATGTGTTCTAAGGATCTGTTTTTACTCTGCTGATAAAACTTCATTTTGGCTTACTTGAAACAGTGTTTTGCTTATACATCTGTTGATTAGTTTTGTCCTGGATGTATGGATTTACCAGTCCAGTCAGGGAAATAGAATGCCTAATATATTTGTAACTTGAAGGTGGCCCTTTCCAGGTTGGAAGCTGCCTGAATGATTACATTGCTCTGGCAGCTCTTTTCTGTTGCAGATCTGAGTAGGGAGAGCTTGAACTGTAGGATGTCTAATAGAATTACTGCTGGAGTTGGCTGAGGTTGTGTGTTTCAGTTGCTCTTTGTGCCTCTCACTTTGCATGACTGGACTCTTTATCTCTTAAATGCTACTGTTGCCCAAATGACTCTGCCTGCTTTGGGTGCTTTTTTTGGTGTGCTCAAATCATACCTCCTTTCAGTTCATAACATGTCAATCAAATGAATTTAATATGCATCTGTATAATTCTCCATGTAACAAACTGCTTGCTAAAGCTTAGCACATCTTTTCCTTCATTAAGTCAGTTGAACATGGGATGTTCTTATTTCCAAACCAAGCTTTCCTTTTTACCGCTGAAAAACATGGATGTTAAACTTGCCTGTCTGAATGATATGTACTTTAAATTTATTATGTGTGGAAAGTAGGTAGAATTTGGGCATAATTCTCTGCTTTTGATTTTATCACCTTGTTTCCTTTTTTCTCTTACTCCTATCTGATTTTTTTCCCCTTTTTGTAGGAAAGTGCTTCCTTGGCAGATAGATTGATACAGGTATAGTTCTTTAGTCTTTCGCCTTAAAATGTTTCCTGCTCTCAGAAAAAACAGCTTTTTCTTTTTTAATGAACGCTTAACTACCTGCACTTTCAAACCAAAGTCAATTACCCTAGTTAACTGAATGACTTGTTAATAGCAATTCTGTATTAGAATAATATTTAGACACACATCTGCACGTTACTCCTAATGATACTTGAAATTCTTAGTAATTGCTGGGTTCTAATTCTGTTTTGTCACTAATTCAATAGACCACTACCAACTTGTAACGGATGTGCATGCACAATGGAGAAATAAATGCATGAACAAAGCTCTACCGAATGCAAATACACAATTGACCTTCCTTAGGGATACTAAATGTTTTAATGTGATGCAGTACTACAGTGCTTTACTTCACTAAATTGATGTACTGGCTGTAACAGTTCTGTGATGATTTACAAGAATTTAACCATACGGCAGAATAAATATGTAAAACTCTCGGTCTTCCCTGGATCGGTCCTCCATTTGATTTAAAAAGAAAATTATGTCCTAAGGGACAAGTGACAAGGGCCCAGGAGGCTGAGGAAAACTACCTCATAAAACGGGAGCTGGCCACTATCAAACAGCAGAGTGATGAGGCTATTACTAAACTGGAGCAAGCTGAGAATACCATCAGGGAGCTCCAGCAGCAGCAACAATGGGTAAGGCACCTGGTAGCACCTTAATCTCTCTTCTTTCTTGTTTACTTGTGCTTCTTTCTGTTGGTCATGGCATGATCTGTTATTCTGAATACGTCACTTCTCTGTGATATTTGTATTAATGAAAGTAGATCCACATGAATGAACTTAATCCTTATACAAGAATTCCTGCAGCTCCATGTTAACATTGTTTACTGAGAATCCTGTTGATTTCAGCACCTGGATTTGCAAGTAAATGTGCTTAGGAATCACATTTGATGTATATGTGCGAACTCTTGTGATTGTCAGATTTCTTCTCTTCCTCCTATTTTCTCTTCCCCTGCCCCATTTCTCTCTTTTGGAAACAGGCTAAACGTTTTGCTCTTCATGGCAAACTGAAGAAAGCATTAATCTAATTTGTTGTACTGGTTGACATTCAAGGAGCTGTTTCACACTATTCAAGTATAATGTGGTATTTCATTTCAGCTGCCATGGTAACATCCTATGGAATCCTGGATCTGGTAGTTTGGTGAAGCACTAGAGCTCCCTGTGTCTGAGAATTCTAAATGCCCCTCCCTAAACTACAAATCCTAGGATTCGATAGAATGTTGCTGTAGGAGTAAAAGAGGAATCTCAGGCCATTTCCGCACTAGCCTGTTATAGCGCGATGATTCCACTTTCAACATCCTCTGGAATCCTGGGGCTTGCAGTTTCGGCCAGCCCCTCCCGAAACTGCAAGCCCCAGGATTCCAGAGGATGTTGAAAGTGGAATCATCGCGCTATAACAGGCTAGTGCGGAAATGGCCATAGTGCCATAATTGTGTAATGTGAAAGGGCCTAAGATAACTCTGAGCCTTTCTTATAATAGCTTTCAAAAGTGGATCAGGTTTTTATGTAACTGGCTCTGCTTTGTATCCATAATTATTTTATAAGTTTCATAGAACAAGAATACAGATTTTCTGTCTGTTGAGGCTGGTTTATATAGTTGTAGAAACTGTATATTATAATGAAAATTGTTGGGTTTTGGATTGAATAAGTAGCTAATATCAAATTTGACAGATGCGTAAGAGTTCTGTGCTTCCTGGAACCCAAAAGTAGTTTTTACGCTCCCCCAGAAATATATCAAACATGCTGGTATTCAACATGGGTTTTTCTTTTTCTTTCTTTCTTTCTTTCTTTCTTTCTTTCTTTCTTTCTTTCTTTCTCTTCTCTCTCTCTCTCTCTCTCTCTTTCTCCCTCCCTCCCTCCCTCTCTTTCTCCTTCCCACTTTTTTCTCAGTATGGGACCCCTTCCTATAACAACAACAACAACAACCCCTTGTATATTGACCAGCATGTAGAAGTAAAATAGACAATAACACTTGCTTGTAGGATAAAGCCACTTTTTAGCATATCCAGCAACTTGTCCAAATCAGTGTTGCCACCTTGTAATCTGGAAAGTGAAGTTAAATCTTTGAAGTTGCTGAATGTACCAGGAGACTCAGCAGTTGTAGATTTAGTGGTGTAATATCACTCTCTTGAATTACAGTCTAGAAAGCACCTGTTTACACTGTGTCGGCTTGCTTTAAGGAAATAATAGATGTCTGTGCTTTGGAAAATACATTGAGCAAATAGATTTCACAACTTATTTTCCATATGCACAAGACAGTACTGGAACCCTGCTAGATCTGTTTCCCCCCCCCTGGTAGTCAACATGATTTGGTCTTCATGGATATCTGATGGCCTGTTTTTTCTGTGGACATGAGGATTGTGAAGAAAGAATAACTAGCATGCTTTGGAAGCTATTAAGACTTCAGGAGGATGCCCTCTGTAGAAGGCAAGCATGTCTTTCCTATACCACAGTTAAGTTGTTGACATTCCAGACATACTGGTTATAAGACAACAGAGGTATGTCAGTGGAGTCTTGGAAATTGACAGAGTTTATAGTGAACACAGATGGAAGAAGGTCTGTGGGCTAGGAATGATTGTTTGTAGGTAATAAATGATGGTGATTTCAGGAATTAAGTAGTGTCTCTGTGGATATACATGTGTTTTTAAAAAAAAAACCTTTTCTTTTTTTAGTATCTCATAGCCTGGTAACAGAGCTTGACCCATTTGACACAAGTCAACTGAAACAAACCAAAGCATGGATTCTTGAAGGATTTGCATATTTTTAAACACTGCTGTTGCTATGCTAGCTTCAGGAAAAACAACATAACCTCAGTGATTCATTCTGGTATTTTACAGGTCATTTGCTTTGTTTTTAAAATTAAAATCTAGTAAGAAAAATCAACAGCAGTTGACTAGCAAAGGAAAATCCAGACTGTAAAATTTCGATCGGTATCTTAGACATCAGTGTTGTTTCAAAGGTGTATTAACTCTTCCTATACGTGCTTGTAGCCATCAGTAATGAGAAGCAAGGCTGCAGCACACAGCTATCTTATTCCTATCCTTGATCTCAAAAGATCTTCTAGCATGAATAATCCCCTCACAGGCAGAATTGGATGTTTGTATCTAAGATTACTAAAGCCCTGTGTTAAATGTTATTTTTTTTATATATTTTCCTCTAAATTGTGCCATAATATCTGTTTAATGATGCTAACTTAAATGCCATGTACATTGTGTATGAGTAATATTAATGAGGATGGTTAGCTGCAGTTTGATATGAAGAGGTTGGATGACCTGGGCCATTTCTGCACTAGCCTGTTATAGTGCGATTATTCTGCTTTCAACTTCCTATGGAATCCTGGGGTTTGCAGTTTAGGAAGGGGCCTCAGAAGCCCCTCCCTAAACTGCAAACCCTAGGATTCCATAGGATGTTGAAAGTGGAATAATCGCACTATAACAGGCTAGTGCGGAAATGGCCCTGGTCACACATTGTTAAGGATTGCTTTGATCAACCAAGAAAATATCTTGGTTGTATCTTTCAGTATTGTAGGGCACCATCTAGTGGAAATACCTCGTCAGTATAGAATTTTAAATTTGGTCACCACTCAAGCAGCAATCCTCAGCATATCTGCAAGGGATTAAATCTAATTTAAGTTGGTGTGACTGATGTCTGACTGAACTGAAATCATACAATTTAGCAGTGACTTAAAATACAGAGATGCCAATGGTTTCAACCCTCTCTAGTGCTGACTCAGTATCCCCGTATTTGTTACTTTGATCAGACTTTACTATCACTTTGCCTTTTATTCAGCTCCCTGTCTCCTAAACAATTCTTGTTTGTCCCTTTCGGATTTCATTATTGTTGCCTATCTATAGTTCTGTGAAAGAGTAATTAATTATGATGCATAAATGTTTCCTCCTTGCTAATATTTTGAATTTCATTTTTATATGAAAGATAATAGACCTTAATGGCTTTTACTTTTCCCTTATAACTTAATATGCAAGTGATAGTACTGGACCTAATCCAAACCTGAAGAAGTTTCCACTTTGTTCTTAACCTTCATCCACACAGATAAATACATGCACTGAGTGGATTCTTGGGTGAATTGCTGAATTCATGGTAATTCCAGTGCAGTTCTGTGAATGCAGATCCCCTATCTCATGTCCCTAGGAGTGTGCATAGATATAGAATGTAGCTTTTATTCCAGTGTCCAGATATATAGAGGCAAAAAAGTATGTTCATATGAGGCAAAATATTTGTTTCTGGGGGGGAAATAGTAACAAATGCTGAACTGAATTCATGACAGCAGTTACACATGTGTAACCTTAGAGTTTGTAACTGTTGTGTATTCACAATCCCTGTGTGTTCGCTAGTGTAGGGAATACGTAGGGATCTTAAAAAGCCCCCAATCCTAACTTACCAGTTATCAGCCTCTCAAGCAACAGGAATCTATTCTCTTCAGACTGATTTTTCCAGCCTCCTCCCATTAGCAATCTCCAGGTAAAGAGGAATTTTAACAGGAATCCTGCTTCTGACTGTCGCCAGAGATTGGTTGTAGGAGGTGTTGGGTGCATTAGACTGCTGCATCCTAAGTGACAAGAGAAAATAATCCTATCACTTATGGTAGCTCATGCCCTGTGAGTCAGGAATGAGGTATATGGTTGGACTAGGAAATCTAGAATCTCAGCTATTTTTTTTGTTTGTTGTTGTTTCCTAAAAAAGAATACTACCACTGCTGTTTCCAGCTACAGTCTAACAAAAAAACCTGTGAAGCAAAATACTTGCAGAAAAAAAACCCTATGTTTATTTATTGGCAAAAAACACCCAGCGTTAATGGTATTGTGGGGTTGTTTTTCTACTCCAGTAGCAAAATAGAGCCAAGGAGATGTCTGCTGAGGGAAACGTCAACCATTCTTTGTGTGAGCTACTATACAGACAGCCAGTGCAGGTCACTTTCATACTGCGGTGGTCCTTGCAAGGAAATGTCCCTCATATACAATGGCAAAAGGCAATAGAGTTGAGTGGCTCTTTGTCCCAGCCCCCACCTCCACTGTATATGGCTGGTGGCAGAAACTCGGAGACTTGTTTAAAAATTTTCATGTGACAGTGTTGTAAAATGTTTCATTTGAAGTATAGTTTGCTGGAAAATGTTCTGGTGCTAAAAGGTCTCCTCTGATTATATAAGGTTGAATATAAATCTTAGATGAAGAATGCAATTTCTCTTTTGTTGACTATATGTCTTGTAATGACATGGAGAAATATAATTTTATTTTTGTAGATGTGAAAATACATCCATAAATGAATGTACCTGTTTTGAAAGGAAAGACAATGAGCTTGAATGATTGAGAGGATAGAAATGGGCAGTGTACTTAGGAAAAAAACTGTTAGAAGTTATAATACTAGTGAAACCCATACCTCCTGTACTTTTTGCTTCACTTTAATTCGAATTACATTTTTGTTATTTTAAAAAAGTTCAAAATTATATAGAATTATATAGGGATTGGATGATGCATTTGGTAGTCAGCAGTGAATCTGACTGGGATGGCCTTAGACAATTCACTGTATCTTAAGGGGACTGAGAATATAAGAAATTGGGAGGGGGGACCCAGTTTGGGTTGAGGTGATAAAATGAAGAGTAAGAAAAAAGTTTGCCACAAACTTGGGGAACATTCAATGTTGTTGTTGTTGTTGTTGTTGTTGTTGTTGTTGTGTGTCTTTAAGCTCTTTCCAACTTATGATGACTCTCAGGGATACCTATCATGGGACTTTGTTGGCAAGATTTGTTCAGAGGGGGTTGCCTCTGCTTTCCTCAGGCTGAGAGAGCGTGACTTGCCCCAGGTCACTCAGCAGATTCCAGTGGCTGAACCCTGTTCTCCAGATTCTGAATCCAACACCCAAACCACTGTGCCACTCTGGCTCTTGAACATGCAGTATGTAGTGAGGAGAAGGAGAACAGACACCACAAGAAGGAACAGTGAGCAATATGAAATGTTTTGAAATCAGATGCTTGCACATATTCAGACTTCTCATGCTTAGCAACCATAGTTGCTAGAGATCAATATTGTAAAAATCCCTTTCAGGACACCTTATCATTTATTGCGCACCAAGTATGCACAAGTGTGTTCAGCTTAGTCTCCAGCAGTATATTTTTTACCTTCACTATCTTCACTTGGAAGTAGGTATGAAGGAGGTGCGGGACAGATCAGGCAGAAGGCAGCCCATCAGCACTCAGGGAGTGCTATGAAGGGTGACTGTGGGTGAAGAGAATGCAATAAAATCATAGAGGCTGTTTTGGGGAGATCAGATAGGAGTTTTGAGCTGAAGCAGACAGAGCTTGGGGAGTTGACAGAGACAGAGTGTGGATTTCAAAGGGACAGGACAGTTAATTGGGAAGGAGAACTGACTCTCCTGCTGAGGGAGCCATGTAAAAATAGAATATTCAGGGGTTAATGTGTTGTATTACTGAGTTTTAATAAATCTACAGTCGTTAAAATTCTTTTTTAAAAAAACTATCTCTGGCTGTCTCTGTATCAAGCCTTGTAAGGAGTCAAGACACGCCTATCATACAGAACCCACACAACCACAAGTCTGCATTTAGGGGGTCACTCTGAGGCCCAGCAACCCAAACCAGAAAGGGATTCAGTGAGGGAACAAGGGCAGTGTGAATGGCAGGATTCCAAGGGTTTGGAATGGTGGGGCCAGCCTGGGGAAAGAAATCCTTCATAGTAGGTTTCGCTGGAATTTAACTTCAGTATTGAGGTGACTTAATAAGAGCATAATGTTTTGAAATTATTTTACACACTTCAAATATCTTTATGCCGTATTTTTAAAAATTGTTAACATAAAATAGAAACATATTTGTAAGTGATGAAAGTATGCTCTTTTACATGGGCTACAGTATTGATTTTAAAAATATGATTTAAATGTACACCGTCTTAAAAACAGAGTAAATGCTAGTCCCTAGAAATGTATATTCATATTAAATAGCCACATTTTCTGTTATTTGAGTTCTTCAGTCACTTAGAAAGTGACTCTCTAAGTATTATATCAGAAATATAGCTGTTTGCACATTGTAAAAGGGTGACTATAATATTTCTAAGAGTACAACAGTGATAGCTTTTGAACAGGCATGTATGTAATTATACAGAGTAATGTAGGAAAGACCTAATTAATGTGAAGGGAGACCTAGGCAGCTACTGCAGCTGCCCCTAGACTTGTACTATTTTGCATTTAACTTGACAACAACTATGAAAACATGTACAGGAGAACTCTGCTTGCAAAGAGTAATTACAGGGGGCATAATTTAACCGTTATAGTGAGTATATTCTGCAGCAATTCAGGTATCATCCATCTGTCTGTCTGCAATTGTATAGTAAAAGGTACATTTACCGTACTGTCGTATTCAGTGTTTTTCTGATCTCCCACTCTTAACTCAGTGGCTGCCATTTGCAGGAGATGGGGAGAATCCTAAGTTTGGTGGTGTTACTGGTGGAAAATATGGATGCATTGCTGGTTGACAATAGCTAGCCAACCCTCATAACTTAGGAATCATGTAGCCTTCCGGATGTTGCTGGACAGCACCTCCTAGCATTCCTCAGCATTGGTCAGGATTGCTGAGAGTTATAGTCCAAAAGCATCTGAAGTGGGATGCATGACTTTCACTCCTGAACTAGATCCGTGGTGACAACTGCTGCAAGCGTAAATCTTTTAACGGTGATGAGTAACCTTGTGCTTGCCATGGGTGATGTTTCTTTGCCATGGGTGGTGCTCTAGCATTTCTTTCTGCTGGAAGAGGGATAGCTGTAAATGAGGTGCCAAATAAAGATGGCCTGGGAGTGCAAGACTGGCCTTTCATTAGTCACCACAGCAGACTGGCTGACTCAGATGATCTCTACTTGGAAAAACACAATGACTTAACGGCTAGCTGAAGAAGTAAAAATATTTAGGTCTTAAAATACTTCTGTCATACCTTTAGGTTTGGGTGCAGCTTGTCAACAGGGACCAATTTTTTGTGGCGCCACATTCTGACTAACAGAATAACTAAAACAAGGCTTGGGAAAACCGGAGGTGTACTTCCCACAGCTTTCAAAACAATCCTATTTAAACCTCAGGTGTGGGGTATTGTAAAAATCACTGTCTCAAGCCATTCAGTGCCGGTTATTGTCATTGAGTGCCTGCTTCCTGGTAGAGCAAGCCCTGTTTTCTTTGTCCTGATGATGTCCTAAGCAAGTGTTCAGTAAAGAAGCCTGCATTTCTCAAAGCAGTGGAACCATTTGTTCTCCTGCACGTTATTTTGCTTTGAGTGCTTAGGCAGATATACCTACCTTTCAAGATCACAGACTTGTTCTTTATGATCTCTATGACTCTCCTTGCTTATGCCCGCATAGGGAGACATCTGGAAAATTCTAGAGCTGAGTAGCTTTCGGTGGGAACCTTGCCCCTACACCTCCAGCACACGTGGTGTAGCACACCAGAGCTAGTCATCCTCAGTTCTTTTCCCATCTGCCACCAGAACAAAAGCATTCAAAAAATTCTCCAAATGCCAGTTCCTACAGTGTTTTTTTTCTGTTTTTTTTTAAATCATCTTTGATTACTGTTGAGTAGGGTTTTTTGTTTTATTACAGTTTTTTATTATTGTTTTTTTAAAAAGATGCTCATTAGTTCAATAGGCAATCACTGATTTCTCTCCCTTAATATTAATGTTGGATTTAATTACTCTATAGCACAAGTGCAGTTCCCGTTACAGTGAAGACTTTGTGCTGCAGTTGGAAAAAGAGTTGGTGCAGGCAAGGCTGAGTGAAGCTGAATCCCACTGTGCTTTAAAAGAAATGCAAGATAAAGTTCTAGAGATGGAAAAGGCAAGTGAAACAAGAATATTTTGTTCAATAAAGCTGAACTTTGTAAGAATCTGGAACTTAGCATAACATTCCATAGAGTTTAAGCTTAATGCTAAGTAGGTTGAATAACAACATCCCTTTTCCAACATGAGAATGGTTCATTCAGTGATTAAAACGTTTGGAAAGTTTGGGTATTTGAAGTGTCTTGTCCCTCCATCTGATCTTGTCTGTTCACTAATTTCAATATCAGAGGCTTTGGCATGCATACCTCCACTTTCAGAAGTATTATTATTACTACTACTACTACTACTATTTTATTTATTTATATCCCACCTTTTCCCCAATATTGAAACTCAGTTATAGTATTAGCTGATACATGAGATGGGTCTTTTTCTGTTGCAGAACTTCTTTCCCAGAGTGGCTCAGTTGTCTTTCTGACTTTTAAGCTTCAGGCAAGCAACGAGGCCACTTTTTATTTCCCTGAGATTTTAGTGTGAGTCTTAGTATCTACTTTTACACTAACTTATATGAACGTGTTCTGCATTTTAATGTTGAGTGCCTTCACACTCTCCTCCTTGATGTTTTCACATTTTATTGTATTACAACCTGAAATTGAAATGGAGTTAACCAGCATTGTTAATACTTGGTGTACACAAGATACTCAACATTGTGAAGGTGCAGAATATTTTTATTGTGCCGTGAATATTTTGCATGTATGCATCACATACAAGAAGTCTAGGACTATCTAGTTTTTGAGTTCCTTTCAATTCTGTTACGTGCTGTGCAGTGCTGATGCTATGTCTGTAAGTTCAGTTTCTAAAAAGCTTATTTTATTGCAGAAGAATAGCTCTTTCCCTGATGAGAATAATATTGCTAGGCTTCAAGAAGAACTGATTGCAGTGAAACTAAGAGAAGCAGAAGCTCTGATGGGTCTAAAAGAACTTAGACAACAAGTTAAAGATTTGGAAGAACACTGGCAGGTAAGGCAAAGTAACCACAGAGTTGATGTGTCAGTAAAATGTTCAGATTAATAGGTAAAGGATAAGGCTGGAATCCATGCAAAGGAAAAGCATCACATGAATACTAGTTCCAGATGCAGACATCCTAAGCACTCATTTTGAACTCTGGTCTTCAGCAAATACTTTTTTATATCTTTTTTTCTGCAACTGAGATGGCTATAAACTTCCTGGGAGATGTGCAGATTCCTGGGCTGAAAAGGAAGAATCTTACAACTCTCTCCTTGTGCTTGTTTACTTGGAACTAACTTTAACTGAGTAATTCAGAGACTAGTTCTGGAATGGCTTTTACCCACATACCCTACAAAATAATGTTATCATGAACTGGGTGTCTTGATCTGTAATGTGAAAACATCAGCTGACAGTAGATGTTTCTGCTGCTGAGCAAAAGTTCAAAGCATTAGTGAAACTATTCAATACGCTGACATGCTTTTTTGTCATTATGAGCATATTCATTGCTGAAAGCTCCTTGTTCTAAACACTGTTTTTCCATTCCTGCCCTCCTGTTTGTATTCAGTGTTGTTGAATGATACTCTTGCATGCTTAATCCCAGTTGAAGAATGTTTTGATTTTCAAGACAGGATTTGTGTTAAAATGTAGCAATGTTTTTAGCGCCATCTAGTTCGCACTACAGGAAGATGGAAAGATCCACCTAAAAAAAACACTGTAAGTGAGCTGCAAGATGAATTAATGACAGTCAGACTCAGAGAAGCAGAAACTCAAGCAGAGTTGAAAGAAGTAAAACAAAGAATGATGGAAATGGAAACACAGGTAAGAGCACTAGTTTCCTAAAGGGTAATGAATGAATGTCAGTGCTCCATTGAAAGAATTCCCTGGGGGTCAGAAATTTTGAAAATCGTGGGTGGAAATGGTAGTATATCTCGAAGTGGGCAGTATACAGTCAGCCCTCCACTTACATGAGCTGAGCATTCATGGATTTGATTATTTGCAAGTTATTTTATTTATTTATTTATTTACTTTACTTTACTTTAAGAAATTCTTACTGTATTTGCCCCTCTCTAGGAATCTCCCAGGCTTACAGTGTGATTCTGCAGCCTGCTTCCCACAGTAGAATTGCACTGGAAGACCAAGAGATTCATAAAGAGTTGCAGTGGTGGACATCTCTAGGCATTGCTAAGTCCTCCAGTGTGACTCTGGCATACTTTTGCTGGAAGTTGTCCATAGAATTGCTCTGGAGGGCCAAGAGATTCCTAGAGAGGTGTTCACAGGTAAAAAAGATAGTGTTCATGATTTTACTTTTATTTGCAGTTTTCCTCTTTCGCAGGGGTCTTGTGCCTCTAGGTCCCATGAAAGTGGAGGGCTGACTGTAATATTAAAGCTCCACTCATTTCTGAAGCTTCTGTGGGCCAGCCACAGTTCCTAGCCCAACTTATTTTATAGAGGCTAAAATGGACTAAATCCTATATAAAGTACCTTGAGGTCTTTTAAGTGGGCAGGGAGAATGATTGTGGTGATAATAGTAGAGATATAAATCCTTGATTACTTCATCCTCGTATATAATAATTAAAAATAGACTTCTCCCCAATTCTGGAATGATATTGCTGACATTATACAAATTTAAGTGTTGTTAGTGCTTGAAAACTCAATGATACATTTTTATAACTACTTCTAAACCTAGCAAGGTCAGTCTGACCAATACATAAAGTAATATGTATATTTGAAAAAGTTGATTGTTGTGTGACTATATGTGAAGTCTGAAGTAATAAGGCAATATGAGACAGAGCGTGGATCTAGCTTGCCAATATATGTATTGTCTGTGGAGGAATACGATTTATTTAAAACATTTAAATATCTAGACTTGCATATAAAAACCTCAAGGAGCCTAACAACAATGTTCAATAATAAAAATAAAATACTAAATGTAGCAGTTTTTTTAAAGCAGCTACTAAAATAATGGGTCATCCTCCAACAGTAATAGAAGCAAATTTACAAAGCATGTGTTTTTTTTAAAAAAAGAAGCAGATTTGTGCAGAAGCTTTAAAAAAAATCATGACTTCAACCAGTATGTCATACAGCAAAAATTAGCTGGTTTCCCTAATCCTTTCAGTCAGTAGGGGGAGTAGTTGTTCTGTTTGATCACATATAGGTACACAGATGATGTTTTCTCAAGTGTACAGCCCACTCAGTATTGAATATAAATAGTTTTCATATGTATAAGCACTGCAGACACAAATTCTGCATTGAAAAAAAGTCAGAAGACCTTGTTCTAAGCGAGCTTAACTTTTCATTTCATTTGGTCTGTTTTTCAACCTTGATAGCAAATGTCTTCTTCAAGATTACTTTTAAGTAAATGAACTGAGATAAGTAATCCGTGTTCACATTTCAAACTGTGCTCCAGTTTATTGCTTAGGGTGATACATGAGCAGTACAGTCTACAGGCAGTCAGACAGGGCATCACTTTGGGAAAGTTACTATGGAATTACCTACATTTGTGGCACTGCACACATTAAAATGTTAAGTTTAAGTCTAAGAATAAAAAATGATGTTTCAAGAAGCTTCTTCCCTGAGAAGAAATATAGTGTGCTGGGCTGTGTTGCTCTGAAGTGCTTAAATCCTTTTAAGCCCTTGCAAGGATAGTATTTGATACTTACCTTGTTTGCAGATACAGTCTCTTAACAATGTATGTGTGGTTGGGTCACTGGGTGGGTAGAGACAGAGACAGAGACAGAGGAAAAGATGTTAATCCACTTATGCTTGACTCATACAGGCAGCTGTTTCTGAATTTCTATCTTTTCTTTTCCTGTGTTGGTTGATGCTCAATGCCAAGGACAAGATTGTCTGGTTAGATGGCTACGAGCCTTCATCATCTATTTTGGCATTTAAATTTAACAGAGGGAAGAGCCTGATGAATAACTTTCTAAGGGGATGTTGCTGTGGCTGTTCTTGTTCTAATAAATTGATTTGGTCATAAGAGTGACTTGCTGCAGAATATATTTGGCAGAATGTATCCACAAGAGTGCAGCCATGGGAAGTTTTCCTACTAAAAGTGCTACAACTGTTTAATGTCTCTGGGTATGTTATGTTTGGTGGGTGCATGGTGAATTGGATTGACAGCTGTTGGCAGCAACCAGTAAATGCTTAGATCTTAGTATGACTGCGGTGCCAAGGCAATGTTACCATGAGATTTATGCTGATTTGTAAGCGTTTGCTGCTGCAAATGCTAATGCATTCCCTTTTTCCTCATGCATATATTCCTTATCAGAACCAGATAAATAGTAACCACTTGCGGAGGGCAGAGCAAGAGATCAGCAGTCTTCAAGGGAAGGTCCAGTATCTGTCTGCACAGAATAAGGGACTTCTAGCTCAGCTAACTGAATCAAAGCGAAAGCAAGCAGAGATTGAATGCAAGGTACATAATTTAGATAAATAAGATGTAACAAATATTTCATGTATAGATTTTAAAGTGTTAACAATTTATAGTAGTTGCATTGGCTTTGCCTGCCATTTTTTTTTCAGGATGAAGATTATTGATGCTGCATTATTGGGGTAATCTTTAGGTATTGTTTATACATTAGACAAATATGCTGACAGAGCACTTGATCCTTTTTTCTAAATAGCACTTTATTGTGTAGTTTTTATTTTGTACACCATCACATAGCTTTTTGGAGAATATATCCAGCAAACTCTACTCCCAGGAAAATCATTTGGTACATTTTCAAAAGCTTTGTAAAATAAAGTTTTATTTTATCCAATTGTTATTGTGTGCCTTCAAGCCATTTCCAACTTACAGTGACCCTAACATCTTTCTTAGCAAGATTTATTCAGAGGAGCTTGTCTTTGTCTACCTCTGAGACTGCAACAATGTGACTTGCCCAGGATCACCCTGTAAGTTTCCACAGGTGAGCAGGGATTGGAATCCTGGTTTCCAGAGTCGTAGTCCAGTGATCAAACCACTACACTACACTGGCTCTGTTTAATCCTTTTACCAGTGCTTTGATTATTTGAAGCTCATGCACTGTCAGTGCTGTCATGGAATATTTTGAAGCTATACTTTATACCATTTACACTTTGGAAACACTGTTGTCAAGATAACTGATAGAATAAAAAGGAAACCCTAGCTAAAGTATAGTACCAGCTGTTTAAAAGTCTTGAGCTCAAGGGAATTTGATTATCAAAATGAACCAGAAGAAGCAGAGGTGTCACAGCCATGATCTAAGAAGAGCCATTTGGCCTGCTAAGAGATTTTGTTTATTGTCATGTTTTAATCATGCAGCCTTTCTCAAGAGGGCATTGTGGGATTTTTGCTTTGATTCTAATTGTGTCTACAACTGGGACTGATGTGTTGGCATACCTTGAGGATGGGGCAGATGTGAAGCAAATGCCTGAATTTTTTGAGGATGCAACCACACATTTTTGCTTTTATTTGCCACTTTATTGTGTTGTTTATGGATGTGCAAATATGTACCTAGGAAGAGCATTAAAGGAGCAAAGAGAAAAACACATGGTTCAGTTGCTGGACTCATATATTGTAGAGAGGTGATGAGGACCTTAATTTTTTTTTCTTCAGCAAATGAAAAATGACTTGTTAAATAAAATGCTGCAGTGTAACATGTCATCCTGGAAGTATGTGGTGTTTGTATGTGCCTTCAAGTCACCTGTTAACTTATGGCAACCCCATGAATTTCATAGGCTTTTCTTAGGCAAGAAACACTCAGAGGTGGTGTGACAAGGCCTGCTTTTCACCTTGCAGACTGGTATGGCAGCTCCCCCACCCCCGTTCTGCTAAAGGGCCTTGCCACTTACCGACAGCTCTACCTTTCCCTTCAAAACACCACCTTTGTGTAAAAAGAGTAAAACCTTTCAGTTATTATTTGGATCCCCTTTAATTATCTATGGTAGTGTGGTTCTGTCTGTTTATAACTACTAAAAATCATTTAACTGAGTCAAAATTTATAAAAATATACTATAATCTTTATTAAAATAACAAGCAGAATAAAGTATTGATTTTGTATGTATGTTGAAGCTCAAGCAGATCTCCAGAATGCATTTAAACAGTTTCTTATCTCTTTAAATTAGTGTAAAGGCACAGGTCTCATTCACATACAGCCCTCTGGCTATCCTTTTGGCATAGGTGCAGTTTCCAAATCTAGGTCACTCTCTCTGACCAGTTTCAAAAGTGGATTGATTTCTCTTCTACCCCTCTCTTTAGTCCTTCTTTGAGGAAACACACCTCTTTCATTCAACCCTTCTTGGTCAACTGAAAAACTCTCTGGATGAAGGACTGACTTTTAGCCCTTCTCCTGGGACTCTGACTACAAAACCAAATCAGTGTACCTGTTATTTATGCATTTTCCCCCCTCAGGCCTCCAAGCCCTCCTTCACACTAAAGGATTGGGTTTCTCTCTGGAGTGGCCCCTCTGGTTGTATAGCAACCAGATACCCAGGATAGCTAGTCCCCCTAGGGTCCATCACAGGTGCTTTTGCCAGTTTCTTCCTCTACAGCATCAAATTGTAAGCATGCATCTTATAATCATCTGGACAAACAAGATGACTTTTTTTACATAGTATGATCCTGCCATTTTTTATTATTATTTTATTTTTACAACTTTGGCCAAATTAAAAAAAAATGAGTCATTTTCTTCTAACCAAAAGCTAACACAAGGGATGCAAACTCCACTTTGGGGGCCATAGCATTGCAAGGATGAGTTTTGTTTCACTTTGAATCCTGAGCTAAATTCTTCTCTTCCTGCTTTTTGCAGTAGAAAGAAAGGATCCATTGGCACTAGTGGGAAGAAAGCTTCCCATATGCACAGGAAGTGCTGGAGAGAGCTCTGTTCTGATTGGGCCATCATGCATTTCAGAAGAAACTTTGTAGAATCAAAAATGTTTTTATGTTTGCTTCTTTCCAGAAATGGCTGTAATTTGTTAGTGGACTCTTAAACTGAATAAGAACAAAAAAAAAAAAATCACTGAAATAAATCTGTCAGACCAATCAATTATTAATATTATTGATTTCATTTTTGGATATGGTCTTTAAGTGTTGAAAGGATGCAGGGCAAAAGGCTACCTGTCTGACTTCAAATCACTTTTCCTGAAACTTATCAACTTATCATGTCTAACTCCGAAAGAATCTGGAGTTTTCTTTTCTGAACTTTTCCTGTTTTCTTATTCCCAGAATAAGGAAGAAGTGATGGCTATAAGACTCCGAGAGGCAGACAGCATAGCAGCTGTAGCAGAACTCCAGCAGCATATTGCAGAACTAGAAATCCAGGTAAGAAATAATAATAAGAACAGTAGTAGTAGTAGTAGTAGTAGTAGTAGTAGTAATAGCCACCTTTAAGAAACTGCTTCACGCTGAGCACACAGTGAGTAGCTCATAACAGTTCATTCCTAAAGTATTCATAGAACCGTACAAGTTGGAAATGTGTGTTGAGGTTCATTTAGTCTCATCACTTGCTCAATGCAGGATGTAGTTGCAGTGTCCCTGACAGGATGGTTGTCCATTCTTCTAGTACAGATGTAATGCCACCTATCCGTTAACTGTGCATGGGACACAGTGTTCTTCCTTTCTTGCATGTGTGAGCTCTACTTTTGATGCTCATTATCAGGTTTTGCTGATTGTCATTCACACTCAAACCAGGACTTGAATTCTGGCATTATAAAGTGTTCAAACACCAATAATTTAAAAGACTGCTAAAATACCCACATCACTCACACACACTTTTAAATATTGCACCATCTTTCACTTGCGTTGCATAGTTCAGGCTGAGAAGGGCACATCCCTGTTTGCAGAAGGACGTGGGCGTTTAAGAGCAGAGAGAAGCCTAACAATGTGGATATGTATCTTGAGCTGCTGTGCATGTCTGTTTTCATTGCCCAGTTTAGATGGTATGACGAACCTGAGGGGGGAGGCCTTGACAACAGAGCCTCTTTAGAGACTGATAGTGTTAAAAAGTGATTGGTTGTTGAAATGGAACCTTGGATAGCCCAGGGGAAGGGCTGGTGGAGAGTGTGGAATAACGAGATTTAACTGACTATTCAGTTGATTGAAGTCCAGTTTAGAGTTTGGGGGATGTTTTAGCCTAGAGTTGAGAAGAGAGGTGAAGAGAGTGTTGGTGGAGAGAGAGAGAGAGAGAGAGAAGTGGTGTGCTAGTTTATGAATCCTTAATTACAAAATACGTTTTACCTGGACACTGTGTCTAATAAAGATTTGTTTATATATCTCTGTAAAAGCATCCTCAAGAGAGTGTCATTTCTGTGGACTGGATTATACATACTACCATTATTATCATTAATACCACATTCATTGAAGACATAAATCACTACTTGTCCTTATATCTGAAAAGGGGCAGATTTAAGGAAGAGAGTGAAGGGGGAATCCTGGATGGAGAAGCCAAGGGGGGACAAGTGAGAAGAGGGAGCTGCGTTCTCAGTGAAGGGAGAACTGAGGCAGACCTGGTTGTCATAACCCTGGCTAAATCCAGAGATCTCCCTGGCTGTTCAGACCTGAGCATAAAGAGATGTTGGGCTGGGCAGGCCTTGAGTGAGGATGTGTGACAGATGGTTACAAATATGACAGTGCATGCTAAAGAGGCTGGACTTATTAGCAAATGTCTGTCTTAAGTAAACATTACTAAAAAGTATCTTAACACCATACTATATTTAGCAATTATATAACATTTACTTAAACCACACAAATGTTTTTTCATGAGAAAAAGTCACAGTGCTTTCCTTTTATGTCTACTTTTCTGTGAAGATTCTGAAACAAAAATCATGAAGTTCACTTCTGTCCTGCCATTTCCTGGTGTTAGCAAGCAGAACAAATTTTGAAGCATGCTTCAAAATTTACAAGATTGAAGTAATCATGAATTGTACTCATTTATCCAAACCTATAAACTTCCAGCTCAGAGAGTAGAGGAGAATTGATACATAGTTCATAATTCCGTATCTTAAGACCAGTAAAGATTCAATGGAATAATAGTTCATCAGATTATTTTCCCCTGAAGTCAACTGTATTAATCTGAGAACCCATGAGTTCTACTACTGGTCAGAATGGGGCTATGGCAATTACCCTAAACCATTCAGCTTTCTGTGAAATGTCTGGGTGTAACTGTAAGACTCATTGCTATTAAACCTGTAAAGTGGGCTTGGTTACTACACCCACATTACTACTGAAATGACTTTATTTGCAAGTCCCTAGATCAAATCACAGTTTTGGAACACCATCAGAGGAATCAACAGTGGGTTTTTTTTTTTCCAAAATAAGCAAAATAACCTGTGGCTTTTCATATCCATGACTTCTGTGGGTTAATTGACATAGTCAGTAGTCAATTATTGTAGGCTGATACAGTCTACAGAAAGCTGCTTCCGTTCCTATCAAGCTTTCTTTTATAAGCTTTTAACCCATTTGAGACAATGTGCACTGATATTATGATATCAGTCTAACTTTTTTGTTTGCGCACATTCATGTGTGTATATGTATAAATAATATAATATATAAAATTTTATAATTCTAATATGTGCATGCAGGTGTGAAAAAATACCATTGCCTTGTAATGCTGGTTGACTGCCACCTGCTTGTTTGGTTAAAGTTGAATATATTAAAATAGATTTTGGTTTGCATGAGAAATCTACCTAGCTGCTTTTTCTCAGTCCTTAATTAACTTTAGTGTGTGCTGCAGAAGAACTTGTCTAGTATTCATTTCATTAGCAAAATTATCTTTTCCAGGGATATTTAGATGGCCTGCCAACAGTAAACTATTATGTTCCAAAAAAAAAAGTCTGTCTTTAAATCTCCCATCAGCTTTCTTTAATATCTGTAAGATTCTGTACGAACGCATGTGTCCTGAAGTTCTAAAGAGAGAATTTCCATTTTTGCAATTACAGGAAACTTTTTTTAAATTATTCTTTAGCAGTGTGATGTGTTTTCTGAAAGTTTAGAATGAATCATCCCGGTCACCAAAAGGCCACACAACCCCCACAATTGCCCTGATGAATAAACCTAATTTAGTATTCAAATTGTTATTGCCATGTAGCACAAGGTCATAAAAAAAACCTGGGCTTGAAGCTGGCTATTGCAATGTAGCTGTTCCAAAATGTGCCAGAAAATACCACAACTTTACTGTTGAATTATCTGAAGGATAATTTTGGAGGATAAACATTAAAATAAGAGGTAACCAAGATATATTCTTGGTTTTGACACGCATTTGCATGGAGAGGTCAGAATTGCCCACCAGTATGGCACCATACTTTCATTTTTATGGTTTTGGTTGTTAGAATTCATTAGGAGATAGGTTTGTCCCTCCCACCTCTTACTCTTTCTGCCAGATTCAGGAAAACAGGCATGCCTCAGTAAAAGGTATCAGGACTGGGGGGAAATGCATTGCATAGTACTGTGTTAGCTGGCTTGTTCTAATAAAGCAAAAAATAATAATAAAAAAAAAAAGAAAATTACAAGGCCTTGTCTGGAATGGAATGTGGGAGCAGGGCTTTCCATTTCTTTGTTCAGCACGGGGGCCCCAGGCAGCCATAGCCTTTTCAGAATGTCAGACCCTTTAGAGCTAAAGGCTGTTATTTCTGCCTTCTCCATTGGCTGTATTTTATATTCTGATTTTGTTTTTGATGTGAGGCTGCAAAGGACCCCTTTATATTCCCTTAGTGTGTTTATTGTTCACACAGTACTGGTTGCTTGAATAATAAAGTGAAAAGTATTCCTAATCCCCACCTTCCATTTCCTCCTCATCTGGTTTCTCTTCCTCTCCCCCTCCTCTCCTGGTCCCCATGCTGATCATTCTGTTTTCTTTTCACCCAGTCCCTTCTTCAATGGATGACATATTTTGAGGGATTTGGTAAGATTGGAGCTAGGAGTGCAAAGATAAAGATACTTAATCCATGCCGCCCCATTCCTACCTAGAGTAGTGGACTTGTAACATACATGATCTTTCAACTGGAGATGCCAGTGAACTTGGACTCATGCCAAATATGTGCTCTACTGTTCATTTTGATTGATCTTGTTTCTTGTTTGCCTTGAAGTCATCTCTGACTTATGATGACCCTAAGGCAAACCTATCATGGAATTTTCTGGGGCTGAGAGTGTGTGATGCACCAAGGATCACCTAGTGGGTTTCCATGGCCAAGCGGGGAATTGAACTTTAGGGTTGCAGTCTTTAGAGTTGCACTCCAGTGCTCAAACCACTAAACCGTGCTGGCTCTCAAT
The DNA here is from genome assembly GCA_948474755.1 of Ctenosaura bakeri. Classification (NCBI taxonomy): domain Eukaryota; kingdom Metazoa; phylum Chordata; class Lepidosauria; order Squamata; family Iguanidae; genus Ctenosaura; species Ctenosaura bakeri. The sequence goes on from CAOLHI010002144.1 coordinate 160,856, forward strand.
GTTCTTCCCTACTAACCTTTAAATAAAAGAACACTGTTCCATACCAAACTTTAAATTAAGGAACATTGTTCCTTACAAATCTTTAGCATCACTACTTATTATTCCTTATTCCTAAAAAAGGAGGAAATTTGAAGGGTGAGAGAAGTGTACATGTTGGTGGAGGTAGAAAAGAAGACATCTGTAGATCAGTCATAAAGCTTAACTGAACAGCCCTCCAAAACTACAGTTTTCATGCACATTGATCTCCCAGGTACACAATTATATTATTGCCTTTGTCATCCATCTAGAAAAAAAATCCAGGATCAGGGAAGGCAATTTTAAAAGAGGAAAAAGAGCACTCCTACAGGAGCCAGTAACAATGACCATTTCCACACTAGACTGTTATAGTGCTATTATTACACTTTCAACCTCCTATGGAATTCTTGGGTTTGCAGTTTAGGGAGAGGCATTTAGAATTCTCAGCCAAAGAGCTCCTTTGGTGCCACTCAAAACTACAGACCCCAGGATTCCATAGGATGTAGCCACAGCACGTAAAGAAGAATCACAGTATTGTCACTGTGTAATATGAAAGGGCCACAGATGGTTTTAGACAGATGTGCAGCTTTTCACTAAATTCTGCTTCAAAACATCTTAAGACCTTGTTTGTTTTGTGGACCTTTAGCATTTGGGTCCAGATGTTGACTTTTCTAGCTATTAGGTCTTCTGTATAGGTAGTCAGACATAATTTCAGGAGCAGCTTAGATGAGCAGCACTGTTCAAAACTCTCACTGAAAGAGCCTCTTCCCTTTGGTACAGCTTAGTTTAGGTGTGTGTTTCCTGCCACTAAGTGCTCTCAAGATTTAAAGCAAAGATCAGCAACTTTGACAGGGCTAGATGTCCACCTTTCCCCCCTCAACACTGAGGGTTACACGTGCACATAATTACTGTTGCTGAAATTTAGCAGTGCATTGGCAACGGAAGTGTGTTTTTCCCCTTTCACTGGCTGGAAATAACTGTTTAAGCATAAAGAATGCATGTAGGGAAAATCTACTTTATGTTACACAAGAATTGCATTTCTTGGAAGTTTCCAGGAGTGTGTTTTTTCCTCTGAAACAAGCTGTGTATTCCCCACCCCAAACTTGGGTGAGGTGAGTAAAGAATGCTACTGAAATCACCATTGTTTGGAAGCTCCAAAAAAGGGTGCAGGACCACATGTTGCCCACAGGCATCATGTTGCCCATTCCTGTTTTAAAGGAACATTACTAAGTATTTATGTTGTTTCCTTATACTGGAATTGAGCTCTGCTTAGTTCAGTTGTTGGAGTCTATGAGCAGTGTCATTGGTAGAAAATTCTACTTGATGAAATAATGCTGGAGTTCAGGCAACTTACAGTAGTGGAGTGTGGTCCACGTAGGAATTCCTTATTTGCAGGCCATTATTAATTTACTTCACATTATCATTAGTATTTTTGAACATGAAAATAATTCTACTCATTTTTGATTTATCTGTTTAGGTATGTTCATATATTATCCCCCAAAGAATATTGGTTACTGCATGGCAGTTCAGCCACATGGCTGTTTACATAGGGAAAACATGGGCTAGTCCTGTTGATTTAAAGTAGAGAGGGAAAGAATATTTGCAAAAAACGTGTTTCTTGAGTATTGAGAAACCCTGATGATGTGAATCCTAGACAAGAATCTTCATGGATGATGTTGGTGATAATCTCTGCAGAAAGTGCATTCTCTGTGAAAATAACACATGGAATTTCTCCGTAGAATAAGTCTTTGACTACAGCATCTTCTGCACTGAAAATAATATTTCTGCACAGAAATACTTGCACTGAACTTTGCACAGAATTAGCTTTTCTTGATTTGGGGGATATTGGGGAGGGGAGGGCAAACCAGATCACCATGTGGTCATATTTTGGACAAGAAATTAACTGCCAATAGCTGCAGTTTTTGAAAACTTTTTCACAGTAGGAAGAAGAAAGCTAAAATTACTTGCTGTCTAAGAATGTACTTAATGAAAAATTATATCTTTAGTTTAAGGCCATTAGCCACATTTAGAGGGGCAGGTTTAGACTAAATCATGTTGACAGGTGTTTAGACATGTAAACAGTGAAATGACTGCTTGATGGCAAAGTAGTTTGGCTTCATGAAGTAATCACACCACTGAGATAAAATATAAACTGGTTCTCAAACATGACATTAAATATGTGTTCCATAAAGTAGCCATGAAAATCCTGAATCTAGTGCGCTGAAACAACATGAAACATAAAGTATTAGAGCTGGAGTGGTTGATCAATATTTTTTTTCCTTTTCTGAGCAGAAAGAAGAAGGGAAAATTCAGGGGCAGCTTAATAATTCTGACTCTAGTCAGTATATTAGAGAACTGAAAGATCAGATAGTGGAACTTAATCATGAGGTAAGCAAAAACTTATTTTGATGAATATATCTTTCATTCCAGTATCTTGATTTTTTCTCTTTATTCCGGGTAATCTTTGTGTCAGCATGTTTAATATCCTCCATCTAAGAATTTAATCATACTTTCTGACTAAGCATCCATGATCCTAGCAGTCCTCTGCAGTATGTGAGAGATCGGGTTTTGATATCAGTAGAAAACTACACTAGGTCATCTGACTCAACCACACTAACCTATATTTATTGTTAGCACAGAACTATTAGAGGTGCAGTTGGCCCTCTGTATTCATCAATTCTGGATCCATGGATTCAGCCAACCATGACTTGAAAATATTCCAAAAAAATCCAAAACTCAAACTTTGATTTTGCCATTTTATATGAAGGACATCTTCTTACTTCACCATTGTACGTAATGGGACTTGAGCATCCACAAATTTTGGTATCCTGGGGTGTGGGGGCCTGGAGCCAAACCCTTGCAGATACCAAAGGCCCACTGTGTAACAGTATCAATGAAAGCATAGTAAGAGTTCACTTTCTAGGCATTTCATCTTTGGAAATGTTTGCTTCTGTGTGCGAGCAAAGTACTTGTGTTTAAAATCATTTTTATATATCTTCATACTTGATTTTTGTAGTTGATTAAATTTTGTTTTCATTAATTTAATGATTAGTCTAGTGTGAACCTTTTTTTTAATTAAAATTTAAGAAGTTATGAAGGATTTTTATAATAATGCTGAAGACCACACTTGCACTCTATTCTTACGTGAAAGCTAGCAAGAGATAAAAAATAGAATACAGTTCAAAATACCAAGAAATATGAAATGACTGAATAAACAGTTCTTGTGCAGAGGTTATAATTATTTTAAAATGTAGCAATATATATTGTGAGTAGTTTTGCTCAGAACATGAAGAGAATAAAATGCATTTCTGTTGAAGCTGTACAGCTAGCTTTGTCGTTTATCTTTTAAAAAAAATAATACAGGAAACTAGTAAGGAGTCTGGGATATATGGAACTTCTCTGTGGCCCTTTTCTTAAGATTAGAAAAGTGGAGAATCTTTATTTGCCAGTATCATCAGTACTGCCTGTAATCATTCCAGCACTTTAAACAATCACTAAACTCACTTGAGAGAAATCAATATCCAGCCGTCTTTCATTAAACATTTATACTCTAGCCTAGTGATTGTGCACACAAGCAACTTACACGAATGTCTTACATATCACTTGCTAGATTGCAGACTCTGGGCATAGAATGTAGATTCAGATCTGGATCTGAAAGGAGTTTGTATCAGTCTGACTTTGCGTCTATCTGCTGTATGTTGCTCTGACCGGAATAGGTGTGGCAGTGTGCATCTGCCTGCCTATTGTTTTGCATCTGTTTGCAGGGAAATAGCCTACTTTATGTAGCAAGGATCCTATAAGTGGCAAACTACTCGCATAATGGTTGATTATGTGGTCTGAACTTTGCTGTGCTCATGGAGGCAGCAGTATGTGTGGCAGCAGTGGGAAAAGAGACAGCCAGCTCTGAGCCATCTATTCCTTGAATGCTTGGCTTCAGACAGGAGGTCTTTCAAGCAGGGCATTCTAGGGGTGGTGGCTTAGACAATCACATCTGCCATGACTGGAGAAATTTGTCTCCCAAGACTACCCTGACACCAGGCACTCAAAGAGTAAGCAGCTTGGAGCTGTCCACCTTCTTTTCCCATTACCACTGCCATTGGCTGTTTTTCCTCCTTCCTCAGTGCTGCCACCACTCTTTTCATCTGCATGCCACTGTTCTTGCCACTATTTTCATCAGCATAAGTATCTATCTAGTTATCTCTCTATATATGTATATGAGAAGGAGTAGGATCTCAGCCTTTGTGATTAGAGCAGCCATTTGTGACCCGATGTCAGTTTGGGACTAAATAGAGAGTACCTGAAAGTATGTGTAAGGATTGTAGCCTGCATGCTCATATTTCACCAAACTTTTTGTTTGTTTTTTCCAGGAGGCTTAAATAGCAAGCTCTAAAATAGAAGAGCAGTGTGTGAGGATAATAAGAATAGTGGTTGTCCTGGTGCTCTTAAGAATATTCCAAACAGGCTAGTTTCACATTATTTTTAATTAGAAATATTTAGTAACCAGTACTACCCCAAGTATCTTTATGTAGAATTAAGTTCCACTGTTCAGCAGGGCTCATTCAAGGACAGCATCATAAGATTACAACCTTAATTATGCAGCTTTTTGTTCCAATTAATGTTACTTTCAGTCTGGAAAACTAATAATAGATGCTTAAATGAGGGACGGTATGTGAAATGTATGTTTGCAAAAAATTGTCCTCAGCTCTCTTCTTTATCTCCCTGTTCCAGGCATCTGTTTTATCCTCTTTCCTTCTGAAAGACTCTATAGAATGGAATGGGGACAGAGAAAGGATGGTCTGTGATGTGTGTACAACCCTTGGTCCTTTTTGGCACACATTTACAAGAATGACTTTGTGGTTTGGTACAAATTTTGAAGCAAAACTCTACCCCACTGGTGGGGAGAATATGGCCTTGAGACCCCATTTTGTTGCCCTTGAAGTCCCCCCTCCCCAAAATTAAACTTTCTTGGCCAAAATGTGACCCAAGCCACCACAAAATTATGGTGGTTTGGTTTTCCTTCCCCCTTCTGTGCGACCCTCCAAATCAAGAAAAAACTAGTTTTTGGCTGTTGAAACCGGAAGTGACCTAATGCTCTCGGGGAAAGCTGTGTCCCACGAGTGTGGGAATGGCCCCCGCCCTCTGCACTGTTGCCCATCCCATGCATGCATCGTTGTCAGTGGGAAAAACAACAAAATACTAAGATGCTAAGTACACTACAGTGGACCCTCTTGTATGCAACCTCCGAATATGTGATTTTGAGCAACCACAGAGCCTCACATCCTATATATAAAATGGCAGTGACGTTAAATGGACATGATGAATCTGCATGTGTGTCACCACCATTTAATAATATGGGATGCAGTCATTTGCATTTTTGGCAATTTGCAGGGTGTCTTGGAACTGAACCCCTGAATATCCGGCGGGTTCACTGTATATTTTTATCAATATCATTAACTTTTCAGAAGCAGTATCATAGTATCGTATTAACTAAAACAAATTCTAGTTACATTTATTACTCCTGTACATAGTAATTAAGCAAAAATGGAGGATAATGAATGGGTGGCCTTTTATTTATTAAACCCGTTGATTTTTCCAAATACTCTATGGAACTGCCTCCCTTGAGAGGTTTGCTTGGCTCCATCTCAATTTAAACTTCTTCTTTCAGGCAAAGACCTTTTTTGGACAAGCTTTTGTCCTGCTTGATGCAGAAGAGTTATTTTAAATGAAGATGCCTTGTTTATTATGCTTTTAACATTTTTGAACTTCTTTACCAATAGTGCTATTTTTAATATGATAGTTTTATTCCTCTTAATAGTTTTTATACGGCAATTCTACGTTCTAAGCTGCTTTGGGTCTCACATTGGGAAAGGGGTGGGATATAAGTAACATAACATTTTAAAAAAATATATAGCCAGAGTGCTGTCTGTAAAAATAGTGTAAAAAATAATTCCACAAGTGGTTGTACTCTCTCTGAGACATTGTGTAGCTCTGGTCCCTAGTGCAACCAGTCTTTCCACGAACACACACATAGTCATCTTTTGATTGATGTGTTGGCAGCCATTTGACCTTTGTGCATGGGTGAGCTCAAGACCTTGGCTCTCATTGCCCAGTTAGTCGCACAGCTGTGGGGACCACTATTGTTATACTGGTATGTATGTATGTATGCACACCGTATATTTGCTGTAACCTAATAAATAAACAACTTCTTTCAAGTTTGTTCTGGATCTTGGTAGAATGCAGTTAGTCACACTCACACACACACACACACACACACACACATATATATATATATATTTGTTGGAGTGATCAATAAGCAGAACTGAGTAGTTCAATTAATCAGCCAAACGTTTTGTCTTCCATCATCTTCAGTAGCTTAAAAGTAAGCTTGTAGTCAAAGTGGCAGTTTAGGTCACTCCATCAGAAGCATTTTTAAGTCAATAAAGTGATGTCCTCTGGCTTAAGACCATGTGGTGTAAAGTCCTAAGTCTGTGGATCCAGAAAAATTCTCTTTTATCATCTAAAATGCTTGAATGAGATGGCACTTTAAGTCCAAACATGGATAAATCAGAGAGGCTATGATGTTCAGTATTATCCCTGTATATGTGTGATGTGTGCACAGCTTACATGTGTGTGTAAAGGATCTTGGCCCAATTAATCAAATATGAATTGGAGGGATTTTACTTGCTAAAGATGACTACATATATAAATACACACACACACACACACACATTCATATATACATAAAAGATCCAACATGGAGTAATGGTTTGAATGCTGGACTAGGACTCTGGGAGACCATGGTTCAGATCCCCATTCAGTCATGGAAACCCAGTTGGGGAACCTGAACGAGTCACAGTCTCTCAACCTCAGAGGAGGACAAGGGCAAATCTCCTCTGAACAAGCCTTCCCAAGAAAATCTTGTGATAGATTTGCCTTAGGGTCACCATAAGTCAGAAATGAAGGCACACAACAACCATTTGTTTTATGTATTTTATTTTTCATTCAAAGGCCTACTCATTCCCTTTAGGCCATATTCCTTGAGTATGTGGCCCTCAAGCTGAAATGTGCCCAATAGCCCTACAGAAGTTGTTTGCCCTACTGTAGAATGACAAAAATGTAGAAGCAACATATATTAGCTCCTATCATGTAAGTATATTATATTGGAATTTAGCAAATTATTTTGGATTCTGAGAATTTCATCCCTGACCTCTGTAAAGAGGTATAAATGCCTGGTTTGTCTTCTGAAGCTGGGAAACTCAGGACCCAGGGAAAACACTGAAACGGAATGGTTCAAGGTGGTTTTGAGCTCGGCTCTATGTTCCATCTCTCTCATGGTATCTGTTACTTACTCGTGTAGAAATCCATCCAAACTTTTTTCAAAAGATCAGTTCTGTTAAAATTAGATCCTCCAATTCCAAAAGGAATTAATTATCTGTATCATTCTTTACTTTTGGATAGGACTTCGTGCTTTAACCCCAATACTGACTGTGACAAACATAATGGAGGGGGGGCATTTTGTCCCTATGTTTCATTACCTTTTAAGCCATCTATCAAATTGAAATTTATAACAGTTACAGAACTGAAACAGTGAAAACAGCTGGTTAAAATCTGCTATTAAACATCTGTTAAAAAAATTGAGATGAATAAAATTATATTAATTTCACATTTCAAAGGCAGCAGAGTAGACACTGGTTGAAAGTCCATGGTCATGAAATAAATCACAAGCCTGATCATGGTTAGATATTTACCATCCAGTGGTAAAGATACTAGAAGATTAAAGGCAACCTGGAAGAGATCTAGAAGGTCTGCTGACTCAAGCATGGCTTTGATAAAGCTGCCCTTTTGTCTGACTTTCCAGCTCTGAATTCAGAAGCTGCAAAACATTTTCAAGGCTGTAAGGGTGAGATTTCCTACATGGTATAGCCCAGACTGGAGTGCCACCATGTGATGCTAGGGACTAAACTTGAAACACATTTTCTAAAAAGGTTGGCTGTTGATGAGCATCCGCTCTTTAGTTATTTGCAGAATTTGTCTTGGCCATTATGTGCCATATGAAATCACACCCACAACCGCTTGAAATGTTTGTTGTTCCTGAGAAATTGCAAAAAAAAGGGCAATACAAAAGAGCACCTGCTGTGTGTCCTTACTCTTTGACATAGCGTTTTGCTGCATTTGCTTTACTGGTGCTTTTGACCCTGGATAGAAAGACAGACCTCTTCAGGAAAATATACTAGAACCATCAACAGTTCAGACTGGATCTTGAAGGGGTCAATTGAGTAAATATCTAGATGGTCTACCCAGTCCAGACTGTAGGAGCTTGTGACTATGGTAACATGTATTCTCTGGCTTGTATTCTTTCCCAGGCCATGAATGATTTATAATTCACCTTAGTGGCCTTAGTGTATGCCCTGGTTTTTTTTTTTTCCAGTTCTTTTGTATGCTATGTATTCCCAAACATCTGTCTTGGCTTCCTGTTGTATGTTGCAAGGAACAAATGTGTTACATAGATTACAGGAGTGGTATATAAGATTAGAATTGATAACCTGCCCACAGACTACACTAACAGACCACAAAATATCTTGGGAGGCAGAAGCAAGGAATAGTGGTTTCCACATGTAGAGCTTCAGGAAAACTTTGGATTTGTCTATCTGTGAAAGTTCGCACTGTACATTTTATTGTGTGTAAGTGGTTCTTCATTATACAGATGCTGTCCCTTTTGACCTAGTGGCAGTTCTGTACAAGAAGGGTAAACAGGCTTTTTATGCTATAAACCCAGTGACTACCATATTTGTAAGGCTTTTTTTCTTAGATGGATAACAAAGCACATATTTCCTGTATTGCAGGAGTAGACAAATATTACAGAACCAGGTTGTTCAGGTGGTCATGGGCTATATTTTGTCTTTGAAAGTTTCTTTAATTAAAATACACAGCATTGTGTGTGTGCCCATGCCTGTCTGATCTTAGAAGCAAAGAGGGTCAGCCCTAATTAGTACTTGGATGGGAGAATGCCAATGAATACCAAGTGCTGTAGGCTGTATTTAAGAGGGAGGCAGTGGCAAAACCACCTCTGAGTATTACTTACAAACCCTATGAAATTTATGGAATCACCATAAGTTGACAAATGACTTGAAGGCACATACAGTGCACGGTCTTCTAGTGTGACCACAGCATCCATTAATGAGAGGCTGCAAGAAGCATTGCATCCCATTATAGCCCATTGACAACAATGGGACGTGACACTATTTTTTGTTTTACACAGAGGTTCCTGGAATGGAACTCCCATGTATATGGGGGGGGAGCGCATTATACACATATGTGCCTTCAAGCCACCCAGTGACCCCATGAATTTCCTAGGGTTTTCTTGAGCAAGGAATATTCAGAGGTAGCTGTGCCACTTCCTTCCTCTGAAATATAGCCTAGAGCACCTGGTATTTGATGGTGAGCTGCCATTCAAGTACTAACCAAGGCTGATCCTACTTAGCTTCCGATGGGATCTGGTGCCTTCAGGGTATTTAGGCCTTCCCATACAGAATTAGTTACATGTGTAGATTAAAATTATCTGAAATCGATTGAAATTAATTCTCATTAAATATTAATAAATTCATAAAAATTACCCCGCTCGGTATTCACAAACAAATCTCCCACTAATACTTGTTTAATCATTATAAAAATTATATATAAATGTACCTTAAATGACATTGTTATATTACTGACTGTCCTCTTTACTATGATGTATTTACATCCTTTCCCCAACCATATCATGTTTAATATAGCCTAATCTTCACAGTCTTATGTAAAACACAGTTTGTCATGGTCATCCCCAAAGGAACTTTTTAACATTTAATGCTCCCTTATATCTTTCTTAATCTGCTCCCTGGAAGCTGCCAGAGAAGGAAAGATAGGAAGCTGGGAGAAAAAAATGATCAGGTACAGGATCTGATTTTTTAAAACAGTGAGTGCTTCCTTAATTAAGCTATATGCAAATAGTATTCATTGGATGTTTAGAATATACTTTGTTAAAGGCCCTACAGTAAATACTTGCAGAGATCATTCAGATAAGGACATTTTTAGGAAGGAACTCTGCTTCCTTTTTTCAGCATGAAAGATTCATTCCTCTTATCTTTGTGCACCTTCTGCTATCATATATCTGATATTTCTGTCCTACCAGACTCATGCAATCAGTAAGAGATTCTGGTATATATGCTATCTCCAGATCATTCTGCCATGGAACTAATGCAAGATGGGCTTATAATGGAGATTGACAAGAGGTGGGAATCAAATGTCTTGCTTTTAAACGATTCTACCCATAGAAATAAAATTGTAAACACGAAGTAATTGCTCCCAGATTAATAATTCATGCATTATAGGCAACGGGCTTCACTGGGATAATCTTAAACAGTAGGAATATGTGAGCATGGGTAGGCAAAGTGCCCTTGGGACCCATAAGCGCATTCTGTGAAGCCCCCCCTCCAAACAACCAAACTCTCTCCAAATTTAAATTTTTGGGGTGATTTTCACCTAAAAGCCACCAAACCCAACTTCAAATGTGGTAATTTGCTTCTCTGAACCCCTGAGTTCCCTGACTTCCCAAGAAACTTGGGTGGGGGTGGAGAAGAAAAATGGCCAAAATGTCAGCTGGAAGTGATTACTTATGGGGTGAACAAAAGGGGGCAGTGGTCCTCACTGCCATCATCCCATAGTTGCCTATCCCTATCCTAGAGACTTCTGATGTAGCAGTGGTGTCACACCTTATTGTCGTATCACAGATAGATTTACTGTAATACACGCTATAATAGGCAGCCTCCAGAAAGTGCTGTTTGGATCTATGTAGAAACTGCTGTCCAGCATTGTCCACAAACTACTTTTTGTCCGGAACTGTAACTCTCAGGCTATTGATCAGGTCCACATAACAGAGCCCCACTTATTAACTCACTAATTGAAACAATTGCATTGGCTCCTGACTCATTTCTGGGTCCAATTAAGAGTGATAGTAGTGACTTTTAAAACTCTTAATGGTTTGGGACTAACTAGTATAATCAAAGGATCTCTTACTTGCCTGCTTGCTGAGATCTTTCTTGCAGACCTTTCTGTGTGTTCCATAATTTCTGAAGGACATTCCTAGGGCTTTATAGTTCAAAGCCTGAATTCTGAATTGTGCTCAGGAAGAAATTGAGAGCAGTAGAGGTACTATGTTTTTTCTGCTGACATGTGGCTTAGGTGAATGAATGAAGTCTGAACCAAGTGAAGTTTCTAGGCATTCTTGTATAGTATCCCCATGTTGTAGGGTAGTCCAGTCTGAAGATAACCATGGTATGTATAACTGGCCAGATGACCATGTTTCAAACAATCCTGCCCATAGTAATCATCTGAAACTCAAGAAACATACCCAAATTGTGCATCTGATACTTTAAGAGGAGTACAGTTCCATCCAAATTGGGAGAACCACAATCTTCTACCATATTTCTCTTGAGTATCAATCATAGTTTTATTGCAGTTTTTTTGTGTCATGAAGTCCACTTGAACTTCACTGCCTTGCCTAACTTAAATGGCCAAGAGAAACAGAGATATAGTACACATCATTAGCCTAACAATGCCACAGCTCTTCAAGTTTCTTAGGTGTCCTCCCCGAGTACTTCCTCATAGATATTAACCTAGGCAAAATAAAACATTGTTAACATCACAGTTTCCATGTGATAGAGCAGGTGTTCATCAGTACCACCTTATGAGATCTTTTGGAGTGGTAAATAAGGGCAAAGCCCAAATGACCCAGAAGGATATCATGGTTGATGGCATCAAAAGCCTATTATGGTTGTCTGTAATGGTTTTTCATAATCTGTGTGGATATTACAGCATTTGCCATATTCATCATTCTGTGTGCCCTTGGGCTCATCAGCTCACAGAACTTGCCAAGATTTCATGAGTCAAGGTTTTTCAATACACTGAAGTGCACTCGTTGTGATAATCTAAGATAAGCATTTAAAAGCTTTGCCTGAGCTCAGAAGATTAAGATTAGATATCCCCCTCCAAACAAATAAAAGTAATGCCCAGTTTACTTTGCTCAGAGAAAACTTGATTTACAAAAACTTGCAGTGCTGTAATGCAAATGAAGTATAGTAGAATATAAACCCCTTTATACTGTTTGACACTGAAAGGAAGTATGGTAGCTCTCAGATTTAAAGTGAGTTTTTCAACTTGTGGTTAAAACTTACAGAGCAATAAATCATGTGCTTTCCTTGTACGGTATCTTGCAAACACAGTAAGACAAGACCACCAGATTTGCCGTCCCACAATTTAGCAAGGTTATTGGGCAGCTAACATTTGCTGGTTTTGCTAGTACAAGTCAGATACTGAGCATCTATGCTGGTGGAGTCTGATTTGAATGGTTGTGGTCAGTCTGAGGAAACTGTGATGTGATAAGATAGCACTTGTGAAGTCATGTGGTTTGAAAACATCCAATCTAACACAGCAGGTTTGTGGACTTCTGTTTAAATAAGTATGGTTCCTCAGCTGTGTATATGGCATGGCTTGTATGTTTATGAGAACCAGGCCTTGGGTTCATGCTGGACAGCTTTAAAGTAAGGGGAGTTAGCTGCATGTTATGTGATGTTTGTCTAATCATACGTTTTACTTTCTATTTTACATCCAGTGATGCAGACTAGTATGAATGAAAAGTATAGTGCATCAACAAAACATTATGAAGCTCTAGAAAATCATATTCATGAATTTAGAGTTCCAGTAACATTAAATAATCCACGCTCATTATCCTTGGCTTCTTTCCCATTGAAGTTTTTTTCCTTTAGTCTAAAAGATGATGTTCTTTGTCTAAGATACAAAGCACCACATACGAGCAGAGGACTATTTTCCCCATTGAGTGATGAGACAGAATGGCAGTAGTAAAAAAAAAATTCAAACAACATTTTCATAAAAAGAAGGGAAGTACAGCCAACAAGTCACATATAATCTGAACTTTGATCCTCAATTGAAAAGACTTTGGGTGGAAAAACCTTGTATGGGTGCCTAGTATTATGATACTGTAATCTATCTTTCTTTCTTTCTTTCTTTCTTTCTTTCTTTCTTTCTTTCTTTCTTTCTTTCTTGTTTTGCCTTTTTTGTATAGATCCATCTTCTTTGATTAATCTACTCAAGTAGATATTCTTTGACTAACTTCTTCCTCATTTAAAACCAGTATTTACAGCGGCTTCTCATACACATACATATATACATATAATACACATTTAAAGAGACAAATCAAATTTGCAGTTGAACTAGGTTCTTCCAAATACAAACTGGAAGCCTGTTTTTCTGATTCCTTGCTATCATTTCAATCACACACTTTCTATTAAGATTTCAAAACTTTTGATTATATGGCAATTGTGCAGCTATCAAAAAGTCATGACCCTGCCTGATCAAGTTCTCGGTTTCCTGTTCTGACTTTCTGAAACCTTCTGGTGTCATTAGTTTTAATCTTTGTCATGTTTGCAAGGCGGCAGCTTGGTCTTAACATCTTGTTTCCTTTTGTCTGTGTAGCTCTTGATAAGTGATAAAGCTGCCAGCCCATCCTGCCTCTAGCCTGGCTTTTTAAAAAAAACCTCCTAGAATGTAACTAATGTTGTTTAGATATTCAGAATTAAGGCATAAGTAGCTTCAGAACTTGTACTCAGCTTCATGAGTTTACATTCATGAAACATGGTAGCTCCCAAACCTAGGTCCTCAGATGTTGGACTACAGCTCCCAGAATTTATCAGCCAAGTTGGCTGGAACTTGTTGGAGACCCAAGTGTGGGAGCCACTGCTATAGAGTCCGTAAGTTAGGAAGGATTGCTGTGACAAAGCTGTTCCATAAGGTTTACATATGTTGATTCCTGGTCCAAATATTCAAATATGTTTAATACTTATGGACACAGATCCCACACTTTACTTGCAAGATATATGCAAACAGTTACTGGGTCCCATTTGTTTGGCATCTGTGTGCCATTCATACCTGACATTGTATTCACACATCTTATAAATAATTTGCATTACAAAACAGAGAAATCTCTGTAAATGTAAAGCTGTCTACAGTCTATCTTCTTGTGATTTTAGAAGTCTCTGTTTTTCCCCTTTCCTCTCTAGCTCTCCCCTTTTTCAGTCCTACACCATGCAATTAGACTTTGGGACAAAAGTTTCCATGGCACCAATGTGTGTGTAGATGATAGAAGGGAACATGCAGTGCATGGAGAGAGTTAATGCTTCCCTCCACACCAGCTTTAGCATCTTGTCTGTATTCTGCCTAAACTTCACTCCACTCCAAGCTTTTCCCCTAAGCCTTTCCCTAATTCCACTACAAGGCTAAGATTTGGATTGGATCCTGTTGGTGATTCCCCATCCCTTTTCTTGGTTCACATAATACCACTGCGATTGTGAATGAGGATTAAAATCAGTGTTGTAGAAGTTCTTTATTGCACCTTCAAACTGATTCCAGCTTATAGTGAGAGTTTCCCAGAGTTTTCTTGGCAAGATTTGTTCAGAGGAGGTTTGTCATTGCTTCCCTTGAGGCTGAGAGAGTGTGACTTGCCCAAGGTTACCAGGGGTTTTCTGTGGCTAAGCAGGGAATCAAACCTGGTGTCTCAGAATCCTGTCCAGCTATGCCACACTGGCTCTCATGATGGTGACTACTCCTGATATGTATGTCACTGATAGAAATTAAACTGATAATAGCACAAACTATAACAATATTTGAAAGCTAAACTAGACAAAAACACAGTCGGTTTTCTGTGCTAATTGCATTGTTGGTAAAGTACACGAGCCTGCTGATGATACCATTCACAGCCTTAGAGTGTCACCACCTTCCTCTGTTCAGTGGTGAGTAAAAGACCCAGTAGAAAGAAGGGCTCTCAGTTAAGTGCTGTGGTGGCAACACCATTACCCCAACCTGCTCTAGGCCCAATCTAGAATCTGGATTATTACAGTGTACTTCTGGAAGTAGTCTGCCAAAATAATAGGGCAGAGTATTTGTGTGTGGATTATTTCTGGAGAACAGCTGGAGAGGTTTGTCCATCTCTACTCAGTGGTCTATTAGTGTATTGCTAGTGAAACAAACATCACCTTGAGCAGCATCATATGAAAACCTTATTCAATGCTGTATAGAGTGAAGCATGATTTGTGTATTGTACTTTTCATAATTCATCTGAATAAAAATGCTTTATGACAGTCTTTCTCAGAACTATTATACCAAGATAAATAAATAAATATCAATCAATCATGCTCTCTTATGGAATTCTAGGATTTTGGGGAACCCTGGTTGAGAAGCATTGCTTTATAAAAATCTCATTCATTTTCAGTACTTTAAAACAGTGGGAGTGATGCTTTCCTGATTTACAAAAGGGCACCCAAAACAATGTGATTCAAATCAGACCCAAGAAGTCCAGCTAAGTTGTCTGTCAAATTAAATACTAACTTGAAAAAAGTCATTGGGAAGCAAATTGGATCAGGGCAGTGTCACTCTGAGGAATGATGTAAAGGATCCTGGATGTGTAGATTCTCTGCTATGTGTCTGATGGGAAACGTTCATATGGAGCTAATTGGAGCTGGGAGAAGTAGTATTTTCCTTGGGGAAACAGGGCAGGCAAAAAGGTTAAACTCTTTACTCAGAATCCTCCTAGGTCTCTCAGCATTGTTAGGATCATCACAAAATAGCCATACAGTGTTCCTTGAAGGAAGTAATAATGGAGCGCTTGGAAATACCTGGTGTTTGATGAAGTAGAAACAACCTCTTTCTTGAGTCCCTGCTCTCTGTACTTCTGTGAGGATTTAGCATTTGGGAAATTAATTTTCTTCAGCAACTTTATTAAACTGAAACAAAATTCTGACTGGACCACTGTTGTTGTTTTTTAAATTACATTGTAGAACTTTTTCTCAAATAATTTCTTCTCCAAAACATTAATTAGAGCAAATATTTGCATATTAATGTGCTGCTTTAGATCGTATGGATTATTGAGGACTGTTTAAAAACTCTAAATGCCTTTTTTGCTGTTTTTCCTTTTGCTTATGCTTGGGGTGACAGTCCACAACAGGTAAGAGCAAGCTATGAAAAAAACTACATGCTGTGAATTTCACTCTTTTTCTAAAAGCATGACTGTGTTGTGATTCAAAATACCCTATTTGCTGGCATATAAGACTCACTTTCCCCCCTGAAAAATACTGTTTGAAAATGAGGTGCGTCTTATATGCCAGTGTGTCTTATGCGCCCACTATGTGTTTGCCGGCATGTAAATAGGGTGTGTCTTATATGCTGGTGCATCTTGTACACCAGCAAATATGATATGTAACACACAGCCAAGTAAATCATGAGTATGTAAGCATGGGTATATGTGGGTCCCTTCTTAATTCTACTGTTTTCAAAAGGTGATGAGACCAGTGATAGTGGAGACAATCATAAATTCGGCCAACTCTGTGAAAGCCATGGGAGATGTTTGGGACTGTACGAAGTACCTTGCTCTGGCATCTGTCCTTTTGACACTTAATATTTAGTAGAGCCTATTACCTAAATAGATTGCCTTGGAAGGTTGTAGATTCTTCTTTAAACAGAGGTTGGCAGGATATCTTTCAGGACTGCTTTAGTTGTGTATTCCTGCATGGCAGGGGATTGGAGTAGATGGTCCTTTCAGTTCTTCTAACTCTGTGATTCTATGATCCTTACAAGTTTAGCCTAACTACATGCCTATTTAGATGGGGGAGGAGGGATTCTGATTTACTCTAGTAATGTAATAAGAGATTACTCCCACCTTCTGATCAGGTCACAGCACATAATTCTGTTCCCTCAAAAAAAAAAAAAATAGTGTGACTTATTTCAGTTTTTTTCTTTGAAAAAGTGCCTTGTCCAATTGAAGCAAAACCCTCAAATACTTTTTTTCCACAGTGTCTTAGGACGTGGTTTTCCTGTTCTGTGAGGTGCTTAAACAACAGGAAAGAGTGTGCTGAAGTAGGACTCGAGCTTGGGGTAAAAGCCAGTGATTTCTGACAGCTCCCCGTCCCTTCTTTTTGACCATGTGATAACT
Organism: Ctenosaura bakeri; assembly: GCA_948474755.1. Taxonomy (NCBI): domain Eukaryota; kingdom Metazoa; phylum Chordata; class Lepidosauria; order Squamata; family Iguanidae; genus Ctenosaura; species Ctenosaura bakeri. The sequence goes on from CAOLHI010002144.1 coordinate 177,906, forward strand.
CTAGCAGTTGTACCGTGAGGATTAAAATCAATTTCATGGGTGCTTTTTTCTACTTGCAACTACCTAGAGGTTGACAGTTATCTTGCCTGTCCCCATTTTGGACTGGAATGTTGTCCTTTTGTCTGTTTTGCCCTTAAGGTTAACCTGAAGAACAGAGGGATCTTTGGCACTCCAGAAGTTTGGCTTACAACTCCCATCAGCACTACTTGATACTGCCAGTGGTGGGGTATTAAAGGAATTGCAATCTAGAACACATTGAAGGGTTAGATGTTCCCCAATCCTGCTGAAGGGAGCAGTTATTAATTATTTGAAAAGTATTGCCAGGGGAGCCTCTTCATCATTTTATTAATTCATTCGATTCATATCCTGCTCTTTCCTTCATGAATGGAACAGAGCATCTTAATTCACATTTAACATATGCTCTGCAGCCAGCTTAGTATCTGCAATGATTGGGCTGTATCACTACATCTTGCAGGCTGATTTCCAATCCTGAGAATAAGGAAGAAGTTGATAATTTTGCTATGTCCACCATCTTCAGAGGTGTACAGTCTCTTGAATGCAGAGTAATGTATACGGATTAATTCTGTAACAAAGCACTTCTCAATTGTGGTCTGCACTGCTGGTCTAAGACCCACTGGCTGCTGGTCCACAGCGAGTTTTCAAGGGAGGAAAGCTGGTTTTTATTTTTTTTAAGTATGAACAGTTTTACAATTAATTAAAAAGCATTACAAGTTTCAATAGCTATCTGGTGAGTTAAGAGTAGACCAAAACATGAACTTATTTCAAGCATCATTTTCCAATTCAGGCTTACAGCTTAGAAAGAAATAAATAGTTGTAGCTGATGGGCACAGATATGATGCTGATCCCTGGCCCATTGGGGGAAAAAACCCTGTCAGTCTCCAACATGAGACAGCTTGCAGTGTATTGCAAAAAGAAGCTAACTGCTATGGCTCGCTTTAGGAAGAATCTTGTTAAATAGAGGTGGGAACATTTTTTACTCCACTAATCAGCTTTATATATTCCATAATATTCAGGTGGTGTGTGAGTTAGTTAAGGATGTGAGGTTGTAGGTGTGCCCATTATGAAGCCTGAAAGAGTTCGAATTAAGCCCTTGGAACTGGTTTCTAGAGTAGTTGGTTAATGCCTAAAGTGAGGAGTGTCAAAATGGAAGACTCGTCATAACTATTTTTTAACATACTGTGGAATGTGAACCGGGAAGGGGTGCAACACTTCTGCTTGTTCAGCTTTTCAGAAGGTTCCTGGTTTTGTCAGAAATAATCATGAAGTATAGTATACTGCAAAGTATGCTACTTAAGAAAGATTCATAAAACTGAACGCATAGCTAAAAGCATGGCTTCACCATGAGTGTTGAGAAATTCCATGCAAAAGAAAAGGCCATGATAATTTAGGTTATATAAGGGCTTAATGCAGCAGTAAGGAAAGTGCAGCCTGGAAAAAAAAACATTCAGCCCGTAGGGGTTTTAGGACCCCCCCTTTTTTTTTTAGAAAATTCCCTCCCCACCCCCACCCCCCAGGTTGCAGAGAGCAGTTTTAGCATAAATTTGGGGCCTGGGCTATTTTAGACCCCAGGAAACCCTGTTTTTGAACATGACCTGGAAATTGACTCCATGTAATTCCCTGTTGAAATAAAGGGCCAGAGACATAGCAAAATTGTCAACCAAATCCTCAGGGTGTGTGAGGGGGATTTAGGGACAAAAATGTATTTTGTTTTTGGAGGGTGGAAGCCAGAGGGGTGGAATCTCCTAGGTCCACTGAGGTGCCAGTGTAGCACCTAATCCACAATGGTTGCTGACCCCTGTGTTCACATCTTAAGCCATGTTCTCAGCAGCCCTTCAGTAAAATAGTAACAGTTTAACATGTTACTTTAGGCACTGTGCATGTGGGACTGATCATGTGACCTTTGACTTGGGGTCTAAGTGGCTGTTTCCACAATTTATGCATAAAAGAACAGTGCAAGAAAATTCTTCTAAGAGGCAAGCTAGCCACACGGTCTTTGAAATCTATAGAATGCAGCTTTATATCTCTGCCACCAAGTATTTTGTATAGTGTCCTCCACCCTATCATGTAATAAATTTCCTTTTTCTATCTATTCACTAATCAACAGTTATGTTATAAGTTCTAAAACTAGAAAACCTTTCATTCATCTTACACCTCTGAAAGGACTTAAGTTTTCATGTTTGTTCTGTCTGAGGAACATCAACAGAAAGTACTGCCCAGTTTGAAGTGAATGTTGTAATGTTTCTATCCAATTAATTCTTGGGTTTAGAGATGTTGTAAAAGATGCCCTTGGAGAGCCCATGTTTCTAAACTCCACGGACTCTAGCCTTGCAACTTGAACAACAGAGATCACGGATTTCCATACATCACCCTCCTGTCATCCCCTAGTACTTTACAAGCAGTACTTGTGCTTTAAACAGATTTCCAATTGTTGAGATATTTTGATGGCTCCTAGGGCATTCTGAAAGATCAGGCTGCAGTGCATTTTAGTGAAGCAGTGTAACTATTATTATTATTATTATTATTATTATTATTATTATTATTATTATTATTATTATTATTTATTTGTATCCTGCCTCTCCATATGGATCGAGGCGGCGAACAACTTACAAATAGCATGTATTTCGAAACATTTCTATACATGCCCCCAACAAGCTGGGTATTCATTTTACCGACCTGCGAAAGGATGGAAGGCTGAGTCAACCTTGGAGCCTGGCAGGATTGAACTCAGAACCTTGTGGCTTGCAGTACTGGCATTTAACCACTGCGCCACCAGGGCTCCCTGGTGATCTGGACCCTCCACCCAAAATCTTGATTACAGATGTCCGAAATATATCTGAAGTATTTTGTTCATAGTCCACTGTTACTCAAATGTGATCAAGATTTATTTTTCTGCCTGTAGTAATGTGCATCTGTTTCGGATTCCTCCCATGCAGATTTGTGGAGTGCCTGCTGTGTGCGTTCACTCAGTCAGTGTTTGGTTAAATATGGAAGTATTCTAATTTCTAGAGTCTGACTCCTATACGTGTCTTGCTGCTTTTAATTTAACAGATCAGATGCCTAAAAGGCAAGAGAGCCTTTTCCAGCCCCCACACCTTTGACGGGATCCATATTGTCAACCACTTGATAAGAGATGACGAGTCATTGCATTCATCAGATGAAGACTTGATATCAAACCACATCCAAGAGCGTAGAGTTCCTTTTCACTTGCACAAGAGAACTGGTCAAATGGACTTGAATCCAACTGAGGTAGACAGTAGTGACAATGATATTGAAACTACCGAAGCATCAGACACAATCACGGAGGGAAAAAATTACCAAAAAAGACTAGAGTCTTATTCTACTACTGTGTGAATGCTGTGGATGATACTGGCCTTCATTCTCTAGTAGCTTATTTCATGGTCAAGTGAATTAGCATTCAGCTCGTGGACTCATGGTCTCTTGCATCTTATCTGACTCATGATGTGTATGCATCTTATTTACCTGCCTCTGCATTTGCCAAATCTTTCTCCCAGCATCTTGTTGCCATAGAGTAGACTGGGAAGGGATTGGATGGATGATAACTTTAACAGTATTAATTACTATTTCCTGTATGCTTCTCATGCTAGAAAATCTGCACTCACAATTTCTTCCTACTCAAGAACTGTAATGCAGTTTGTAAACATGGGGAACCTTACTTTTCAGAAGAAGTGTTCTTGTGCAATATTTTAATGCTCTGTGAATAAATGTGTCCTTTTTACATAAACAGTTTGTGATCAATATGGGAGTATGCAAGATGGGTATATCAGATATAGCACATATCTGAGTATCTAGAGTGTCTTATTTTTAATTAAATTAACTTCTATTACTGGAGACCACCAAAGTTTCCAATCTAAAGCCTTTACTTGTGCTGTTTTATACAATAACTGTCACATTTGGTTCTAAAAGGTAAAAAAAAAGTTTTTGTCAACTTTTAATGTGCATCTGCTTTTGATGTGTTGCTCATGAACCTGATCAAAGTATATTAACTACAGATAATATCTATTTTGTATATATTTATATATCTCTGCCCCTGCATAAAAATGTATATTGATTTTTTTATGGGAAATATGAATGTAGCAATATGACTGGCCTTTGTATTTTAAAAGGAAAATGAAATTCCGTGTAAACAAGTGAACTTTGGAAATCTTTGTGAGGAAGATGGTGGAACACTAATTTTTGGTTAAAGTTTTTTTGCTTACAGAATGACTCACAGGTTCATGTTCTACTGAAATGTGTTTCAAATTATACTATTGACTGATATTTTAACATTGTGTATACGTAGCTGTATAATAAATATTTTTCATGATTTAACAAATGTTGAAACAGTTAAGTGTTTTGCTGTTATCTTGAGGAACAATTATTCATTACTATAACTTATCTAAGAATTTCTATTGAGAAGTATTACAGAAATTTCAATAATAAAACAAGTAAAATATCTACTAAAGGTTATGTATTGAAATGCCACAATAATACTATATGGGATGCTACCAGACTTCACTTTACTTTCCCCTCCCAGCTTTTCTACACATTTACATCATGAGACCCTCCTCTACACCTCTGTATTCAGCTATTGCTTTTCCCTTTTCTTTTGGTTGTCTTTGTATTCTGCTGTCTTGTAGTCTATCCCAGTTAGCAAGAGGGGGAATTGTTCAGAGCAGCAAGGCAACTGGGGAGAGCAGTTGAAAGAAATTACAAAAAGATTTAAGGCAGAGGTGAGAGTTGTTCAGCCCTTTGGATGTGATTGGACTGTTAACTCCAAAGAGCCCTAGCCAGCACAGGTGAAGGATGCTGGAATTTTACAGTTCAGTAACATCTGTCAGGCTGCATGATTCCTACTCCAGTTTAAAGAGAAAATGAGAGATTAGGAAGACCATGGATGTAGGACAAATGAGTTACGTTATAGAAACATGAAGCAGAAAATACAAGGAAATCATCAGCTTTTGGTACACAGTGAAAAGGCTTCATGGCTGAACTAAGAAAACCAACAGGACCGTCAATGTGGAAAATAACAGAATGAAACAACACTTCGGGAGTGTCTCCAGAAAGCTAATTTTAAATATATTAATTTATTGGAAACCAGACTTGGCAAGAATCTCCACATAAGGAGGGGGGAAATAATAAAAGTTTTGAATTTGAAAAAAGCAAAACAAATAGTGTTATCAGTAATGGGGTCCCTGATGTTGAAGCAGAAGTTAGGAGCCACAGTTGTGGCAAAACAATATTGACTAAATAATTCATTGTCCAATCTGAGAGAGAAGGAAAAGGTGGCCCAAAATGGAAGGAAAAGCGGGAAAGGAAGAAAGGATGAATGAAGAAGGCTGTGAACATAGAATATAACACTTTTCCCTAAGGGACTCCTGCAGAAATTGGGAAAGGTAAAGAGGAGGATGAACTAATGAAAGAATGAGAACACTGGCCTAAATCCAACTGGTGGTTTACATAAGTGTAGACTTACTCTTCGCTAGGTGATCCAGTGGATCTACTCCAACTGTGCCTAACAATTGGATTTAGGCTCATATAAATGCAAAAGAAAATGAAATGTACAAATACAGGATGGGAGACACCCGGCTGGACAACAGTACATGTGAAAGGGATCTAGGAGTCTTAGTAGACCGTAAGCTGAACACGAATCAGCAGTTTGATGGGGCAGCCAAGAAAGCCACTGCGATTCTTGGTTGCATCAATAAGGGTATGGTGTCTAGATCAAGGAAAGTAATGGTACCACTCTATTCTGCTTTGGTCATCTGGAATACTGTGTCCAGTTGTTGGCACTTCATTTCAAGAAGGATATTGACAAACTGGGACTTGTCCAGAAAAGGGCAACCAAAATGGTGAAGGGTCTGGAAGCCATGCCATATGAGGAGTATCTTAAGGATCTGGAGGTGTTTAGTCTGCAGAAGGGAAGGTTAAGAGGGGACATGATAGCCATGTTTAAATATTTGAAAGGATGTCATATTGGAGAGAGAATGAGCTTGTTTTCTACTGCTTCAGAGACTAGGACAAGGAGAAATGGATTCAAACTACAAGAAAAGAGATTCCAGCTGAATCTCAGGAAGAACTTCCTGACAGAGCTGCTCAGCAGTGGAATATGCTGCCTCGGAGTGTGATGAAGTTTCCTTCTTTGAAGGTTTTTAAACAGAGGCTGTATGGCCATTGTCGGGACTGCTTTAATGTATGTTCCTGCATAGCAGGGGGTTGGACTGGATGGCCCCTGTGATGTCTTCCAACTCTAATATTGTATGATTGTATGATTCTATGGATGATAAAACAATGTGAACGGACTAAGCATAAATAAGCAGTAAATTTGTACCAATGGTTAACGATATAAAAGAAATAACAGATAAAGCTTCAGATTTAGTTCTAAGAAGATTATTAGAAACCATGAGTTTTGGTTGTTTAAAAACTTAATATGAATTTGGAAAGAATCCAAAAGGAGAAGCAAAAGAGAAAGTGAGGCTGGAAGGAAATATGCTGAAGAACTCTAGAAAGAAAGGGGAGGAAATAAGGATAAAGGATCAAAAAATGCTCTCCTTTTTTCAGAGACGTAATAAAGAAGAAACAACTAGAAGATATAACAATTGTGGATATGGAATAAGGAAGGAAAAATTGATGGGGCAATTTCAAAATAAAAGAACCAGCTAAATAAAAGAGAGAGAGCCCCATGGCACCAGTTGGTGAGGGGGGCAAAATGTGCATCTGATAAGTAGTAGTGGAAGAAATGGAGGGCGAGAAAGGAGGCACACATACCAATGTCAATTTTTTTTGAGGGAATACTGTTGTTTTCTGTATTAGTAGACGACGATTTCTTCAACACAAAGACATTGCAGGTAAGTTACTACCAGCAACTTGTAAGGAAGTAAAGTAGTACTGGAAAACAGCAAAAGGATCTATGCCTCTTACAGTGGCTGAATAATGCATGGCAATATGTATTTAATGGGAAAAATAACTCTGATCTCTCAAAATATGAATGATGCAGAGTCTTGAGCCACCTAATACCCATTTATTGCATATGTGAATGAGGACATAACAAGAGAACCTCCAACTCCAGCAAGGAAAAAAAATCAAACTTATTTTTGGACACAGCAATTCTTTAATTTTTTTTTTACTGTATATACTCATGTATAAGTCTAGAAATTTTAGTCAAAGAAAAATCAACCCCCCCAAAAAAAAAAAAAACTCATCCACAGGTCAGCATTAAGTACATTTGTGCATTAACTCAAAAAAGGAGGCACACCCCTTTCTGAGTAGAGTGGTGAAAAGTGAGAGCTTAGACTTCTCTTGGGTGAACCTAAAAGAAACATCTATGCCCTCTACTCTTTCCACTGTGGCTGTGCTTCTGGCCTTTTTTGAATGCTTGGGAAGGAAAATGGCAGCTACAGCTTTTGGAGGGTTCTCCTCGAAGGAGCGCTGAGAAAGTAGAGGGGGGGTCAGTGCTTCTTATAGGTTCTCCCAGGATGGAGTAATGGAGTAGTATTTAAAGTGAAAAAAATAATTATTAAAAAAAATCTTTCCCTTTTCTCTTATCAGTCCTAAACATTTACTAGGAGAAAATGGAATGAAAATGAACAAAGAATGTGACAAATGATCACAATAATTTATGTTTAAAACATTGTAAGAAGTAATGAGAATGCATTTAACTACTCAAGATGTGCTTTTAAATTGCAGCCAAACGTTGCACACTGGCTTCAAAGTAAGCCTCACAGAATTCAGTGGAATATGTGTAAATATGCAGAAGATTGGAGTACATACCAATTAATCCTTTTGAATTGGTATCTTTTGATTGCTTCTGTTCAAATGGCCAAAACCCTTGATTTACTGAACAAAGAAGCCCCGTCAGTTGAAAATTTACAGGGGAAGAAGCAGGTTTGTTTGGAAGGCTTGTTCACATAAATAGATGGTCTCCAGGAAATTCTTAAACAGTCTTTCAGAGCTGCCCGAACTTTCAGTTTTTGCTTGACTATTTTTATCAGTATACAGGAATCATTATATTGCATTTCTCAGAAAGAACAGCATATTACCAGGCTGTGAGGTGGATGTTGTGCTATTCAAATATAAAATGCAGTTTGTCCAAAGGAGGGAAAAGAGGGGTTTTTTGAGTTCTATTTCTCACTTTTTTTGTAGATTGCATCTGCTTTACCTTCCCCAGTGGGAATCCAGATAGAAGCAGCTGACAACCACTGCACCTGGTGTTGGGCAGCTGAGGTTGTCTAGAAAGTATCTGCCTGGCTGTCGTTGGTAGCACCAGCTGCAGGTCTTTGCAAAAGCAAAGCTCTTCATTCGGTGGCATGAGAAATTCAGTTGGAAGATTAGCCATAAAACACACTGAACAGTGCAGTTTAATGATCTTGCAGTAACTGCCATGTTGTGCAGGTGCTAGTGAATGAAACTCGGTGGGTGATGAGCTGTCTGTTGAAATTTGTTTTCACTGTGTGAGGGTCAAATGATATGTGATGCCTACCCACTTCTGTTTTAAGCTGTAATCTGGACAAGGAGTTCCCACAATAGGGTGATGCTCAGGTTCTTTCCCCATAAGCCATTTGCCTATCAAATCTTTGGTGGTGTTGAGGAAAAGACTTATTTTTCCCCCTTATTGGATCAAAAACAAAAAACAAAAACCAGCAAAGGGAGGTTTTGGTAAGAAAACAAATGTCTCAAAGAAAATTAGATTGTGCTTCAAAGAAAATTTTCTGCCCAAAATGGTATTTTTTCATCAAAACAAATATTCCATTTGATCATTTATTTGACTAAACAACATGTGTAGTTTGAAATGCAACTGTACAAGGGAAGAAGAAGAATTAGAGTGACTGCATGAATAATTTAAGGACAAAACTGCACATTTTTTTAAAAAGGCCACAGAACAAGCACTGTACTTGTCAGCCCAGCATTCCTCACTATTAGGCATACTGAGCAGTGCAGACAAGAGTAGTTGTTATATGCCACCAAGTTGACTTACAGCGACCACATGAATGCGAGACCTCAGAGAATCCTGGTCATCAAATGCCTGCTCATGTCTTGCAAACTCAAGGCTGTGGCTTCCTTGATTGAATCAATCCACCTGTGGTGTGCAGTCTCCCTCTTTTCCTAAGGCTTGACTGTTGTAGTTCAGCAGTCTCTGGACAGCCATGCGTTCTGCATCCCACTGTCATGAAATGAATCTAGAGGGTGGAAGGCAGCATCTATGTTCAGCGGTGGAGAAGGACAAAGGTCTGGCATTGTGAGGAACCAACGATTCCACTAATGGCTCTACATATTTCAAAGGAAAGAGCCCCTTTTTTGGGAACTACAGAAGATACAAAAATTAATTAAGGCTGCAGCAATCAAATGCCACATATAAACCCACAAACACTATGAATGACATATTATTTATATCACTATGCTTTTTGCCCCACCGTTGGCAGTGGCTTCTAGTGTCAAAATGATGGATGAATGATGCTGTACCTCTTGGAACAAAAGGAAAAAATGAACATAAGACAGCTGAAGCAATTTTTCTTAATTTCTTTATTCCTGGTAATGCCACAGGTATGAGCCCATGGCTGCTGGTGGATGAGTGAGTGAGAATGTGTTGGGTACTTGTATGGTGAAAGTTTCTTCCGTGATGCTTTTAAAGGTGTGTGTATATGTCTGTATGTGTGTTGATTTATGGCAACCCCATGGATTTCATAGGGTTTTCTTAGGCAACGAATACTCAGAAGTGGTTTTGCCAGTTCCTTCCTCTGAAATCTAGCCTATAGCATCTGGTGTTCATTGGTGATCTCCCATCCATGCACTAACCAGGGCTGATCCTGTTTAGCTTCCAATATTAGATAGGATCTGGTGCCTATCATACTGTACTGGAAATCACTGAAAGGGAATGAGTATCTGAACACTCTGTAGATGTGTGCGCATGTCTTCCAAGTTTCCTGTTGACTTATGGCAACCCCATGGATTTCATAAGATTTTCTTAGGCAAGGAATACACAAAAATGGTTCTTCTTTGTGGTCTCTCTGCCTCACGCAATGGGTTTGTACTTCCGAACCCCTTCTATCCCTCTTGGGCCCCCCAATGTTCCCCTTCCATCCTCTTATGTCTACTTTCCTATAGATTCAACATCTCTTTTTAAACTCGGCTCCACTTGTGGCTGCAAAGTCTCCCATTCCAATAGTCACCAGGAGTGTCTTTTTTGTTTGTGGGAAGGCACATTGTGGAGAAGTGCCCTATTTGTAAGGCCTTTACTGCCCAAATGTTGAAGAACTGGGTTCAACACCTCAAGATCTACTGTTGGGAGAAGTCTTTTCAGATCGCCAACTGAGCTGCCCAAGACAAATTTCTCTATTCAGCTTTGGTTTCTTGGCCTCAGAAGACCAAGCCAACATCAGTGTCAGTATTGGTGTCAACTTCTTCGGTTCCATTGGTATGTGTTCTGCAATGCCTACTGTCCACAGTCAATTGCACTTCCAGTAGTGGGGGATTCTTGTATTGATCATGGATCAGAGTTCAGTAAACATGTAAAACAAGCCAAAATATTCTTGTTTTTAGTTATCTTTAGTATTTAGTATTTTCTTTTTTATACTATTCTTTTTCTTTGTTTCCTTCTTCTATATTGGTTGTTGAAATTTGTGGGTTTTTCTCTTTGCATGTATTTTGAAAATTCTCAATAAATTTGAGGGACAGTAGTTTGGTGGGCTGGGGCATGCATGATGAAAAACTCACTGTGTGAGGGGACAGATGACCACTTGAAGAACAATAGTTACAGGTAAGCAACCTGTTCTTCTCCATTGTCCTGCTCTGAAATGTAGCCTACAGCAATGTTGGTCAAAGTGGTGGTCCACAGATCACTGCTAGTTCCCAAGCCACTGGCTGCCAGTCCCTGGCTAGTTTCCAGTAAAGAAAGAAACAACTGTAGCCAATAGGCACAAATATGTTTCTGGTCATTGGGGGTGGGGGGCGGAAATACCAACATCAGATTGCTTGAGATGTACTGACCTACAGCACTTGTTATCTCTTGGCAGTCGCCCCACCAGTCACCGTGACCCTGCTTACCTTCCAAGACCCTGATTAATTTCCAGAATCAGATGGAATTTGGTGCCTTCAGGGTTTTTAGGCCTACCTATATGCTAGCAGTACAATTAAAAAAAAAACTGTCCGCATACACATGTAAAGCTGCTCTTTCATGGTACTGTATTTCACTGTTTGCAGAATTTATTCCACTATGTCTCTGCAAAACTGTGGTGAACAGGAATGACCTCGTCAGTGTTAAAAAGTGACTACTACATTCTTTGCTGTCTTGAGAAGCCAGAAGAGAGGAATCATTCAAAAATTCTTTTTCCATAGTCCAAATGGGACTATGTACATTTGGTTTACTTCTTGGGACCCATCTTGGGATAATTGCTGGAGATAAATAATAAAATAAAATATTTATTCTTGCAATGTGGGGTCAGATTTGGAAGCATGGGTCATATGCAAAGCACTCCCTGCACAATAAGGGGGTAGAACTTGACTTTTCTGACCTTCCCATTTCATCCCCATGCCATATGATAAGACTACATATCAGGTCAAGCCCTATCATTAGGCCAGGTGGAGAAGCACCTTGGGTAGCAAAAACTGGAATAAAAGGCAAGTGATCTTACTGACCACATCCCTCCAGGAGACAAAATTATGTAAACTACACTGTCTGTCCTACACCCTCTCCATTGGCTTGCTGTCCACAGATCTGGTGCAAAACACCATTCTATCAGCAGTGCTGAAGTAAAATTCAACTGTTAGTTTTGCTCCTATGGGAACCAAAGGTGGCATTTTGGTCTTTGCTTCAGGCAGCACAATGCTTTGGAGTTTTGAAACTAGCCTCCCCTAAATTCATAACAGTTTTCCTTGCATCTGGAATGTGTGTGCTGGCGGGGGGCAGTTGAAGAACATAAGTGTAAAATTTGCTTAAGTACATGCAACCAGTTTTGTGATTTCTGTCTTAGCCAGAAATTTTGAAATAGGAGGTATGGGCATATGTATGTGTATGTGTTTGGGGGGAAGTGGGGGGAAGAGAGATAAAGAGAGAGAGAGATTCCAATAGGTATAAATTATTGCATCTGCTACTGCTGCCTTCCAAAATCTTATAGTTCTATAAATAACATTACTGATACTCTTTTACTTTGACAGTTGAAAAAACCCTCTCCTCTTTATCTTGGATTTTGCTTATATAAAACTACAGTGTGTGTGTATGTGTGTGTGTGTATAAGTTGTAATAAAAGGGCTTCTGCTGTGATCTAGTACAAATCACAGAAAGCAAAACAGTTAGTTCATGCAAAAGTTTACTTCTCTGCTTTGGAGTGATAAAATAAAACAGCATCCGGGCAGATAATGGTTATGAAACTTGTTAATCAAATGATCAGTTGAGCTATACCCTCCATCCTAGAAACTAGGAGACTTAAAAAACAAACAAAAAAAAACCCCTCAGTAGCAGTAAGGCAACTCAGGCAGTGTTGAGCGAAGTGCTGAATATATATAAATCACCTTACACAAGTGAAATCTCTTTCCAGCACATTTTTGTTGCCTGCAAAACTGCAATAAAAATAAGTCATTTGTCAAGAAATAAGGTGGCTTACTATCAAACGTTGACACATAATTCCTCTTTGCTTTATCTAGTTAATTTGTAGAGTCAAAGAAATACTGAGTTAGTGGAAATGTCAGAATGAGACATTTTGTCAACGTCAGAGAGTTGCTTAACCTTGCAGTCCTATATCTACTTACCTGGGCATAAGGCCTATAGAATTCAGTGCGGCTTACTTCTGCCTTAACAGCTATAGGATTGCACAGTAAATTACAGAAATGTCTCTTATTAGCTTTAACGTTTGTGTCCAGGTAAGTGCAACATGCTATTCAAGGAGTAAATTACTTTTAGCTATAGTAGTAAGTAGATGCAGTCTACCGATAAGTACCAAATATTAGGCAAACAGGAGGGATGGCCTTCACATAATACAGTTTTTGTGAGCATCTCATCCTAAAAATAAACATCAGACTCTTATATCACCTTTTACTTAACTTTATGTATACTTAACTAATTAGCAGAACCACTAAGAACCCTGTTAGATGGACATCAGGTCACCGGCAAGAGTACCCAATGAGCATCAGGACCAATGTACATCAGTGCACATACATGCTGCTGTGTGACGCATATCAATGCACATTGGGCACTGCTTCCTTTGCTACCTAATAATGTAAGAGCAACCCTCTGCTGAATACAGATGTAACAAAGCTGCCCAATTCTAATTCCTGTGTACACAAGTCCACTTACAGAAATGCAACTCTGATGCAGGACTTGCGATGATGCAAGTCAATGTTTCTTAACAGTATTTAGATTATAATGCCCAATGATAATGTTCTCTGAGTTTTGCTTCTTTAGAATATCTAGATTATTTCTATTGCTTAGTTAAATGAATAGTATTTTACATGTTACTAATAACTTTTAAGAATTATTACTTAAATGAGGGTTGTGTAATATTGTTTGACTAGAATAATTTTTTGTTCTAGATAAGAGTTTGTTAGTGATTTTATAAATATAATTTTATATATATATATATATATATATATGTAAAAATAAGTTACTTTGTATAATATTTTATAATGGTAGGTTTACTTTATTAGTTTTTTAGATATATGTCTTCATTTTAATAATACAATGTTAATATTACTAAACATAGTTACTAGTTTTTGTTCTTATTTCATTTGTTGTTGTTACATTGAGCACTTCTATTGTTTAAGGCACAAACATTATGAGCAACAATAAACAATTTACATCTTTAGTATTGATTTTAAAAGAAACTTAAGAACAATTATTTAGTAGGAGCTATTTGCAGTAAGAGCTGGAACCAACTTTTAAATATTTGTTAGTTTAGTTGCAGTTTAGTTATAGGTTGTTGTTGCATTATTTACTTTTTTGATTTGGTTGTATGTATGGTTTTCTGTATGATTGTTTATGATACTGTATGGCATTGTTATTTGTTGATTTGTGTTCGTGTTTTGATTTAATGTTTAATATATATATATATAGAGAGAGAGAAAGTGTTCTCTGAGTTGCTAATAAACAATGGAACATTAAAATACAATTATCACAGAATAAAAACAGAATACAAACTCCAGCAAAAATAAAAATAATAATAATCAGTGGCAGAGAACAATGATGTGAAAACACAAGGAAAAAAACAATTAGGGAAAAAAAGATTGGTAGGCTTTTTAATGAGACATTTTGAAGCCACTGAATTTTAAATTCTAATTTAAATGGCATACAGTGTGTCAAATGTAATGATGAGGAACTATCTTCATCAGAGAACTACAACTGTGTTCTCAAAGGCTGATGAAATAGCTGATATATTTGAAAGTGCCAGAGTAGAAGCTGTGGTTTGCCGGTCAAGAGGGCACAGAGTCTTTGACTATTTTCCATACAGTATGAGTTCTAGGCACTTTATTCATTGCATCTATTAAACTGGACACAATTTTTACTCATCTACAAAGCCCAAAGTCCTTCTTCTAGATCTACAACAAAACATAAGAATGTTTGCTGTTGCTGTAATTGTGAAGTCAGTCCCCCCTCCCCAGCTCTCATTCTAGAATTCTTTGTATCTGCAAACACTCTTGTTTCGTAGCATTGTCATAATAAACCTAACTGTCTGTTCTAGTTCTTAGAATTCTACATTGAGGTCTTGTTCTACAGCTTCAGTAACCTTAACTCTCATCACAGTCCTCGTCACAAAGACTAGTCTGAAGTTTTTGGCCTGCTTGGCAAGATTCTCCTTTGATGCCATCATTTTATGGACTGAAAGGTTTGCAACCATTTTTTAAAATTTCTCCCTAAAGTGCAGTTCTTTTACGGTCTTAAATATATATCACATTAATTCAGTGGCCACCATTTCAGGGGAAGACAAAACTTAAGGACAGAAGTGTATGGCCTGAACCGTCACTTGTGTGAGGCTCCTACAGATGCATCCAGGAGGCGACAAGCTTATATTGGGCCAACTGCATGATTTGACCCAGTAATATGACATGGTCAAGGCCTAAATACCTAAAGCAGACCTCGTCTGACCTTGGAAGTTAAGCAGCATCAGCCTTGGTTAGTACTTGGATGGGAGACTGCCAATGAATACCAGATGCTGTAGGCTGTATTTTAGAGGAAGGAACTGGCAAAACCACCTCTGAGTATTCATTGCCTAAGAAAACCCTATGGAATTCATGGGGATCACTGTAAGTCAACAGGTGACTTGAATGCACACACACAAACATGGCAAGGCCAGTGGCTATGAAGGCTGTATGTTGTTACTTTTCAGGCCTGACCTTCTGAGGGACATCTAGAAGGGTGGGCAAGTATCAGGAATGTCTTGGAGAAACAGATGCCGGGTAATTTTGAAGTAGGCTTTATGGGGGTGCTATACATAACCTTCCCCAATGCTTCCTGTATAATGAAAATATTTGGGTGGGTGGGTGGAGGCATGAACTACAACTCCCAGAATCCCTCAGCCAGCATGGCCAATGACTAAAGGATTCTGGGATCTGTAGTCTCAAAAAGTACCTTTTCTGAGCTCTATTTAGTAGATGTCAGACTCTTGGCTGCTCCAGAGCTTTCTCTGCTGAGGTCTGATTTTTAGTCCCTTGCTTTGAACTGATGACTTTATTGCCGTCCAGTGGACATGACAAGAACTACACAGATATTTTGTTACCATTTCTATTATATCTATTTTTTTACTCTACAAACCACTATTATTGTTAAAAGCAAGCACAATGATTGGGGATGAATCCTCCTAATTTATACACTTTCATCAGAAATGGCCTCCCCCCATTCCTCCTGATTCAAAAGAACTGTTTTTATTTTGCTTTATTTGTGTCTGGATCATAATCCCAGCCTTTAGTAATATTTAGCTATGTAAGAACAAGAGAACAGTCATGTGCTAGACCAGACCAAAGGTCTATCAAGTCTAGCATTCTGTTCCCACAGTAGCCAGCCAGATATCTGTGGGAAGCCCATAGCACCCTTCTGTTCATGTTTATCTTCATATTCCCTTGTCTTTGGAGCAATCCATGAAAGTTAAAGCCATCCAGGTTAGCAGACAACACACCAGTTGAAGAAGGGCTTCCTTTTCTCTGTCTTAAATCTCTCATTGTTCAGTTTCAGTAGAGGAATCTCCAACTTCTAAGAGGGAGAGGAAGAAAAACATCTTCCTATTTTCTCCACACTTTACATGACTTCATACATCTCAGAAAGGTCCATCTTTACTGACGTCTTTTCCCTAAGCTATTTATTTATTTACTTCTTGCCCTTTAAGATTGATCAAATAAAGCATCTTGGACAATGTACAGAACCTTCAAATACGTATAATACAGGAGCTGCAACCTTTCCTCACTAAGGAATTGCCCTAGTGTTTTGATAATTTATTTGGCAACTTTTTGCAGCTCTACAGGCATCTCTCTTTTAGGTGCAGTGAGCCAAAAGGTACAGAATATAGCAGGATTCCTGAAGTAAACACAGGAAGCTAGCTTATACCAGCTGAAACCACAAGGATCCCATGCAGCCCAGTACAGAACTTGGAAAAGATTTTTTTTTTGGCAGGGGGAGAGAACAGAAATTAGAACTCCTAGAATCACTCAGCAGCCAGCATGGACTCTGGTGAGGGATCTGTTGCTTCAGCCCAGTAACATCTGGAGGCCCATATGCTCCCTGTCCCTTTCATACACAATTGTGTGTGTGCAATCCTTCAGGTTGCCTGTCAACTTATGGCAACCCCATGTATTTCATAGGCTTTTCTTATGCAAGGAATACTCAGAGGTGGTTTTGCCAGCTCCTTCCTCTAGACACCTGAAGCACCTAGTATTTATTAGCACCCTTTCAACCATGTACTAACCAGGGCTAACTGGCTAACTAACCAAGATTAGATGGGATCTGGTGCTTTAGAGTACTTAAGAGTCATAGAGCTGGAAGAGACCACAAGGGCTGTTGGGTCCAACTTCCTTTAGGCTCCGTAAATCACCACGTACTATATGATAAAAGTTGATATGTATCTCTTATTAATAGCATAATATTCCTCATCTCCTAGTGTCCCTTGCCACAACTCTCAATAGGACACATTTAACAAGAAGGAAATTTAGGGATCAGATAAGTGTCTGAATGTGATCCTCTTTGCTATTCTTCAGGCAAGCAAGACTCCTGTAATGACGAAATTTAGCAGATTTTCCTTGTATGGGGGCAAAGGCTAGGAAAGAGGCAAGTGAAGAATAAGGCTTCACCTGTTGGCTTTCTGCCTACTGTAGAGAGGGACCACAGCATATCTGCAAAGCACTTGCTTTGCATATGGAAAGCCCTATGCTTGACACCTCCATTCGGAAGAAGGAGAACCGTTACAGTAGACCAGGGCTGGGAGTCATGTGGCCTTCCAGATGCTGTTGGATTGCATGGTGCAGCAGCCCTATCTAGGAGAGTCAACAATGAGGAATGCTGGGAAGTACAGTCCAAGAACATCTGGAGGGACACTCTTGGACTAGATGTATAAATTACCTAATTTGTCCTAAATTGGGCTGGCCCTATTGTTAGGTAAAGCGAGGCAGCTGTTTTAAGTAGTGGATCAGCACTGTTGTGGAAAAGCAGCAAGTTTCTAGTTATTTTATCATCACTGTATTTTTGCTGCCACAGAGAGGAGTTTGTGGGATTATTATTATTATTTTTAACCACAGTTGCCAAAAGAGTCTGCCTTGTGTCCTATGCCCTTTGATGTGGGATTGCAGGGGGTGGCAAGCCCCATTTCTTGTTCTGTCTCAAGCTGCAAAGCCTGGCCCTGCACGACTACCAAAGCCATGAGATTACTGGGCTACTGAACATTTTTTTCTGGCAAGGGGAGCACTGTGAGGAGACTTTCTGCCCCTCATCAAACCCCAACCCCAGAGAGTCCCTGCCTGTAAGGAAAGCCCTGGGGAACCTCTCCTTTTTATTAGGCACCTGGTGAATGGGGGGTGGGGGGGCTGAAGTCTTTTCACCAATGCTCCCCAGCTCATCGTGTGCATATTGGAGGCAAACTACATGAGGCTGCTAATGGGAGTGCGTGTGCATGTGTGCACTTTTCTGTAGCCCTGTGGTTTTGAAACGTCTAATTTTACAGACGGTGTGATTTCATGCATGGAGTTAACCAAAGCTCTGCTAAAACGGGGGTAGTCATAACGATACAGTCACTGAGATGCACCCCACACACGCACACAGACACACACACACACACACAGACACACTTATTCTCTTCGGTCTCCAGAGGCTTGCTGATTTTGGCTGGGCTGCAGAAACCGCAGGCACCTTTGGAGATTTAGCAAATTGCGCCCCCCTCTAAGCTCCGGAAAGGCGGGGGGGAGAGAAGAGAGACCTGGAGGGTGGTTTTTTTTAGGCAATGGTTTCTTTTTCTGCAAGGACTCTGGATTGCCCGCTTCGACCCGCCCCATCTCCTTTTCCCTCTATTATTGTTGTCCACCTTCAAGCCCCTTCTGACTTATGGCGACCTTATCACCGACTTTTCCAGGCAAGATTTATTTCGAGAGGATTTGCCTTTGCCTCCCTCTGGGGCTGAGAGAGGGGGATCTGCCCAGGGCCAGTCAGTGGCTTTCCAGGGCGAAGAGAGAGGATTCGAACTCTGGTCCAACCAGTACGGTCTGGAGCCATTTCTACAATAGACTGTTATAGTGCCAGCCGGCCCCTCCCGAAAGGGCAAACCCCAGGATGCCATCGGAGGTTGAAAGTGGAATCATAGCGCTGTAACAGCCTAGTGCGGAAATGGCCTGGATGAAAAAAATCCCTCCCTCTGGCTCTCCAGGCGATCTCCGGGGGAAAGGCGGGCCGGGCAGGGAGGGGTCAGCCGAGCGAGCCAGCCGCCCACCTTTTTCCAAATTTAAGCCTTACCTAAGTCCCCGAGGGAGATGAGCAAGCCCGGAGGAGAGCGGGGAGGGGGCGAGGTATTTTCAGCTGGGCGCGCTCATCCCCGCCAGAGTTTCCACAACAAGCTGTTAGCCGGAGGCCACGGGCGCTTCCTCCCGGGCCAGCTCTGGGCTGCCTTTGCAAAAGACGAGAAGGGAAAGGGGGGAAAGAGGCGTCTCCTCTCTTTCACCCAGGATTAGGAAACTTCGCCCCCCCCCAAGTCAAGGGAGGCCAATGGTGGGCGGGGCCCACGGGGGAGGGGCTGCGAGTTTCCCCTCCCTGCAGCCCCCACCGGTCCATCCCACTGTCTTTCCCAGAGCCGGGAAAATTCAACTTTCTTGGATGCGTGTATTTTGATACATTTTTCTATACATGCCCCCAACAAGCTGGGTACTCATTTTACCGACCTGCGGAAGGATGAGTGAACCTTGGATCCAGGCAGGATCGAACTCACAACCTTGTGGCTTGCAGTACTGGCATTTAACCACTGTGCCACCAGGGCTCTTATTATTCCACTTTCAAGATCCTGTGGAAACCTTGGGGCCCCTCCCTAAACGGCAAACCCCAGGATTCCATAGGAGGTTGAAAGTGGAACCATAGCGCTATAACAGTCTAGTGTGGAAATCTTTCCTTCCCTTCTTAGCTAGCTTTCCTCCCCCACCCCCTGCCCATTTCCTGCCCTTCACCCACCAAGACTTTGTGAAGGGATTCCAGAAACTGTTCCCAGCAATCAATCAATCAATCTTTTTAAAAGCCTAAAGGCCTTCTAAGGTGTTGCCACAGATGGAGTTTTTAACTGAGCGTGTGTGTTGTGCTTTTACTTTATCACGTCTTAGATGTTCTTTTTTTTATTGATTATAAAGGAAAGAACAGAACAAAAAAAAAGAAAAACACCACATGATACACAAAACAGTGAAAAAAAGGCATTTCAACAAAAACAAGCTTACAATGTTATTTCTCTCCAATTCCACTACAATCATATACTTATTCAACATATTCTAGATCCCACTGCTTATATACTTTGGTTACCTGTATCTAGATCTCATTCTCATTATACTCATTATTATTATAATAATTCCATTCTTAACGCTATACTTTTCAATTACATTTAATCTATTACTAACTATGATCTTATTGTCTTAGATGTCCTTTTAAAACTGCTTCTAGCTTGTGTTTAAGAAACACAGGTCTGTTCTAATTGTATTCCAACTTTTGTACTGAGAGAGTTTTACTTGTGTTGTGTTGTAGGCCATCTTGGCCACCTTGGAATCCGTGCTGGGAGAAAGGTGGAACATAAATTCAATAAACAGGATGAATCGCTATGCTGACAGAAGCTGCACCCTCAGCATCCCTGTCTGCCATGTGGAGTAGGGTCTCTTTGAGGCCAAAAGAGGCTTTCTTGTTTGAAAAATGCAGACGTTTTTACTGTAAAATGTGGACTGGGATCCTTTTGTGGTGGTAAGAGTGGTAAGGAAGGCTATTACATGTTAACCTTTTAATACCACTAGCTGAACCCACCAAGATTCAAGGATTTTGATGCAGGTTGGGAACAGTTTTGGTGTGGCGCTTTAAGGACATTTGTGCACTACAGCCCCCTTCATCAGAGGGATGAAGTGGTACCCAGAATATATTCATTCTCAATCCCTCTCTCTCTCTCTGCCTCACACACACACACACACACACACACACACAGGGGAGGGATGGCAAGAGAGGGGAATTGTAGACAAGGGGGATCAGAGGACAATTAAGTGAAGAAAGTGCAGGCAGTGATGTACTATGACTGCTGTGCAACATCAGGAAACAAAAAGGAGATAGGCTCCACATGCTGATAGATGGTCAACTGTTTATTCCTTTAAAAAGCCCAAAGTGTTTCAGCCTATATGAGAAAAGGCCTTCTTCAGGGGCTAAAAGCAGAACACAAATACAAATCTATTGTGAATATTTAAAAAGACAGGACAACACTAAATGAACCATATCCTATAAAAGCATAAGATTACATTAGCCATTTCTGCACTACAGTGTTATAGTGCTATTATTCCACTTTCAACATCTTGTGGACTTCTGGGGTTTGTAGTTTCCTGAGGCCAAAGAACTCTCTGGCTGAGAATTTTAAATGCCCCTCCCTAAACTACAAACCCCAGAATTCCACAGGATGCTGAAAGTGGAATAATAGCGCTATAACAGTGTAGTGCAGAAATGGCCATTGTTTTGCAAGTCAAAATTCTGCAGAAATAGATTGCATCAGATGTCTTTGCGACTGATTACCACACATATCATTGGTTCTTCCTTCTTAATGACTACCTGAAATATGTATAAATAACAAAAAAATGGTAGACTCTCTTCTTTTTATACTTAATGGTCCAGCCTTTTAGAGATTGTGTCTATAACTCATAAAGGCTGAAACACATTGGGCTTTTTAAAGGACTAAGCAGTTGTCCAACTATTAACAAGTGCAGCTTGTCTCCTTTTTGTTTGCTGCTTTTCTATTTGCTTTTCATTGCTCTCTCCGCTGCTGTCCAACATCTTCTCAGTGTAGTATAAATATTTACATGTGGAGATATGCTCCACCAGCCCTATGCAGAATAACAACATGCACAACACATGTCATGATCTGATGCTGTTGTATAATGCGCAATGCACAATGTGCAATTACAATACACAGTGAACTGTAGCACATAGCATTGTTATATGTGCACCTTGGCTTCCACTGCTGTCAGCAGAATACCTCTGTTGCACCATGCATGTGTAGGATGTGTATGTCATTAACAGGATGCCAGCCTATGATGCTAGCCATGTGTAAAGCTACTGTTGCTGATCCTGGCCCTAGATGGTCCAGTTAAACGCTTAATCCTCATTTGAGCATCTGGAGACAGCCCAAAACACCTTGATGAACTCATTAGTCTTTTGCTCTGTAATTTATCTTTGTAGCACCTTTGCCACTCTAAGAGTAATGACAGTGTGTCCCAGGACATTGAGAGGTTCTCTCACTGGCTGATGAATATTGCCATTTCTGATTATGTGATATATTATTTTGCATACAACAGGGATGGGCAACTGTGCTTTTTGGCCCACACTTCCCATTAGCCTCAGGTAGTAGACTCTACAATGCAAAATTATGAGGCCTGCAATCTAAAAACTTTTGGAGAGGCACAACTGATTAGCTTTGACATACAGCAGGGTTGGGCAATGTGAAGGACTGCAATAGCTATTCCTCTTGCTCCAGTGGATTACAGTAGGCCACACAGGCCACGATAGGCTGTGAGTATTTCTATCAGATCTCCCCCAGGAGGGTACTTTTCCCATCTTGCCATTCAACAGCCAACAGAACAAGGCAGAGAAGTCACTCAGCCACAGTCTTCCTTAGATGTCTTGTACTTCTGTTGAAGCTATAGGAGATTAAATATAGAAGATGAAGTGAGCTTGTTTCCTGATGCTCCAGAAACTAGGACACAAATCAGTGGGTTCAAATTACAAGAAAAGAGGTTCCACCTAAGCATTAGGAAGGACTTTTTGATTGTGAGAGTTGTTTCACAGAATCACAGGGCTAAAAGGGGCCTTATGGACCCAATGGTCCAAAATCAATGAAGGATCTCCAGCTAAAGCATCTCCAGCAGGTAGGCGTGCAGCTTCTTCTTGAAAATGTACTGAGAGGAAGACCTCACTACCTCTTTAGGCAATTGGTTCCATTGCTGAACTGCTTATTAGTGTCAAGAAATTGCTTCTAATGTTCAGTCAAAGTCTACTGTCCTGTAACTTCAAACCATTAGACCTGGTCCTACCCTCTACGGTAGCAGAAAACGGATCTGCCCCCTCCTCTCTGTGATAGCCCTTGAGGCATTTAAAGAGTACAGTCTTGTCACCCTTCAGTCTTCTCTTCACCAAGCTGGACGTGCCTAGCTCCTTCAACCTTTCCTCATATGTATTATTCTCCATACTTCTTATCATCCTTGTTGTCCTTCTCTGAACTTGCTCCAACTTGTTGATATCCTTCCTAAAATGGGGCATCCAGTACTGAATACAATATGCGATTGTGGACACTCCTTCTTTGGAGGTCTTTGAACAGAGGTTGGGAAGGCCATCTCTTATGACAGAAGTGTTTTAGTGGTGGGTTTTCGCAGGGGGTCAGACTAAAGGGTCCTTCCACCACTTCCAAGATTCTGTGAAATAACAACATCGCTCTTAACACAATTGGAAGAGATGTAATGGCCCCTCCAGTTCAGTTCAGCTGAAAAATGGACAGTTTTTTCACATGGTGAGGGAGACCGTGAAAGGCAAGGGAATCTGAACTACCACATTTGGGAGCTGAAAAGCAACTAGAAAAAATAAATAAATGGGGGGAGATGACTGGGCAGTTTTGGAAGGTGCAAAATAAAGTCCCAAAAGATGTATGCAGTCAACAGGCTGCCCTCTCCCCAGCCTCTGGTATAGAAGTTGGCCTGTTTGTCTCTGTACAGAATACTGAAGGAATGTGTGTGCTGCTGAGCAAAGGTGCCTTCTCTCACATTGTGAGAATGGACCCTAGGAGAAATGTGAAGGTGTAAGAAGAGCCATGCTGGATCAGACAAGAGGCTTGTCCAGTCCATCTTTCTGTTCATACAGTGGCCAGCCAGTTGCTTGGCCAGCAGGCAGGGCATGGGTAAAAAAGCATCCTGTTTGGTGCTTTTCAGAGACATGCCATCTTGGATAATGGACAGAAGCATAAGTAATGTGGAGTAAGTAGGGCATGTGCCCCAAGCGCCAGTGCCGGGGGTGTGTGTGCAAAAAAGCTGTACATGTGGGGTGGGGGTGGGAGTGGGGTTCAGAAGGTAGTGATGGAACTTCCATGCTTGCCCTAGGTGCTGTTTACACTAGATACAGCATTGATAATGGAAGGTGTGGAATTGTGCTACTAAGTGGCTGATAAAGGCTGAGGGGTGAGTGAGGCCTTCCCAGTAAAGCCTGTGAAGGGGAAATGTAATTGTCCATAACTGGCTGTCACTCACTGACATTTGAATGGTTTGGAGGTTGAAGAGTTATCAGGGACAAAAATCATTTTTTCATTTTGTGGAGTTATTGGAAGTGGCAACTGCTCTCTTCTCAAGCATGGGAGAGTATCAGTACATAGCCTCCGAATGAGACTGGTGTTGGTGTTACAGCTTTTCCTGTCTACATATCATACACTGAAGATGGAAACAAGGTGGAAATTTATGGGGGATTGAAGGCAGAGCTCTTAAGCATGCAAGAGACCAGTGACATGCCTGGCAGTGATGTCAGGGGGGTTGTCTAATCAGTGCCAGTGACACTGTGGCAAGCATCGCCTCCACTGGAAAATACCCATCACTGCTGGGCTTGCTGGGGACAGGAAAAACAGTTTGCAAGCAATTCTTCACTGTTTGGCTGCAGATAAGCAATGATGGTGTGTTTCTACCAACACTGTGTGGTTGATTACAGTGGAACAATGCAGTTGTCCACCTGTTCCGTGCTACATTGTGTGGCCTGGAAAGTTAATCCATCGTTATTGATCTGAGCTCTGGATTGTGGAGCTGTTGCAAGCAACAAATGGGTAAGCTTAAAGATGGAGCAGGCAATTTTGGCAGGTCTAAAGAACAACTGTTGGGACCTTTCAACTTGCCTGCAGACACCAATAGAAATGCCAAACAAAGGAAGCAAAGCAAAATTATTTCTGGTTTTGAGAATGTGTGTGCATGTGTGTGTGTGTTAAGTGAAACTGCCAGGTGAGGAGCCTTGTTGTTATTGTGTGCCTTCAAGTTGACTCCAGATCATGGCAACCCTGTCACAGGATTTTCCTGGATTTATTTTTTCAAAGGAAGCTTGCCATTGTCTTCCTTTTAAGGCCAAGAGTGTGACTTGCCCAAAGTCAGCCAATGGGTTTTTATGGCTGAATGGGGATTCAAACTCTGGACTCCCAGAGTCCTGGCCCCATATTCTAGTCACTACACCACACTGGCTACCATATGAGAACCCTGAAATCTATTTAAAAGGTGAATTGTCATTCCTGGAGACTTCCAGGAGAGAAAATTTGCTGTTTTTCCCCTCCACCCTCCTCTTCTTTCTTCTTTGGGAAAAGAAAGAGCAAGGTTAGGAAATCCAGAGGGGCTACACTTTGCCCTCCCTGGCTTTGAAGCATATATTGGATGATGTCAAAATCAGTCTTCTCTAAGTTGCAGAACGTTTTTTGGACTAGACACATGGAACTGTAGTGCATCCAAGAGGGCACTACGTTGGGAGAGGCTGGTTTAAACAAATAAATAAAGAGGAAAGAGATGAAGAGCCAGCTTAGTATGGTGGTTTGAGTTCCGGAACTCCTGGAGACCAGAGTTCAAAACCACTGTTCATCCATGGAAACCCACTGGGTGATCTGGGACAAGTCACACTGTCCTTCAGCCTAAAAGACAACCAATGGCAAACCTCTGAATAAATATTGCCAAGAAAACCCCAGGACAGTGTCGCTATCAAGTGAAGTTGACTTGAAGACACAAGACAATAGCAAAGGGATAGATGATGAAAGAAATCAGTGAAGATACATGCCAACTATTTCTCAATAATATTTGGTATAGATCTGTGTTGTACGGTTGTAATATGTATTAGCACTGATTGGATCTGGAGACCTTTCTGTTGGCAGAAGCTGAAAGTGATGTGAGAAGGGGACAGCAGAGCAAAGCTAGGAAGAGTTATTTTGGGTGGCCTTGATCCAATTGTTAATTCCAACTTGACTAGACCTATGGCATCAATGACAACTTGGGAAAGGAACACTTCTCTAGCACCATTGCTTTAATAGATGTACTCTAACCCAGGCTTACAATTGGACCGGAACAATGGCCATGCTGGTTGGGGGCTTTTGGGAACTGTAGTCCAAACAAATAATTTTCCTATGCTGTAAGTGTGAAGAATGCAGAAATACTACCACCTCCTCTTTAGGGTAAGCCTTGGATGAGTTGAGATGCTCTGGAAAGAACTTGACACAGGCATAAAGATGCAGTAAGGCCATGAGGAAGTAAATAAGAAAAAGGGGCAGCCGCTGAATTTTATTGTGTGGGGGCAGTTGGAAACAAAAAGAAAAAAGTTTTTTTGTAAAAAATGGCGGTGTTGCTGCAGCAGGAGCACCAGCAGCAGCTTCAGGAAGTGGATTTTGCGGTTTCAGGGGCTGAGCTCAGAAGGGGTGTTTAGAAAGCAAGAAAAAGTCCGGCTCAGAGACATCGATGCTTCAGAGACAAGAAGAGAAGGAGGCGGAAAGGGGCTGAGCGCGCATAAAGTTCCCCCGACGGACAGGAAAATTAAAAAGCGGCCGGTTCCTTCCTTCCTTCCCCATGGTAAGCCAATAGTCTCTTCTTCCTTCGCTACCTCTCGGGGCCTCTCTTTCTGTGTGTCTTCTTATGCTTTCAAACTCCAGAGAAAAGACAACCCAAAGAACAGCCAGAGCTTGGAAAGTCACTTTTTGGACTGCAAGTCTCAGAATCTGGATAGAGGGGTTCTGGGAGTTGTAGTCCCAAACTCTGGAAATGAAATCTTACGAAAGCAGAGTTCCACGTCGTCCCCCACCTCGGTTGTTCGCTCTCTGCTGGGCCTTCGGGAAGGTGGGAATGAACATGACTTCCAACCCCTCCGGTAAAAGATGGATGGAGACTGAGGGTGTCTGGGTACCCTGCTTTTGGTGCTCTGGCTTCTCGCACCCAGGGTCCGGCTATGGGGATCGTCTTGTGAACCTTCCTCTCTGACCATGTGCTGAGCGCTTGACTGTCCCCGCTCCCTCCGCCTCCCAACCCCTCACTGGACAGTCACAGATTTGGGGATTAAGAGGTTGCCTTTGACCGTGGAAAGGGTTTCTTCCATGGAGCGTGGCCATTTCTGCACTAGATTGTTATAGCGCTATAATCCCACCTTCAACATCCTGTGGAATCCTGGGGTTAGCAGTTTAGGGAGGGGTGAAGCCCCTCCCTAAACTGCAAACTCTAGGATTCCATAGGATGTTGAAAGTGGAATAATAGCGCTATAACAGTGCAGTGCGGAAATGGCCCAAGTTTCCATCCCAACACTTTTGGATTAAGAAACTGGCTTTCTTAAGAAACAGAGCGGTGGGGACAGAAAGAGGCGGAGTAGGTGCTTCCTCCCCGTTTTAATTGGTTTCTTTGTTTTGCAAAACACACACGGTGAAGAAGAAGAGCGGGTTACAGACGACATCACGTTGTTGTTGTTGTTGTTGTTGTTGTTGTTATTATTTCCTCTTTTTTTTCCCAAGCGTGAGTCAGACGTATAAAAACAATAATAGTAATTTGACTCATGCTTGAGAAAAGGGAAAGCCCCCAGCGTGCTAGTTTGTCCCCCTCTAGAGGAAAATAAATTTGGGGGGGGTTGATTTGCTCACACTGCTCTCGCAAGGGTCCAAATAAATAAAAAGGGAGGCCCCGGACCCCAATTTCCACCCACCCCTATTTTTTTTCTATGCACCCCAGTAACGAGGGTGACATGAGGACGCCACAGTCCTGCGCGGATCTCTTCCGAAGTCGCATCGTGTCCAACAGGAGTTACTCCCACGTCTCAGCGACTTCCCCTTAGAGGTGATGGATCACAGCTCCCATCATCCCCAGCAGTGGGAGCTGTAGTCCAGGGCGAAGGGTACCGGCTTGTTGGGGAAGCACGTTGTATTGATTTTCAGGCCGTGTGTGTATGTGCTTATGTTTAATAGTGAGAAAAGCAGATTGAAGAGGGAGAGAAGCCGCGATCTCCCTTGGTTTTTTGGGTGGCTCCTTCTCCTCTTTTCTTTATACACAACAGAGATCGCACCAGCTGGACGGGAGAACCGTTTTCTCACAGGTCTCTAGATCCAGGATGTCTCTTATCTCAAAACTCCAGCTTTGGCCCTGAAAACTATGAGTGCGTGTGTGTTTGAGAGACAGAGCGCGAAAGAAACAGGACTGGAAGTGCGTTCCAGGACGTCAAAGGGTTAAACTGGGCACAAGGGGGGAACAGACGTTGTTCGACCAAAGTTTTGCTCAAAACCCAACCACAACTCTGTGTGTGTGTGTGTAAGCGTGTAAGCTTTCCCTCCCCAGCTATTTTCCCACCCATGGGGAGGGGAGAGAAATGAAGAGGCTTCTCCTTGATCCGAAGTGAAAGCGCTGGAGAAGGGACCACAGCCTGGACTAGCACGTAGTACCTGGATGTTAACCGGTGTGCACTGTTGGAAACTGAGGGAAGCTCCGCACACGCTCATCTTTATCTGCATAGGCTGGAGATGGACAGGATGAGATCCCGAATATATTATATTACGCGGTGAGGGAACTGTTGGGGAGTTGCTCGGGCTTTCCATAAGTACAAGCTCCCCAAAAAAGAGTGCTGAGACCGGTGTACATCTGTGATCTCCCTTGCAGGGTTTTGTGTGGCTAGTGTGCAGATGTGACAGTGCACACCAGTGTTTTGGGGTCAGTCTCCCAACTCCCAACTCCCAACTAGGTCAGTCTCCCAACTAGCTTTAGCGGGCCTTGTTTGTTTGTTTTAAAGGTATATGAATGAACGCATCCGAAATAAATTGATCCAAAAGCCTTTAAGTTAGGCCATTTCCGCACTAGGCTGTTATAGCGCGATGATTCCACTTTCCACATCCTCTGGAATCCTGGGGTTCGCAGTTTCGGGAGGGGCTGGCTGGCCCCTCCCGAAACTGCAAACCCCAGGATTCCAGAGGATGTGGAAAGTGGAATCATCGCGCTACAACAACCTAGTGCGGAAATGGCCTTAGTCTTCTGCCAATCGAGAACTGACTTAAAGAGAGACCCGAGGTTGCTCTTGAATTGCCTCGTACCTCTCTTTTTCCGAGACACTTTTCCAAATAGGAATTGTTTAAATGTCTCGAACTCATAACATACACATTAGTTCGCCGCCCCAAGAAGCACGCCCGGTGGAACATTCTCGCCCTCTCCTGTTCCCATAAAATACACCCCTTTACAAAAGCAGACTCTTTACCCCCAACCACCCAAAAATCCATGAAGTGCAAAAACTGAGGCCTGCTCTGAAACCCACCGGGGAAAGGTCCAAGAATGTATCCACACTGCACGGTTGGAGCCGTTTGATGCCTCTTTAACCGCCACGGCTCCATCCTATCAAACTCTGGGATCTGTAGTTTGGCGAGCTATAATTGGTAGCTATGATTGGTAGTTGGTAGTTATAATTCTTTAGTACTCTTCTCCAAGTCGCATTAGAACTCTCTTGCAAAGAATTCTAAATACCTCAAGAAACTACAAATCCCAGGATTTTCTTAGAATGGAGCCATGGCAGTTAAAGTGACATCAAACTGCTATAACTATGCCCTGCGGATACACCCCAAGCCTCTTTGGCGCTACTTGCGCCCGGGTTTGCTGGCCAGGGAGCTTTAGAACCCGAGAGACCTTGGGGAACGCTCCGCCCGTGGTTTTCTCCCCCAGGAATCGACAGAGGGGCGGGGGCGGCGTGCCGTTAAGTCAACCCATCGATCCAGGCGCGGCGGGACTTTTCCCTTGGAGTCCTGGCGTTTGCGTTGTTTCCGCCTCTCCCGCTCAAGGATGGCTGGAACAGCAGGTGGAAAGCGGGAGGTTTTCTCTCACGAAGGGCAGGAGCGGCGGGGAGGGCGCCTGGCCATGGCGAAGGCGCAGGGAGAGCTCCTCCAGGGTCCGGGACTCGGCTGCCCTCGGCGCCGCCTCCCTTTGGAAACTGGAGAGCTTAAAACCCTTCGGAGGAAAAAAGTCCAAGGGGCGCGCTAGACAACGCGAGGGCGCACGCGGGGAGCGCACAGCCTCTCTGGCTGGAGTCCCATTGCCAAGTCCCCGTGAGAGCAGAGGCGATCAATCAATAGGGTTTGCCGATTTGTTTACTCACCCTTCAGTCATTGATTCAGGGACTCTATTCTAGCCGGGACTAACCAACAGTGTTTCAGGCCACTTCTGCACTACACTGTTATAGTGCCATTATTCCACTTTCAACATTCTGGGGTTTGTAGCTTCCTGAAGCCAAGGAGCTCTCTGGCTGAGAATTCTAAATGCCCCCTCCTTAAACTGCGAACCCCACGATTCCATAGGGTGTTGAAAGTGGAGTAAGAGCGCGATAGCAGTGTAGGGCAGAAATGGGCTCGGTCTTTGCATACCGGGAGAGACGGGGAAGGCAGCTTCTGCTGTGCCTTTCTGTGTCCTCCAGGGGTGTGGCGACAAAGGGGAACAAAATGACCGTGTTTCCCCCACTAGATTAGAACTCTGCCCCCCCCCGCCAAGCGTGAAATTTCTGGCATTGCTCTAACTTAAAAATTCAGTCAAGCCTTTAGAAATACAATTTAGGCTTCCAGAGAGAAGGGAGGAGGAGGGCATTTTGCCCTCCCTGCAGTTAGACCTTCTAGTGGAAGTGGTGTCCCCTAGACACACACAGGCACGACTTTCTCCATGCAGCTGCATATTTTATTTTTTTAATAATTTATTTATAATTTATAAGTTCATTTTTTTAAAAAAATGTTTATAATCTCTCAGCTTTTAAAACTCCCTGCAATCAGGAATGAGAAAATATTTCCGACTTCATTTCCCAGAAAAGCTGAGCCAGCATGGCCAGTGGCGAGGGATTATGGAAGGTAGAGTCCAGACCATTTTAGAAAGGCCAGATTTTTCCTTGGAAGGAGACCTAGGAAATTTGGGTCTTTCTGAGTGTTGCAGGTGTCTGACTGAGTTGTTGTGTGGGAACCGCCAGGCTACAAGTCTCATCAGCCCCATATGGTTTGGTTAATGGGCATAGATGATGGGTGTTGTAGTTAATCAACCCTTAGAGGGTCCTAGGATTCCTAGTCCCCCTTTGGAGTGGAATTGACCTGTATGTTCTTAGATGCAGTACTCCTGGGAAAAGATGGGATGCTGCGGGAGAAAGCAGTGGACATGCAAGTTCAGGCAGGCATTTTGTCAGAACTATATCTGACGGTCACCAGTTTCTTTCGCACAGCTATAGCGCTACCATTCCAATTTAATTGCCATAACAACATGAAGTCCTGGGAGTTGCAGTCCAAGAAGGAGGGGGTAGCCTTCTCATCCGAGAGCGCTGGTGGCCCACAAAACTACAAGCCCCAGAATTCCATGGGATGCAACCACCGGCAGTTAATCGCTCTATAGAGCTATAACGGTATGGTAGGAGAAAGACCTTAAAGGATCTACCCGCACCCACAGTCTACCTGCTATTGGGCAGCTCCCCTTCCTTTCCCTTAGCTACGTGTAAATAATTTTCCAGACACACTGGCCTCAGAAACCGTGTGGCTTGTGATGATCTTATGAAGTTTCATAGGATTTCTTAGGCAAGAAATACTCAGAGGTGTCTATGACAGTTGTTATTGTATGCCTTTGAGTCATTTATGACTTATGGCGAGCCTATCAGGAGGTTTTCTTGGCAAAATTGTTCGGAGGAGGTTTGCCCTTGCCTTTCTTTGAGGCTGAGAGAGTGTGGCACGCCCAACGTCACCCAGCGGGTTTCCCTGGCAAAGTGGGAATTCAAACTCTGGTCTCCCCAGTCATAATCCAGTGCTCAAACCATTACACCACTCTGACTCTCCGTTTTGCCAGTTCCTTCCTCTGAAATATATCCAACAACATCTGGTATTCATTGATGGTCTTCCATCCAAGCACTAGTCAGGGCTGACCTTGCTTAACTTCCAAGATCAGAAGGGATCGGGTGCCTTTAGGGTATTTAGGCCATTATAGTTGGTGGTGTGTGCCTTGCAGTGGTTTCTAAGGCATGGCGACCCTAAGGCGAGTTTTCCAGAGTTTTCTGAAGCTGAGAGTGTGTGAGGCGCCCCGAGTCACCCAGTGGGTTTCCATGGCTGAGCAGGGAATCGACCCCTGGTTTTCGGGGTCGTAGTCCAATTTTCAAACCACTACACCACACCGGACCTACTATAGGTAAAATCCTTCCTTCTCTTGTACAAGCATCTCATAGACGCTGTGCATTTAAACTAGGGCCATTTCCGCACTAGCCTGTTATAGCGCGATGGTTCCACTTTCAACCTCCTCTGGAATCCTGGGGTTTGCAGTTTCGGGAGGGGCCGGCCGGCCCCTCCCGAAACTGCAAACCCCAGGATTCGAGAGGAGGTTGAAAGTGGAATCATTGCGCTATAACAGGCTAGAGCGGAAATGGCCTAGGAAAGGAAAGGAAGGTGAAAGCAGGCAAGCGAGTCGGCACCGTTTAGCCTATTATTAACACCAGTAATCTGCGTCTTCGGTGCTGCTCTTTCTTCGCTGTTTTCCAGACCAACTAGTGTTGGTCTTCCTAAGTTGTCCCCCCACCCCCGCCGACAAACGTTTCTGAAAAGTCGTAGGAAGGGCCCTTTCCTCACGTACTTTTTATCTGCTTCAGTGGGGCTAGAACGTGGTCCCTGGATTACATTTCCACATTCCGACAGTTCCAAATAAATATTGTGTAACGTTTCAAAGAAGGAAAGAAATACGCCAAGCCAGCATCTATGTAGTTCCAGAGCTCAGAAAAGCCACAGCTGGCTGAGGATGCTGGGAGCTGCAGTTCAAGAAAAATATGCCTTTTCCCTCCGCTCCAATATTTAGTGCCGGTGAGTTCCGCGGGCCTGAGTCCCAGGCAAAGCATCCTTAAGATGATAAGGCTCCTGAAGTCTGAAGATCCCTTTCAGAATCGAATCGAAATGCTGGGCTTTACAGTGGCTCCGCCCGGAAGAAGAAGAGGCCCTGAAGGGAGAGGAAGACGTGAACGCTCCGGGTGAACGGCGGTCTCCTCGACTGAAAACTTGCATCCATTTGCAAGCGCGGCAGATGGTCCCAAGCTACGAAGGCGAGGCGGGGCGGGTTTAGACTGTTTTTATATTGGATCTTCAGGGTAAAAGGCCAACCCGAGGTAATTCCCCCCCCAGCTCTTAGTTCCTAGTCGTGCAGGATGAGATTTTGCTGCGGCTGGGCGAGGGGAAAGAGGCACCCTGGCGTACACAAGGAAAGAAAAACTGCCCAAATGGAATTCTAAGGCCATTTCCGCACTAGCCTGTTATAGTGCTATTATTCCACTTTCAACATCCAATGGAATCCTGGGGTTTGCAGTTTAGGGAGGGGCCTGAAAGGCCCCTCCTTAAACTGCAAATTCCAGGCTTCCATAGGATGTTGAAAGTGGAATAATAGCACTATAACAGGCTAGTGCGGAAATGGCCTAAAAGTGCCTATGCTGAAGTCATTTTAACCTAATTAAGTTATTCCTTCTTAAGACTTCTTACGGTATTGACACACCTTCCGGTCAGATTACGCATCTCTTCTTTATTTTCCCTTGAATGCTATTTCCAGATCGGCTTGGTTTATAAACTAGTTGCTACGCACTCATTTATAGGCAAACAGCGTGATTTCCTGCCCGCCCCCAAAAATCACCTTTTATCGCTTAACAAAAGACAGTGCGGAGTAATGGTTAGACTGTGACTTCAGACACGCAGGTTCGACTGCAGGCTGAGTCACGAAACTCAATGGGTGGCCTTGCATCTTATCTCTCCCTCGGCCTGACCTGACTCCCAGGGTGGTTGTGAGGATAAAGGAGGGTGTATCCACATTGCACATTAGAGCAGTTTGATCTCACTTCTATTACCTTGGCTCCATCCTATGGAATTCTCGGATCTGGTTAGATACTTAGAATTCTTTACTGCCCTCCTCTGAACTATAGCACAGGTACAATCTCGCAGAAAAATCCCTCAGGATTTTTCCTAGGACTCCATAGGGCAGAGCCAGGACAGTTAGAGTGGTATCAAAGCGCTATAACTGTGTAGTGTGGGTACAACCAGAGGAGGAGGAAGCCTAAGCCTTGAAATTAGTAAGGGAAAACAGAAGTAGACGCGTGACGGATAAAATAAATACGCACACGTTCAAGGGAGCAAGAGCTGTGAAACCCATTTGTAACACACGCATTTTTCCTTCTGCGCCCTGGTTCTTCTCAGTTTCACAGTCACCTTCTCGGTGGCTGGTCAAATCCAAATTTTTGTCAGCGGCCTACTGAATTTTATTACCGAGGGACAGTTTAAATTCAAACCTCAGCTGGGAGTTCCACGACAAAGCAAGAAACCCCTAAAGCGACTTGTGTTTGTGGCAACCTCGCCTCAAATTGATCGGAATTCGCCTCCTGCACAGAAGTGCGCTGACAAAAGGCAAGATTCTTACCCTACCCTCCGCCAAATCATTTTAACACAATGGAGCTCCATTGTCCCCCGCTCATTTCCGAAAGAGAGGCATAGCTTCCTTAATTCATTCTTCTTAGAATAGATGGCGTACAAAATGCATAGATTATTGGAGTTTCTATTCCACTGGTCAGTACATTAAGAAGGGCGGCTTACAATAAGACATCTGAATATAGTATAGAATATAGTATTCAGATTAGGATGCAAGAACGTCAAGTCTTTATTGACTAAAAAACCATAGGGAGAAAAGGAAGACAGATTAGTCGGGCAGAAATCAGTGTTTTGTTGGCAGACCTGATTTTTCAGTCTCCCTTTTATATTTTAAAAACCATGTCTTCTTACTTGTATTAACTGTTTGTATTTGAATTTCATTTTATTTTGTAAGCCGTCTTGAATCCCACTTTTGGGGAAAAGACGGGGTATAAATTAGTTAATACCCTACGATTCCCTTCTTCTTTAGCCTTCCCCAGCTCCCCTGAGAGAGTTGAAGAGAGCGGGTGCAGATGGGATGTTGAGGGATCTACCTCAGTCCCCTAAAAGGCAAGGGTAACACAAACACAAGTAGCATTGTTGTGTTCCACACTGACGTTCTCCTTCGTTCCCGCGTGGTGCTACAGGTAAGAAACGGTGCGTCTTTCTGCGTCAGATTGGTATCAAAACTCAGCCATGTAAAACCATGAATCTCTTTTATGTGTTCAGGAGATTGATTTCCTTCCCCATCGTGATCGCCTTCGTTTGGGGCTGTCAGGCTCCAATCTGATCTGTTGATCGCTCCTAAGATCTATTGAATCCAGCCGGCCCCTCCCTAAACTGCAAACCCCAGGATTCCATAAGATCTTGAAAGTGGAATAATAACACTATAACACTGTAGTGCGGAAATGGCCAAAGATACGCATGAGAGCCTTTCATTTTGATTCAGACCAGCTAGGTTTCTTTTTTTAAAAAATGCAGTTGCACAGAACTATCAAGAGGCGATCAAAAATATGAAGAGACCTCTTCCCTCCGGCATAAACCCCCGTCCCACTTCCTTTTGTCCTTAACTAAATGAGTCCACCCCCCAGATTTCGGGGAAACTTCCCCTGATTCTCCTAAAGGAGTCGCCCGACCTTGTATGTCTGTGTCTGAGCCTTCTAGTCGCCTGTAGACCTCATGAATCTCTTAGAGTCTTCTTAGGCCAGGAATAATTCAGAGGTGGTTTACCAGTTCCTTCTTCTGAAATATAGTTCACAGGACCTGATAATACCTTGGTGGTCTCCCATCCAAATACTAACCAGGGCTGACCTTGCTTAACTTCCAAAATGAGAGGGAATCTGGTAACTTTTGGGTACGCAGGCAGGACTTTAGAAGCAGTTAACTCTGCCCCTTTTCAAGGATGCACATCAAAGGCTCAAAGCTTAGACAGGAGGGAAGGTGGAGTTAGAAGCTTCAGCCTTCTTTGATGGCCAAAATATAGGGGAACCCACCGGAATTTAGAATCTGAAACATTGGGCGAGGGCGTGTGAGCCTTTACTGTTCCCCCCTCGCCAGCCTTTGCCGAGCCAGTCCAGAAGTAAACCTCCCTGCGTTCAGGGGGGCTTTTTCCTAGGTAAGTAGGTAGGCAGGTGCTGCGCTGCAGCCTACTTGATTTGTAACGACACAGTCGTCGTGCAGTTTTCTTCCTTTTATACAATTCGAAGAACGTGCTTCTGCTCCACAGAGCCCGTGGAAATGCGACCATCTTTATGTCTAATAGGTTTCCTGCCACTCTCTTACCGCTTTCCCCTTTGGTTTGCACGCCTGTAGGGCCACCAGATTTGAGAATCTTTGCCTCCTCCTCAGAATAAAATCATGGCAGTGACAATATTCACGTTATTACTCTATTTGTACGCAGCCTTTCCTCCTAAACTCTAAGCCCCCGTCTGTCTTTTTCCTTTCAGAAAATCAGCACTTCAGACATTAGTTCATGTATAATACAATAGTAACAGTGTGTGTGTGCGTGTGCGCGCGTGTGTACTATTTATAACGTCGTGTATTATGAGGAAGTAAGAGTACAAGGAATAAAATTGTTATATTTTCGTGCATTACAGAGAGCCAGCGTGGTGTAGTGGTTTGAGTTTGACTCTGGAGTTGTTGTCGTTTCAGGCTTATGGCGACCAGTGTGGTTTTTTCTTTTTCTTTTCTTTCTTTTTTTTCTATAAGAATTTTGGATTGCTTTCCTCCACCAACTCAACAACACTGTATATTATACTATAATACTATATTATTATATTATATTAATATTATATTACTATAATACTATATTATAGTATACGTTGTACTACTAATATATAGTAGCATAGTACAGGGGAGTAGGGCAAGTATATTATAAAGGACAGTACGATTATATTGAGAGCTAGCCTGGTGTAGCAGTTTAAGCGTTGGGCTACAACTCTGGAGATCTGGATTCGAATCCCTGCTCAGCGAGGGAAACACACTGGGTGCCCTTGGGCAAGTCACACTCTCTCAACCTTAGAGGAAGACAAAAAAACCCTCTGAACAAATCTTGTCAAAAAAACAACAACCCCCAGATAGGTTCACCTTAGGGTTGCCCTAAGTCAGAAACAACTTGAAGGCTTAGAACAATATGGGTATATTATAGTTTATTATAGTATACCTTATATTATTAATATGTATTAGTATATTTTAGGGGAGTAGGGAGAGACAAAAAGAGCCTAAAAAGAGTGGGAGAAAGAAAAATCTTCGGACACCTTCAGGAGTGACTGATTTATTTTAGCGCGATTCAGATCATTTTAAAGCTCACATAAATCACTTTTGACGTCTCCCTTTTTTTCCCTTCCTCCTCCCTTATTCGTAAACTGGAGGAAAATAAACACGACCTCAGAAAATGGTCACAGAAAGCTCATGCTGCCTTCGGTGGAGGGGGGAATCTAAAGTCATCCTGTGTCTTGGATTTCTGAGATCGCTTGGAGACGTCCCCCCTTTCCTCTACAGCCCCCCGAATTCCCCCGCCGCCATGACTCATGGCCACACTCGGGAGAATGACTTGTTTGGACTGCAGTTTCCATAATCCACCAGCCAGCATGATTCTGGTTGTTGTAGTCCAAAACAGGAACTTTCCCAAGTGCTGATTTTCTGAAAGGAAGGCAGATTTGCTTCATCGAGAATTGTCTGGAGTTGTTCGCCAGTAGTCCTGGTGTTGGAGGAAAGGCAGGAGATAAACATAGTTAAATAGTAATAGCAAGACTGATAACAGTAATCCAAGCTTTTCTGGGTTTTTTTTTTCCAACCACAGTTATACCAAAAGAGAATATGCCAGGCATAGTTGTGCTGGAGAAAAGGAAAGTTTGGATTATAGGTGTGGGAATGGGAGGGGGCGGCGGCTGCAGGACGGACCAAAAATGGAGGTAGATTATAAAATATCGAGATATCCCCACCTCTGGGAACTGAAAATCATGTTGCTGGTGGTTATAGAAGCTTTGGAAACATTTCCAAATGGGCGATGCATTTGAAAGAAATCGCCCTATTACAGCAGCGCAGTGATAGGTTAGAAAAAGCCCTACTTAGAACTGGCCGATCTGACGATCCCGCACTGATTCCTGGATTGTTGGGTAGAATCTGAGACCATTTCCGCACTAGGCTGTTATAGCGCGATGATTCCACTTTCAACCTCCTCTGGAATCCTGGGGTTTGCAGTTTCGGGAGGCCGGCCGGCCCCTCCCGAAACTGCAAACCCCAGGATTCCAGAGGAGGTTGAAAGTGGAATCATCGCGCTATAACAGCCTAGTGCGGAAGTGGCCTGAATCTAGCTGAGGGCCTTTCCGCATTACACTGTTATAGCGCTCTTATTCTACTTTCAACCTCCTTTGGCATTCTGGAGTTTGTAGTTTCCGGAGGCCAAAGCGCTCTCTGGCTGAGAATTCTAAAGGCCCCTCCCTAAACTGCAAACCCCAGGATTCCATAGGATGTTGAAAGTGGAATAATAGCGCTATACCAGTGCGGAAAGGCCTTGAGAGTCCTAAATTCTAGCCAGTAACGCCTGGCAGACGGTGGAAAAATAGTAACAAGAAAGATGAATAACAATAACCGTCCAGTTTAGCGCAGGGCCTCCCGCGAGGGGATAAATCGGGAGCCCTCCGACTCGCCAAAGCGGGTTGGGAGGGGGCCCTGGTCGCGGGGGGGGGTCCGTTTCTCCGGGCGGAGGAGGGGCGGGCGCGCCCCCGTCGGATCACCTGCGGCGGTGCCACCTGCTGAACGGCCCCGCCCACCGGCCCTGCTCCGCCCCCCGCCGCGCCCGGACCAATGGCTTGTCCCCTCTGTCCCCGCAGCTCCCTTCCAGGCGGACGGGGGATTTAAAGAGATCCACTCGCGGGGACGCTCCTCCGAGCCAGGCAGCCCGGACGCACCGCCGCAGGAGGCCGCGGGAACCCTGAAGGACGAGCCGCCGCCGCCGCGTTCCCCAGCCGCCCCCCAGCCCCGCTCGCCCGCCCTCCCGCCCGCCCGGCGGCACCATGCCCCGCTCCTTCCTGGTGAAGAGCAAGAAGGCGCACAGCTACCACCAGCCCCGGGCCCCCGACGGCGAGT
The DNA here is from genome assembly GCA_948474755.1 of Ctenosaura bakeri. NCBI lineage: Eukaryota > Metazoa > Chordata > Lepidosauria > Squamata > Iguanidae > Ctenosaura > Ctenosaura bakeri. Next base: position 216,569 of record CAOLHI010002144.1, read on the forward strand.
ACAGCCTCAGCCTGGAGAGCGTCCTGGCTCAGATTTGCGCAGGTAAGAGCGCCGGGATGACCGCCCTCGTATGGGGCCAGGGTGGGCGAGAGGCGCGCGTCCGTCGCGGCCCCTTAACTCCCCGAGGGTGGAGAGAAAGGGGGGTGGGATCGCGCGAAGGGGGTCAGTTAAGAGGGGAGCCCCGGCTGCTTTGTTTACATCTAACATCGGTTTCGGCAACTGCGGTTCGTAGGGGTTCTGTGCCCTTTGGTGCCACTCTTGGCGCTCAGCGCTAGACTGATATAGCGCTATTATTCCACTGTCCACATCCTATGGAATTCTGGGGTTTGCTCGGGGCCCTCCCTAAATTGCAAACCCCAGGATTCCATAGGATGTGGACAGTGGGATAATAGCGCTATAACAGTGTAGTGCGGAAATGGCCTTTGGCGCACGGTCTTGCTTTTCCTCCGCCTGGGGACCGAGGGAGGAGAACGCGGGGCTCTCACGACCTCTCTCTCCCTCTCTCTCCTTCCTCCCGCTTCCCCGGACAGACGCTAAGGGGCCCGGGGAGAGGAACGCCGGCCTCCCGGACCCGGAGCCTCCGCAGGGCCGCTTCTCCCCGGAATCGCAGCTGCCCGACGGGGCGGACGGCACCTCGGACTCGGCGCCTCCCAGCTGCGAGGGCAGCGTCTGCGACCGAGCGGCCGAGCTGGAGGAGGATTTCTGGAGGCCGCCTTCCCCGTCGGCCTCGCCAGGTAGGGGCGCCGAGAGGGGCTGGTGGAGCGTCGGGGGGCCGGGGGGGCACGCAGCGAGGGGGGCGGTGTAGAGACCGAGCGGTGTTTTTTCCTTCCTATGAGTTTCCATGGAACTTGGAAAAGTTACCTTTTTTGCATTGCTATGGTGGCTGCGGGATTCTGGGAGCAGTAATCCAAAAAGGATAGGATTTGCCTAGCAAAGGGTAGGATTTGCCTAGAAGGAAGCCCCGTCGGATTCAACAAGGTTTATAGCAGGACAACATGTACGGGAGATCCAATGGCACCTCCTCCCCAAAAACGAATCAAGGCTTCCCTTCCGACGTTAAATCATTGGCGGCCTTAATAAAAACGAGTGTTTCCGATCCGTTGGCTTTAAATATGGGGAAAAGAACGCTGTATGGTTTTGCTTTTTCACTCACGACTGTAGCTTTCGGAAAACTCACCCGCTTCCATACTGTCACTTTTTAAAAAAATTTACGACGGTGTTGCAGGCGCGGGCGGGAGAGGAAGCCAGGTTAGATTCAGGAGCTCCAGATGAATCCATTTCGGATGTTGAATGCCTATTTCTTTGTTCTCATCGAGTTTTAAGTTAAAAACAAACAAAACGAAAAATGTGCCAGCTGTCTGGGTCCCTGTTCTCTCCCAGTCCCTCATAACCAAAGGAGACCGACTCCGGATTAGCCGAGGGACCCCAGAAACTCCTTTGGAGATGAAAGATGGGATGGAAAACGGGGTTCGTTCCAGTAAACCAGACAGTAAGGGTTTGGCAGAAAACATTGGTGTAAAGAGGCGCCAGGGAGAGCCGAAGGCTTTGGTGCATCGAGGCTTTATATTTTCTCGGGAGGATGGGCTTAAATTAAAATATTCTTGGTATGAGGTCGGATGTCCAGTTTAAGTGGAGGCAGAAAGACGCGCTTTCTTCCCTGCCGTCAATCGGAAGAAACCCACCGACCAGCGATCGGGAAATCACCCCCTCCTCCGGATCCCTCCCTTCCTAGCCTTGCCTCTCCGATCCGGAGCGCTCCCGTGCTGGCGTCTCCTCGAGAGCCGGGCGGCCCCTGGCCTTTGATGTGGGCGCAGCCCGGAGGAAACGGAGCTCCTCGCGCGGCGTCGCCGCTCTGCGCGCACTGAAAAACAGAAGACAGCCCCGGCGAGGGGGAGAACAAGTGGCTCTGGGGGCTTGCTTTCTTGCTTTCTTTTCATACAAAGAAAGGGGGGAAAAATAGTTCCCGTTTTCAAAACGTCGGGGCAGAGGTGTAGGAAGGGAGGGGGAAGGACTGAAGGCACTGCAATATCTTTGTCCTTGCAATGCTAGAAATTGGGGGACTAAAGGAAAATTTCTGGGAAAATTTCCTGGGAAGGGGGGCTGTCAATATCTCACTCCTTGCAATGCTAGAAATTGGGGGACTAAAGGAAAATTTCTGGGAAAATTTCCTGGGAAGGGGGGCTGTCAATATCTCACTCCTTGCAATGCTAGAAATTGGGGGACCCGTTCCGGGCAAATGCGTTTTTCCTTTGGTCCCCCAGTTTCTGGCATTGCAAGGAGTGAGATATTGACAGCCCCTCCCACCGAGATTTCTAATATCTCCTGTGTTTGCATTTCCTTGCCTACTTTGCTTGTTTCTTTTCCTGGGATGCCTAAATTGTATTTTCCAAAGGCTCAGCTGACGTTTGAAGCTCTTGCAACGCTAGACATTTGAGGACTGAGGGAAAATTAAATGGAGGGGGGGCAACTTGCTATTTGAGGGGCGGTGCCCTCATTTCCCCCCGCCACACTGCTGTGTGTGCATCTGTGTGTGTGTGTCTTCAGGCTTCCTGTTGACTTATGGCGACCTCATGAATTTCAGAGGGTTTTCTCAGGCAAGGAATACGCAGAGGTGGTTTTGCCTCTGAAATATAGCCTACAGCACCTGGTATTCGTTGGCGCTCTCCCGTTCAAGGACAGAGGGATCACAATGTAAAAGTGCAAGAAATCTTTGTGTCAGAGAGGAGGAGGAAGCCAGCTGGCTAAAATCTGAATATATATTTTATTTCCAAGAAGAAAAATACCACTCTCCCCCAAAAACCGCGCTAAGTAATAACCCTTAAAAGGGCAGCCCTGACCAGTAGTGCAACCTCCCTCCCTCTCTGCCCCTGCTTTGTAAAGAAGTTTTAATTTTATCAAGACACTAGTCCCTCCAGGTGATCAGAAAGATGCCCGTCGTGACCTTTGTGCAACTGATCGGCCTCTCATTTTCTCCTCCTCCTCCTCCTCCTCCTCCGACAACACCCTCTCTTTCGGGGGTTGCAGTCTGTGTACGTGTCTCGTCCTCGGGGGTGTCGCTATGGGGCAAGGGAACAAGGATATTCCCCTTCATAAGTATTCTCTCTCCAATGAAATTTTCCTTCAGCCCCCCCACGCCCCATTTCTAGCATTGTAATATCTGAGAACTTCAGTTGAGCCTTCAGAAATACAGCTGAGGCGTTCAAATAACAGGTGAAGGCAAAATTATCAAGGGAATGTAAATACAGTAAATATAACAGTTCTAGGTGTGAACAGTGCTCAGTGCTTCACTCTCTGGAGTGCTAGAAGTTTGGAGACTGCAGGGGAATTTAACTTGGGTAAGAATTCCCCTCCCTGCCCCTCCCCAACAGCTCCTTCTCTGCCAGATTTTCTGCAGCAGTTAAAGTATTTCAGAACTAAATGAAAATATCTCCTCCGGAGGCTTATCTTGTTCACGGCAGATGTGGGCAACCGTATTAGGTAGGGCTGAGATGGTTGCATGTTTAGCTGGGGATCAGCCTCCTTGAACATAATGAGGCTCAGTTCTGGGTATGTAGAATAAGGGGTGCAATAGATGTCCATATACCATGTGTGCAATCTATGCTGGTGTTTTAAGGCACTTGCGTCATCAGGATGTTTATGCTGGCTCTATTATTTTCTGCATCCCCTTTTGTTAGTTCTATTAGTTCCCTTACAATGTGCATAATATACAGCTGAAGTCTTCCATCCACCTGAGGGAATGGATTGTAATCCAAGGAAGCTCTTTTTGAAATAAATCTGTTATTCTTAAAGGTGCCACAAACCACTGCTTTGGAAACAATTATTATGATTATCATTACTATTATTGTGGGGACAGCTACATAACCATGAAAAGGAGTAAAAGGCTTCTAAATATCACAAATGAGGAAATAGGCAGCTCAAGACCTTGGTATCTTTCATATGCTCACATATATGAGCATCACAGCATCTGTATATCAGGTAGGGAAATTGTTGGAAAATTACCAGCATTCTCTCTCCCCCTCATCTTGTTGGTTTCCGATGGTATCAGAAAATGGGCAAGTCAGGGGATCAGCTACCTCAGAAGAGATAATCTTCCCAGAGATCCTTCTCAAAGCTCCTTGTCTGCTCCAGTTCCAGAGGAATAGCCCTGGCCTGTTGCAGCAACAACAACATAGGGTCCAGTGGCATCATAAAAATGAATAAATATATAACAGCACATGAGCTTTCGTACACCTAGAGTCCAGTTCATCAAATGTATGAAGCTTTAACCTAAAGTTAGCAATAACATATACATATGGGAGTTGATAGGAAGAAAATCAACTCAGGTGAAATGCGCTGGAGAAGAGCTCTACAGATCCAGTGGACTGCTAAAAAGGCAAATAAAAAACTCAAATCAGACCTGAACTCTCTCCAGAAACCAAGATGACTAAGCTGAGCCTGTCATACTTTGGCCATAACACAAGAAGACCTAACTCGCTAGAAAAGGGAATGATGCTTGGTAAGATAGAATGTGGTAGGAAATGAGGAAGACCACATTATAGATGGATAGTTTCAGTCAAGAAAGCCATTATCCTGAGTCTACAAGAGCTGAGCAGGGTTGTTGATGATGAATTGGAGATTTCTCATTCATAGAGTCACCATAATTGGAACTCAACTTGATGGCAGTTCAGAATAATAATACATATGATAAGGGCAGGCTTGTAAACAGTGGGGACAGAGAAAACGGGAAAGCAGAAAGTACAGTGATCATTACTTTCTCAGTGGTCCCTGATTCTGGAACCCGAGGCAGCAATAATACATTGCATGGATGATAACCTGATTAGAAGGTGCAATGTGATTTTAAAAACAAAACAAAAAAGCAGACGGCCACCTTGTGGGTTTTTAAAAATGGGGATATATAATTTTAAAATAAATAGATATTTCCCAGAGTGTTTCTCCATCTGGATCTCAGGGACATAGCTCCTTATGACAATCCTATTCTTTTCTGAATGATGGAAACCAAAGTAAACTGAGAAGGCTGGTGGAATGGAATAAAGATAAATGAATTGATAGGCATGGAATAATGAGAAATTGTATACTGTATACTGCTTGCATATTGTGCATTTATGTTTATATGCTTAATGCATTCATTCTGTATACTGTATATACATTTCGTTATATCAGTCTAGTTTGGTGCCATCCCATGTCGTTGGAAACTTTAAAATTGTGCACAGCTTGAAAAGAAAGTTGTTGAAAATTGAGATCCTTGATTGTGTAAAAGATCTGCCCAGAACATTTTAGTGTCAAAAAATATCTAAAACAGTTGCATGGATAAGATGCCACTGAAGTGAATTTTCTTTCTAGTGATGCTAACAAGATCATGGCTGTTAGGAGATTTAAAAAATATCTTATGGGGATATGCTAAGACTGAGGCTAGAAAAAAAATCACTTTTTTTGGATTTTGGATTATTTTGGTGTGGGGTAGGAGTTGGACTAGATGGCCGATGAGACCCCTTCAAATTATATGATTCTATGACTATATGAGTTGCAATAAAAAAGTAACTTTTCAAGGTATGAACTTGATGGCAAGGTCTCTCTCTCGCTCTTTTTATGGAAGTTCAGAAAGCAATAATTGTCTATAAAGCAGGATAAAATTGTTTACAAAGCAGCACATTGAAAGAAAAGTAAGGTATAAATAAGATAAAGGGAAATACAGTGAATCGTAGATTATCTTAAACGCATACAGTTCAATGTAACTTCAGGATGCCAGGTTGGAGAAAGGCACACTAAGGGATGTGAAAAAGGACCAAGGGAGACATGGATCTTTGGGACCTCCACATCCAGATCCTTCCAGTGTATTTATTTATTCCAAGTGATGCTCTGCTTGTCTTACTCCAATCACTTGATGCATACCAGAGTTGGAAAGCAAATGGCCCTCCTAATGTTGTTGGACTTGAATTCCTGTCAGCCTTAGTTGGCATAGCTAATCATTTGGGGATTGTGGGAGCTGCAATCTGTCAACGTCAAAAGGTCACACATTGCCTAGCCTTGCTCCACAGACTGTCACTCCTTGATTGGCACTGTGGAGATCAATCTCCTCCCCGCCATATTTTGGGAGCATCATATGGTATTGGTCCATCTGACACACACACACACACACACAAAAGAAGGGGAGAGAAAGAACATCTTATGTAGGCTTATTTGTTGTTTTTGTTTTCGCTTTTGGTCAGAAATGGAAATTGCTGACGGATCTGAGCATTTCCACTAAAGAAGCTACACTGTGGTAAAAGCTGAGAATATTAGTATTGCCACCTTCTTCTCCCCCCGCCCCAGAAGTCTGGTGTTCACAAGGTTGACCAAGCTGTGTGTTTTAAAATAAAACTTTTATTCATACTACACAATTCTAATGCTATATTCCATTTTAATTGTCATGGCAACATCCTTTGGCGTTCAGGGATGTGGAGTCCTCTAGCTGAGAATTCTAAATGTCCCTCCCTAAACTACAAATCCCAAGTTTCCATAGGGTGGAACCATGGAATGAAGTGGAATGATGGTGGTATAGTTGAAAGGGCCAATATTTTTAACAAACAAACAAACACCTGAGTGGGTACCTACAATAGGTTTTATCTGGAGTTGACGCGGGATATTGTCATTTCCTGAAGTGTTTCTATCCCAAGTTTTGGACTTAACCTTTGTTAAGGTTCAAAGCCCACCATTAGCAGGCAAGACTTTTTGGCATGATACTTCTTAAAAAAAGAAAATCTAAAGAACATTTAATATGACTGTCATGAAGTAGGTTATTTGAATAAGATAGCTGCTATGTATTCAGTATTATTGTCAATTATAATTTTTAAAATTTCTTAAAAATATTTAATTTTTTTCATGAAGCAGAACATCAAAACGATGCCCAGTTAGAAGTAAATGTGTGAGAATAAATGAAATCACTGACAGTTTTAATCACACTATCACTCTATCTTACGGTAGCATTTGCTCCTACTTTTATTTTTACCTATTTGTGGAAGATCACCAGCCCAGGCACACTTTAACCATGAAAAGGTTTTGACTCCATTTCACACAAATCTTTCACAAGCTAAAAATAATCAAAACAGAACCTTGTGGGTGATTTGAGAAGACCTGATGAAATGTGGGTGTGATCATTCTCTTGCATGAGCTCACAAAAAGAAGCGCATGTTAAAGTAAGGTGTAAAAAAATCTGAAGCTAAAACAAACCTTTATAAAAATGATTCTTGGGTTTCAACCATTTCCCACACACACCCTGCACATTCTGGAATTATTGATATTTTGCTCTTTTCAGTTTGAAAATTACTGCTTAAAATTTAAAACACTTTCTTTTTCTTTTAAAATTACCTCTATCCAGTTGTTTTACTCCTTCCTCCTCCACTTACAAAAACTTCTTTATGAATTCATGGGAGGGATGTAGACTATTCAATCAGAGTTTTTTCCTGTATTTTTAAAATTATGTATTAGACTGAATAAACCTCCTTCCATTTTCCTGTATATTAAGTATTTATTGTTATGGGATCTTTTATCTTCTTAATAGTAGTTCAGAGATTAATTGTTAGTCATTTTTTAAGTAGGTGTATGTATTTGGTAACATTTTTCCTACCTTTGTCTTATGATGGCTATGTAGTGCTTTTTCAGAAAGGTTCCTTGCTAAAACTATAGCAAATAGAAACCAAGAAAAGAGGGAACCCAGGGGAAGAGGAACATAATTAGCTGTATCTGTGAAATGCTCCAATTTTTTTTTTAAATTACTGTTTACAATACAGGAATTAATGACCTCCCCCAAATTCCTATGAGTTTAACAGGGCTCATATACTTTCCTCCTCAACTCAAAACATCTTGCGTACCCTCCAGATCTTCATAGCTGCAAACTGAGACATGTGTGGCCAACATCAAAATGTGGTCAAGTTGGTAAAAGTTGCTAATGAGGAACAACACACACACTGGGAGAGGTAACAACAGTTTGTGCTTGTCTGAACCTATTAGGAAGAGGAAAATCTGGTCCCTCCTTTTCTACCCCCCCCCAACTGAGTTAAATTTGAGCTCTCTTTGCAGCAACTGAAGTAAGCTGAGGGGGAAAGTGGTGGGAGGGCAGAGAAACTGGGGCATATTAAAGGCAGCTAAAAAAGAGGGATGACTGAGAATTAATCATGGACTGTCCCTGCTGAATCTAGCCAGTTGGCCTGTATGACTCAAGTTCTAGGAATGAACAAGAAATCTCTAAATGGCTAATACTTCTTTGTATTACTGTAACTGTTCTATCAGGAGAAACAAATACTTAGGAGTTTTTCTCAATTATTGGAACGTTTAACCAGCTATCCTACTCCCATTTACTGGAAGTAAACCCCATTGGACTCAATGGGACTTAATTTGGAGTAGTCTTGTAGTGATATCAGGCTGAAATCCTATGCATGCTTATGTAGGATAAAGCCCCAATGAAAACAGTAGGACTTCTCAGTAAACATGCCTAGGATTGTTCTGCAAACCATATTATCCACTTTGTTCTCCACTTTTTAATAATTTCGTAAAATTAAAAAAAGAATGAAATCATAAGGTAAGGGGGTTTAATAAACAATACTGAATTACTTTTCCCCATAGCCTTAATTAATTAATACCATGCCCTTTTGTTGTCAAACCATATCTTGATGATGTTAGGTAAAAGCATAATGCGTACAGTACTTATAAAATCATACAATCATAGAATTGTAGAGTGAGAAGAGACCACAAGAGCCATTGAATCCAATCCCCTGCCAAGCAGGAATACACCATCAGAGCATTCCTCACATTCCCCATCCAGCCTCTGTTTAAAAACCTCCAGAGAAAGAGACTCCACCACACTCCTAGGCACTGTATTCCACTGTTGAACTGCTCTTATCATCTGGAAGTTCTTCTTCATGTTTAGGCAGAATCTCAATTCTTGAAGTTTGAAGCCATTTCTCCATGCTCTAGTCTCTGGGGCAGCAAAAAACAGGCTTGCTCCATTCTCCATATGACATCTCCTCAAATATTTAAACATAGCTATCATGTCACCTCTTAGCCTTTTCTTCTCCGCTCTAAACATACCCCACTCCTTAAGCTACTTCTCTTCATAGAGCATGGTTTCCAGGCCTTCTACCATTTGGTTGTCTTCCTTTGGACATGTTCCAGCTTATCAATATCCTTCTTGAACTCTTGTGCCCAGAACTGGACATGGTATTCCATGTGGAGTCTGACCAAAGCAAATTAGAATGGTACTAACACTTTACTTGACCTAGAAACTATACTCCTAGGGATGCAGCCCAGATTGCATTGGGTTTTCTAGCTGCTACATCACCCTGCTTACTCATGTTCAGCTTATGGTTTACTAAGACTCCTAGGTCCTTTTCATATGTACTGTGGTCAAGCCAGGTGTCACCCATCTTATATCTGTGCATTTCATTTTTATCCCCTGCCCTTCCCTGTTGAAATTCATTTTGTTAGTTTTGGTCTAGCTCTCTAATCTGTTAAGATCATTTTGAATTCTGATCTTGTCCTCTAGGGTATTAGCTACCCCTCCTAATTTGGTGTCATCTATCGATTTGATAAGAATGCCCTCTATTCCCTCATCCAAAAAACTGATAAAAGTGACGAACAGCAATGGGTCCAGGATAGACCCCTGTGACACCCCACTAGTCACTAAGATGAAGAGGAGCTATTGGTGAACACCCTTTGGGTTTAATTGGTTAACCAGTTCCAAATCCACCTAATAGTAACATTGTCTAGGCCAGTGGTTCTTAACCTGGGGTCCACAAAACCCTCACAGAGGGGCTGTGAAGCTCTGCTGTAGGATACCACTAGCTGCAGCAGCAACAGGGACTAGCCCAAGGTTACCCAGTGTCTCAGCAGGGACTTGAATCCTAGTCTCCAGAAGACTTTAATAAGTAAATAAATATTTGAATATTTAAATATTTAAAATCTTGGGTTAAGTCTTGGGGTCTCTAGCAACAAATTATATTTACAGGGGGACCTCAGTAAAGAAAAGTTAAGAACCACTGGTCTACTCACATTTTACTAGCTTGTTTGCAACAATATCATGGAGGACCTTGTCAAAGCCTTACCGAAGTCAAGATACTCTGTGTCCCCAACATTTCCTTCACCTACCAAGCTAGTAACTCTATCAAAAAAAGAGATAAGATTAGTCTGACATGACTTGTTTTTGAGAAGCTCAGGTTGACTTTTAGTGATCATGACATTTCTTTCTAAGTTCTTAGAGACTGTTTCTTTAATGGTATGCTGTAGAGTCTTTCCTGCTATTGATGTCAGACTGACTGGGCAGTAATTGTCTGGGTCCTCTCCCCACCCCCTTTTGGAAGATGGGAACAATATTTGCTCTCCTCCAGTCTGCTGGGACTTCTCCTGTTCCCCAGGAATTTTCAAAGGTTATTGCCAGGGGTTTCGAGATTACTTCTGCCAGTTCTTTTAATACCCTTGGATGTAGTTCATCTGGTCTTGGAGGCCTGAATTTATTTAGAGTAGCCAGGTATTCCTGTACTACCTCTTTACCTATGCTGTGCTTCATTTCCCCTACCACATCACCTGCTCCATTTTCCCCAGGCAGAGTATTGTTTTCCTTCTGGGAGAAGACTCAGGCAAAGAAGTTGTTCAGTGGTTCTGCCTTTTCTCTGGCTCTACCATTTCCTTATTCTTCCTTTTGCTATGGACATAACAAAAAAACAAAACCCTTATTATTTTTAACTTCTCTGGCAAGCCTGAGCTCATTTGGTGCTTTTATTTTTCTGACTGTCTCCACACAACTGCTGGCTATTTGTTTGATTTTCTCTGTGGTGATTTCTCCCTATTTCCATTTCTTGTAACAGAAGCACAATAAGAGAACTGTTTCACAGATTTAACATGATTCTAATTGCCATGCCACTTATTTAAGTGAATTGATCATAAAGAAACAGGAGCTTTTCTGATGACAGAAAACAAGAAATCCAAGGGGAGAGGGCTGATGATAGATGCCTTTAACTAAATGAGCAAACTGAACCTTCCAAACCCTCCAACATTTCATAGACAAAAAACTGCACTCTGTGTTGGCCGCATGTGTTACAAAAACTGTAACACATGTGGCCAAGCAATATCAGAGTGCAGTCAAGATGGCAAAAGAAAGTTATTAATTAAGAAGAATACACAAGCCAGAAGAGGCTGCAGCCTGAACCTACAGAGGTTTTGCTTTTGCCTTTGCCTGAACCTACAGAGAAGGACAGGAGTCCTTTCTCTCCTTTCCATGCTGTTAATTTAGTGCAAACTACTTTTGCACTTTGAATCTGCAGACAAAAGGGGAATGTGGGAAGAGCAGAGGGAAGCTGGGACATTTTGAATGCAGCTGAAAACTGAGATGACAGAAGAATAATCAGGACTGGAAAATCAGGACAGCTGATTTTTTGTAAGATAGTGAAACTTTTCAAGATGTAAAATTATTTGTAAGATAGTGAAACTTTTCAAGATGTAAAATTAGAAGACAAATATAGACATGCAAACAGGGGAAGATTAAGATGTGCTGAGGCTTTGAGCTGTGCCACGTTTACAAGGCCCCAAAGAATTATCAGATGACTGCATTATGTGAACTTCATGTATTTTGTGTTTAGAGGTCTTACAGTGTAGCTGACTTGGGCCTTTTCTACACGGTTATAGTGCTATAATTCTACTTGAACTGCCATGGCTGCATGGAATCTTGTGATCTGCAGTTTAGAAAGACATTTAGAATTCTCAACCAGAGAGTGCTAGTTCTAAACTACAAACACCAGAATTTCATAAGATGTTGTAAAGGTCCTTCCTATCGGAGGAACAACAATGACACATACCTGACCCCCCAGCTTTAAATGTTGGAGACATGGAAAAGCTTTTGATTCTACTGCAGTTGGTCACAAGTTTAGAACTTTTTCTCCTGAAAGTTTTAAGTCTCTAAAATGTGCAATGCTGCTAAAAACAGCCACAACCATGCAAATTATTAGATTATCAAAGCGACTCCAGCTTCTCATGGTTTCAAAGTAATGGAGTGTTAAATCACTCACATATCTAAAAGATGGAGAAATATATTGCTTATGCACTGTTCAGGCACCCAGTTTCAAGATGAGGCTGGAAAACTACATAATTATTCTCATGGTTCACCAGGCTTCTCTCAGAAGCAAAGAAAATTTAGGGGAAAATCTTTTAAATTTCAAATACTTGGGAAGGGGACAGTGCAAAATGGAAAGTAGTTTTTTTTTTTTTTTTGCTGATGAAATGAAATCAACACATAAGGTTTTAGTTTGCAGTGGGTGATGCTGAAGTCTTGCAAGACATTGTAGATATTCCGAAAGAGTGGGTGGTTGTGAAGCTGCTGTTTACAGGTATGACAAGGAAAGCTTGTTCAGCATTGTAATTTGTCTCTAGGGTGCTTGCTTTTTTTTACTACTGCACATTAATTCTGATAGATCTTTCTGCATTTCATTCAAATAGCAGGCCAGCCTGCCACAGCTTGATGCCTTCCAGATATATTGGACTTCAACTTCTAGAGGGAGTGAATCTGTATTTTGAAACTGTGATGTGATATGTAGTGCTTAGCAGAGCTACAGTTCCCAGAATCCTCCCAGCCAGCATGGCCGTTCATCTGGCAATTAGATGTCTCCAAAGTTATTAAGCAACTCTTTCTGTACTTGTCAAAATGGAGACCAGAAGCTGGATGGTAGGCATGTTTAAAGTGAATCCTGTTAAACCATCTCCAATCAACTTGTTTTTCAACAGCTTCTGAGCGCTCCATATGTCCATCCTTAGATGAAGCATCTCCCTTCTCGGTGCCCTTGAAACCCTATGCGTGGAGTAGTCTGGGAAGCTCTGAGTTGAGGCATTTGGTTCAGAACTACAGGCCTTGCCCAGCTCTGGAACACAGCTCATCCCTGGGTCTCTTCTGTGAGCGGAGATCCGAGCCTGGTCTCTTTGGATCTGAGAGGAGCTCAGCGCTGGGACTCTATGGTGACTTTGGTTCCTCTGGACTCTTTGAGCGGCCAGCTGCAGCTCCTGGAATCTATGTGGAGGCCCCCACTGGACTCCAACAGGAGAAGAACGCAGGTGGCATCAAACTGGAATCAGAGCTCCTCTGTCGACCCCTGTTGCTCAGCAGTGGTTCCTACAAGTGTGTCAAATGCAGCAAGGTACAAACTTGTGTTCTATAAGTCCTTCTGTTGTTTTGCCTTTCCTATTCCATCCCGTTGAAACAGCTTCAGTTGTGGAGCCAATGTATGAGGGACAAGGTCCAAGTAGGAGAATGGGCAAGGGAGAAGGAAAGGCTGTTAAAAAAAGAGGCTGTTCAAAAATGTCTGCCTTGGAAGATCTGATTAAGAAGATACTTCAGGAGAAGTCTTATGACTTGTCTTGGCCTATTTTTTGTGGATGAATTGGTTCTCTTAAGAACATAAGACGGGTTGCGACAGACCAAAGGCCTATTAGTCCAGCACCTTGTTTTCTTCAAATGACTGGTGGGGAGCCCATGAGAAGAACATAAGGGCAATCTCTCCAACACACTATTGTTGCCCAGTGGCTGACACTTATGGGCACACAGCCTCTCACAAGATTGGCTGACTTCTTGAGAAGGGTTAATTATAGCAATGTTTTCTCAGCTTTCTAAAGAGATGCATGAGTGGTTTGCAGTATTTCCGATGGAGTGATTTGATTCATTCTTCAGTGTTAGACACTTAAAAAAATAATGTGACCATGAGGTTGCATGGAGCCTTAAGAACAGCTTGCAAGAATTAATATAGAACATACTCAACATTATAAAACAGTTAAAAGGACAAAACTTAAAATTAGTATCCTAAAGGCATAAACAAACAACATACAAAGTAGCCAAAAATATTGTACCAGCCACAGTTATCAACAAGATAACTTCTAAGTTAGCATTCCAGTTTCTAAAGATTTTCTTCGGCTTGATCAGAGCCAGTCCTACCATTAAGCGTAATGAAGTGAAGTCTCAAGGCAGCAGGTTTTGGGTGTTATGACATGGCAGCAAATTGTTAGCTATATACTTAATTATTATTGACTTTTTACTGTCAGGGATGGGGAGAGGTGCTTGTTAGATTTTCTCCCTCATGTGCAGCTTGATTTCATTGTGTGTGCAGGCTACAATTTATTGTTCCACTTCAGGTAGTCAAATAGCTTAGTTAATACTAAGCTGGAACTTTATACTAATACAGTGGCAAAGTCCATGCTCATCCTCTCCAAGATGCTAAGTTCAGTATCTGATATGATCTTCAGTCCTGAATCCCTATGTTGCTTTTCTCCTTCTCCTTCTCAGGTCTTCTCCACCCCACATGGCCTGGAGGTGCATGTTCGCCGTTCACACAGTGGCACCAGGCCCTTCGCTTGTGAAATGTGTGGCAAGACATTTGGCCATGCTGTTAGCTTGGAGCAGCATAAAGCTGTGCACTCACAGGTAAGAATGCTAAGGGAACATGGTGAGAAGTCAGAGAGGGATGAATCTATTAGAAATCTCCAAGATGGAGAAAGTGTGAGGATAATTATGCATATCTGGGGACTAACTGATTCCCCACTGCCAGCTTGTGATGCTGGAAAATGACACCATGCGCTGCTGGGACATATTTTCCAGCCTTTTATGATTTTTAGCTATTAATTCATCTTCGCTGCCACCACCCGCTGAATTATGAATTATCTGGACACTTGGACAGTACAGCGGGACCCTGTCCAACCACGTACATCCCTAAGCTTAAGGATCTTCCTTTTCCCCCAGTCTACCTAGCTTGGCATGGGAAGGAGAGAAACAAGGTCTTTTACAGAAAGTATTTATTAAAGGTAGGCAAATAAACAAGGCAGATTACCACACATAGGAAGCCCCTTCCTCCCAGGCATGCTTAGTTACAAGTAGTTACAAAAAGAACAGATATGGAAGCACAGGCACATTCTTTAGATCAGCCAGCTCCAAAATAACAGAAAAGTCCCTAACGCGACTAGATAACTATTTCTAATTACTCACAGTTGTTCCTAGGCTTAGATGTTCTAAAGGGAAGGGCGAGGCGAGGCGAGGCGAGGCCTACAGCCTGCTACTGACTCAGAACCCCCCTCCATGAGGTTCCTGGGTTGTTCTTCTTTGTTATCCCTCTCGGCCACATGGCCTTGCAAGACGTTTTTATAACTTCTCCTTGGAAGCATCTGGAAGCATCCTGAAGATGCTCACTTCTTTCCTTTTTGATTGGTCAGTTCTCACCCTGTGACCTATGATGCTGACCACATGACCTATGATGCTGACCCACATGACCTATGATGCTGACCCACATGACCTATGATGTAATCTAATCCCCAACACCTTATTAACCCTTGGTTTACCTGAAGAGGGCAATTTCCCCCTTTAGCTAAGTCAAGATAATGGGAAGCCCCATTATCACACAGCTGCACAACTGTAGCCAGACTGGACAGGAGTTAACTAAAGGGCCAAATCAATGATATTTCTTGTGTTACAGTTGTGCCCCACCTTCTATGAGAAGGCAGCCTAAAACCACTTTCTACTGGAAAATTTCACATAACCAAAAGATTTTGTTACTGCAGAAGTAGATATACAAGTCCAGTCATACAGAAAGTCTCCATGTGAACTAACTAACTAACTAACTAACTAATACCTCACCTTTCTCACAACTGGTATGGAGACCCTTGAGACCCTCCAGATGTGATGGACTAAAACTTCCAACTTGGCTAGGGCTAATATGGCTTGTAGTCCAACACATATCTAAAGGTCTTTGTGAGAGAAGGCTGCTTGCTGTGTGTGATCAGGCAGCAGCTGCAGTAAGAAGCTTACCAATGATCCTTCCTTGGAAAGCCACCATGGGGATGTGGTTTTTGGTGGCCTTCATGAGAAAGAAGCCCTTAACTTTAATTTTTAGCTATCAGCAAATGCCCTTGATAGTAGAGCTGCAAACTCTATAAGGACCCAATGAAAAAGCAGGTCACTTCTCAGTGGTAAACTGAATGATGACAGATCCCAACCCATTATTTCTTTAAAACTTCCTTCAAATTGCAAAGGTTGCCAAGTGGAATAACAGTTCCTCTTTCTCCATATGATAATGGCAGCTGTCACATGATTGGTAAGAGGAATTCTGACCAATAAGGCACTACTCAGAACTTTTTTAATTATGTGAAATTAACCTGACAGTTTGGAGGAAATACTCTTAGGATCAGAATCAAAAGAAAAGTAAAACCCTATACCTTTGAATTATCCCTAATGACATTTGGCTGAAAATATTGCTCTCAGTAACAATTTACTTTGCTGTGATTCCTTCTGGGGGAATTCCTGTCAAGCAAATTCAAGTAATAATTAAGGTATAGAAGCTGTATGGCATGGCAGCCCACCAAGGGATATCACGTGAGAACTTAATTTGGTGAGTAGGCATTCTTAAAATTATTACAGGGACCAGAACATGAAAGTGATGACTTAGAGACAGTTGTGTGGCTGGCAGTAGAGCTAAAGCACAGCATCTTTGTAATAAATCAAAGTAGTTTCTGGAGTGTCAGTACTTACAATGCCAAACAGAAGCTCTCATATAGATAATCTGCTCTTAACTGTCCAATAAAGGAAAGCTTAAAAACAAGGGTTAGGTTGCAGGGAAAAGAGGGATTGGGACACTATCATCCATGTGAAGAAAGATGATAAAAGATCACAGCCTCACTTGCACTCTAATCACTGCAGCCTGGGTTGCCGACTTGTTAAACTGATAGACAATAGAAAGGAAAGAAAAGAAAGATAAATAACAAGGCTTTTCATTCCAAAGATGGAGAGATGGCCACTGGGCCACCTTCATTGGAGACAAGTGTCTCAATGCTTTTTACTCAGATAACTATCCATGAAACCTCTGTGTTCAGAGCAAAGCTTTGAATCCACGAGTGACCATGCTGGCTTTGGAATTCTGGAAGTTGTAGTCCAAAAACAAATTTTCTTAGGTCTGGTTCAGAGGCAATATGTCTTGGGATATTAGTGGACTAGGGAATCTGTGGCACTCAAAATATGAATTCTCCAATTGGCCACAGGCAGCATAGTGGGTCAGGTATGATGGGAGTTGTAGTTCCTACAGCAAGTAGAAGGTGAGAGGCTATAGAAGGGCACTTGCTGTAGAATATGGTTGTTAGAGATTGCTTGTGAGATTCCAGTATCATGTAGCTGGCTGCTGTTGGAGACGGAGTGCTAGCTGACTTGAGCTTTTTCTTCAGGTAGATTGAGGGTCATACTGCATTTTATTTTAGTTATATAAATTCTGAGGTCAATATTTTTCTTTCAAAAATAGCAATTGCAAGGGGAAGCTCTGAACTGGGTTTCTGGTATGGGGTTCTTCAGCTCTTTCTTCCCTGCTGGAATTCTGATCTTGCTAGGAGGCCTCCCTGTCTGCTGTTTGGATGAAGGAGGAAGGTCCCATTTGCTCCAATAGAAGTTCCAATAGGTGCAAGGCTGCTGATTCAAACTAAAACCCCAATGGGGAGAAAAGGATAAAGCCCCCTGACATCCTACATGGCCACAGGATGGACTATGGCCCTGTGCTAGATATTTTGTTAAGAAAAATTCTTGCACCCCAAGGCAAACCACATGATTAATACACCATTAATTTAGATGTCATTTCAGGAGATTTCATTTATTCTCCTGAAGAAGAACTGTACATTTGGACCTGGATAATTGTCTTTTGGATTAATCCATACTTTGCTCCCTTCTTATAGTCTTTCTTGGCACCAGGTTTTGCCCACATCATGTCCCCCCCACGCCCATTTCATATCACAAATTGCATGGACAAAGGGAAATTTCCCCGTGAAATGCTCAACATAATATATGTGGTTTCCTACAACATTTTGTTGTCCTGTACAATGGTGTGCCACTATGCTGTAGTTTGCAACCCCAAGGGCCACAGCTGCTTTGGGCCAGGGATGAGAGAGGCCAAACATACATATGTGTGTATGCGTGCACAGATACACAATCACAAGGGAGACTTCTAGAGATAGCTGAAGCCTAGAGAGAAATAAGAGCCTCTCCATGACCGAGACGCAGATCTGTACCACTGTTTTCACACTGCCATTAATTGTGGAGTCACTCAAGAGAGGAGAAGGTGAACATGCACAGGTCCCCTTCCTGTAATCCATATTAGTACTGATGTTTCCATACAGTGATTGACGGAGTTTAGGAAAAATTGTGGCAAAATGGCCCAGTAAAGAAGGAAAGAAGAATTTGCAGCAGGAAGGGGAATCATGCTGTCCTTTAGATTGTTGTTAGATTGTAACTCCTGAAATTTTTCATTATTGATCATGCTGTCTGGAGCTGCTAGGTGTTGCAATACAATAACATCTGGAAGGCAGTATGATTCCGATCTTTATTTTTATTTTTTGAATATATTTTTATTAAAGTTTTACTCAAAATACGCCCCCTGCTTCCAAGCATCTTTTTTCCAGTTGAGTTTGTGTTTACATCCCATTTATACATTTTTTCTATTCTAAGATTAACACATTATTACTTTTAATGTTATTATATTCAGCTTATACTTATTCTATAACATCTTTAATTTTCATTACCATTTTTTCCAACACTCATTCTTATTCTTTCTCTCATTCCTTTATCCAGTTCAGAACTTCTTGCCATTCTCTTTCAAAGTTCTGGATTGGTTTATTTTTAAGTGAAAAAGCCAACATTTCTATCGCTACCATATCCAGAACTTTTAATTTCCATTTTTTATATCAATATAATTTCCTTCTTTCCAGTGTTGCGCATATGTTATTCTTGCCGCAGTTACAACATATAACAATGTTTTCTGATGAGATCTTATTTCTCTTTGATGGCCTAACATATTCAACAAATAAAATTCTGGTTTCATTTCAAAGTTTAAATTATACATTCTCTGAATTTCATCATGTATTTCCTTCCAAAAATTTTTGCAACCTTACAAGTCCACCACATATGAAAGAAGGACCCCTCTTTTTCACCACATTTCCAACATTTTCCATTCCCATTTTTTTGTTATTTTTTTCAACCTTACAGGTGTCATGTACCATTTATGTAACGTTTTATAAACATTTTCCCTTAAATTCAAACTTGGTGTAAATTTTATATCTATTTTCCGTGATTTCATCCATGTATCCAACTCAATTGAGTGTCCAATATTTTGCGCCCATTTAATCATATTATCTTTTATCATCTCTGGTTCCATTTCTCTTTGCAACAATATTTTAAAAAATCTAGAGATTCCCTTTTTCAAATCCCCTTTCATCAGCACATCTAATTCATGATTCCGATCTTTAGATTATCGAAATTCCTTTTGTGGACTGGCAGAATCTTTCAGTCTGTCTACTTTCAGATCATGGAAAATTTACTTTTTTTTTGGACTACAATTCCCATTCTGGTTGGGGGGTTCTGGGAACTATCATCAAAAAGTGCATTTTCCAAAGTTCTGTTGGTTCATCTTCACGTGAATGAGGTTGTCACATGTTTTAAATTCTATAGGAAACTTAAGCATGATTAGAAAATTCTGTAAATGTTGTGACTACAACAAATGGCAATTCTTTTTTCTTTTTTTTTAATATTAAATTTTTATTTAAATATATACAAATCATGATATATCTGAAGAACAAAAGGTACAGCACTATAGAGAGTCTGTGGTTATGAAGTGGACTGTGATTTAATTCCCTTCTCAGAGGTTTTCTAAAAATATATTACAAAACTTTCTTATGCGAACACCATGTATCACACCAAGCGGCTTCTCTTTCTCTTTGGCACTCTGTCCTAAGAATTTGTACACTGTTATGATTG
The DNA here is from genome assembly GCA_948474755.1 of Ctenosaura bakeri. NCBI lineage: Eukaryota > Metazoa > Chordata > Lepidosauria > Squamata > Iguanidae > Ctenosaura > Ctenosaura bakeri. The sequence goes on from CAOLHI010002144.1 coordinate 236,349, forward strand.
TCATATGTTGCCTAAGCAGTTGACTTTCCATTCACCTTTGTTACGTTGTGAACTTTCTGATGAGGACAAGGAAGCACTGAACCATCTAGTTGAGTCCCTGTGTACCTTGTGCAGTGTACTAAAGCCTGTTTCCTTTCTGCAGGAGCGCAGCTTTGACTGTAAGATCTGTGGTAAAAGCTTCAAGAGATCTTCTACCTTATCTACCCACCTTCTCATCCATTCAGATACCCGGCCTTATCCATGTCAGTACTGTGGGAAGAGGTTCCACCAGAAATCTGACATGAAGAAGCATACTTTCATCCATACAGGTGAGTCCTGCGTTTCTTATGTCTCCAAAGCATCATAGATGTATTTCACTTTTTTACTTTTAGGGATAAAAAGGCATCTCTGTAATTTCACTAGTGCTTTTCTTTGTCGGTGTGAACTCCAAATAGAACATGATATATACTTAGGGCCTTTCTGCACGACACTGTAATAGTGCTATTATTCTACTTTGAACATCCCATGGAATTTTGGGGTTTGTAGTTTACTGAGGCCAAAGAGCTCTCGCTGAGAATTCTAAATGCCCCTCCCTAAACTGCAAACCCCAGGATTCCATAGGATGTTGAAAGTGGAATAAGAGCACTATAACAGTGTAGTGTGGAAAGGTCCTGTGTTGCTGAACCTGATGGGGGTGTTCAAAAGAGTGGAGTGGGGAGACATGTTCTGTCCCTCTAGCCTTCCTCCAGTTGCTGCCCTCCAGATGTTTTGAACAACAGCTCCTGCACTCTTTCTGGCTGAGGATGATGGGGTTTATATACTTAGCATATCTCAAGGGGACCAAACAGAAGGAAGCCACACTATACCATTCACTCCATTTTTTAAAAAACCACATGTGTTTCTACGTGGTCTTCTTTCCCTTTAGTGTAGAGTCTTATTGTTGTTGTGTGCCTTCAAGTTGTTTTCAACTTATGGCAACACTATGGCAAACCTATCATGGGGTTTTCTTGGCAAGATTCATTCAGAGGGGTTTTTGCCTTCCTCTGAGCCTGAGAAAGTGTAACTTGCCCAAGACCACTTGGTGGGTTTCCATAGTCAAGTGAGGATTTGAACCCTGATCTCCAGAGTCTTAGGCCATTTCTGCACTAGACTGTTATAGCGCTATTATTCCATTTTCCAACATCCTATGGAATCCTGGGCTTTGCAGTTTTGGGAGGGGCCAGCTGGCCCCTCTCAAAACTGCAAAGCCCAGGATTCCATAGGATGTTGAATGTGGGATCATAGCGCTATAACAGTCTAGTGTGGAAATGGCTTCAGAAAAGACCAAATGTGAGAAAGATGTGAAGAAGAAAGACATGGGTTTGATTTGCTTTTTGAAAAATGTTACTTGTAAAACAGAACGCTTGTCCGATTTTTCTATGGAAAGCTTATGTCGCATTCCTAGAAGTCCCCCGACCATGCACTGATCAGCTCTGCTCCCATGTTTAGGCACCACAGCTTTGCATTATCCGGTGCTCCCCGTCCATTTGCTAGGCCCAAGTGTGCTTTTGTGGACAGCATTTGCTCAAGTAACTGGAATCCTTACTGTCCCATACATATTGCTGTAATAAGATTCTCTCCTGTGTTTATTCATAAAAGCTGTTCTGTAGGTGTCCAACGCCTATGTCTATAGTGCTGGAGATCTGTGACTGGCGGGGGGCGGGGGGTGGTAACTGCATCAAACCCACCCATCCTATATTACTAGTTTATAACGGGGTGGCAATGGCAGCTTCCTCTTGATTAAACATGAAGACAGTTGGAGAACTTGGGTCCCAACTGCCAGCTTTAACATTTGCACAGAAAACTCCTTGTTTGTTGAGCTTTTACATTGAAATGGCTTTCAGGTTATTTGTAATGCCAGGTGAGGAGCTATGATATTAAGCTTAATTGTGCTGAGGCAGGGACTAATGAAATGTAAATGTGCAAGTTGAGCCAAACTTGTGTGAGAAAAACACTATTGCAGATGTTCTGATTTTTTTCCTCACTGGGGAAACAGACCTGTCTAGCATTCTTCGGTCTTGACTTCTGAGACGGAAAATTGCACAGATGTCCTGCCCCAAATGGATTTTTGGCTCAAAACTGCAGGCCAGGACTAGGGAATGGATGAAACTTCCAGATGCTGTTGGACTGCAACTCCAATCAGTCTTAGCTAGCATAGCCAGATATGAGGGATCATAAGCACTGTAGTCCAGTTACATTTGGAGGATCATATGCTCCTCATCCCAGTTGTATAGGCCATTCTAAAAATATGCTTATAGAACAGTGTTACCTGGTGCATATTGTACTGGAGAAAAATATGGTTGTTGACACATTTAGCTTACAGTGTCCAATGCTGCTGGGAGATTTCCATGCAGAATCAAACAGCAGAAATGTCCCTGGCCTCTAGTGGATATTGTCCATCTAGTTATTATTTGTGACACTTACCTTGACATCAGTTGGGACACCCATTCCCTTCCTGTCCTCCCTTATCTGCCCCATTTTACAAACTTTAATACATTTAAGAAACCAAGCACTTGGCACAAAGTCAGTGTGTGATAGGCTGTTCCCAGTCCAGTGCAACTTTAAATGTGGAGTGTAAAACTAAACTTCTTAATGCGGTTGCTGTAAGAATATGGTAGTGGTATTAATTCCCCTGGGAGGATGATCATTCCTATTTCAGACTGTAGAAAGGGGCAGTGAAAGAAAAAGTGAATGATGATAGTGTTAGGTAAAAATTGTGAGCTTTTCTGCCTCCGGTGTCCAATAACTTGATTGGCTAGCTGAAGAATACTGTTCAACTTAACTTTGGGACAGGATGTCATTTATTACTTTGCTGCAACTAGCAAAACGCCTTGTGCCAGGTCTACCACGCTGTAAGGGTTATCACTGCACATGTTTCAGAGATGAAAAATACTCAAAATAGAAAAAGCAGTTCAGTGGCCCTAGGATTGGTAGTCCTTGAGCCACAACAACCACTCCTGAAACTTAGGGCATTTCCGTACTACACTATTCCACTTTCAACATCCTGTGGAAGTCTGGGGTTTGTAGTTTACTGACACCCAAGAGCTCTCTGGCTGAGAATTCTAAAGGCCCCTCCTTAAACTGCAAACCGCAAGATTCCATAGGATGTTGAAAGTGGAATAATAGCACTATAACAGTATAGGGTGGAAATGCCCTCAGTTCTCATCTGAAGAAGAGATGATCAGTGTAGGACAAGCAGGAATAGAATACTTCCGGCCTTCTTAGTTGGCCTACCAAGGAAGCCTGTCCTTGACTGTCCTCTTGCTTTCCTGAAGCCCCTTTCCAAGGAAGGTAATTCTGTTTGCCAATGGGAGAAGAGAAAGGATCACTCTATTTGGAAAAAAATATACCCTTAGGGGAAATGATGAAATCTTCTTTCAGGGCAGGGGTGGGCAACTTTTGAGGAACCAGGACCAGGTCATTTCCTCCACTGTCTGCCTACCCTTCAACTTTTAACAGAAGAAAACTGGGACGTGTGTGGCCAAGTAACCGCAGAGTGTGGTGAAGATGGCCAACATTATTAATGAACTCAATGAATGAACTCAATCTAGGGATAGGCTGCAGCAGTTTGCTCTTGCCCAAGCCTACAGGGAAGAGAAAGATTCCTCTCCCTCCTCTCTGCTCCCCTTCTGCTGAATTAATTGAATGCAAGCTCCTTTTGAACTTTGAACCCAGTTTGCAACAATTGAAGTAAGCCAAGGACAAGTAAGAGAAGACAGAGAAACTGGGACATTTTAAAAGCAGCTGACAAAGTGGGATGACAGGGGATTATTTGAATATGTCCTTGCCAAATGGGGACAGTTGGCGGGTATGTGGCTGCTTGAGGATTGAATGCTCAAGGTTGGATCGTGCTTAGTAGAGATTTACAGATAGATGAAATTGATAAATAAATATAAATCAGGTAAAAATATGGATAAATGGGTATTATCATAGAATCATAGAGCTGGAAGAGACCACAATGGCCATAGAGTCCAACTTCCTGCCATGCTGGAACACACACTCAAAGCACTCCCAGCAAATGGCCATCCACCCTCTGCTTAAAAACTTCCAAAGAAGGTGACTCCGCCACACTCTGAGGCAGCATATTCCACTGCTGAATGGTTCTTACTGACAGGAAGTTGTTCCTGATGTTTAGTTGAAATCTCCTTTGATGCAGTTTGAATCTATTGCTCTGTGTTCTAGCCTCCAGAGCAGCAGAAAACAAGCTTGCTCCATCTTCAACATGCCATTCCTTCAAATATTTAAGCATGGCTATCATGTCGCCTCTCAGCCTTCTCTTCATCAGGCTAAACATACGTAGTTCCCTAAGCCGCTCTTCATAGGGCATGGTTTCCAGACCCTTCACTATTTTGGTCACCCTATGTTTTATTAGAAACAGAAAACGATGATGATGATGATGATGAAATAAAATCCTCCCAACCCATAAAGAACTGATGAATTATTATTTGAGATGATTGATTTAATTCAATATATTGTATATTATTATACTTAATACAACTCATTTAGGATTAATCATATATTAATATATCATTTATTATATAATGAAATAAAATCCTTATAAAATATTTTAAGCTTAAAATCAACTTTAGAAGCAGCAAGAAAATAAGAAATTGCTTTTGCAGGAATTTTATTGAGGAACCTTTAGGAGGCTTCAGCTCTATATCTCAGGCGGTTTTAACTGGTAATGTTAACTAAAAGTATCTCTCTGTGATGTTTCTCATAGTATTGATGCAGGGTTACTGTTTATCGGATATTTGGAGTTCACCCTATGCCTCCTATTCTAGAATTCAAACAAGTCTGCTGGTGAAGTTATCTTGTTTAATTTTATGTCTGTCCTGTTGTTATCCTCAGGTGAGAAGCCCCACAAATGTCAGGTGTGTGGGAAGGCTTTCAGCCAGAGTTCCAACCTTATCACCCACAGTCGGAAACACACTGGCTTCAAGCCCTTTGGCTGCGATCTGTGTGGCAAAGGCTTCCAGAGAAAGGTGGATTTGCGGAGACATCGGGAGACACAACACAGCCTGAAGTGAGAGCCATATAGAATCAGGGGAAACAAGCAGAACACTATGTCAGCACATTTTTTTCCCTTCTTCCTGGTGGGTTGTGCTTTTTCTTCCCTCAATTCTTTGGTCTGGTTGTTTGACCCACTTCCTGCCATACTTTCACTAAACAGGAGGTCAGAGCACACTGGCCAGGTTTTTGCAGAACTCAACCAAAAGAAGTCTTTGGAAGAAAGTGGAATGCCACAGTTGAAGGAGGGCGGAATGAAGCCTGTTTTTGTTTTTCTTACTTTAAAATTAAACACTGAGGGAAATTAATACACACCCCACCACCGTCAAATCCCAAAGACTCTGTATGGATAAGCTACCTGGTGCCTACAAACCAGAAAGTCCCCTCTCTCCCCATTCCCCAGTAAGCCTTGTTTTCCTGAAAATTACTAGTTTTTTAGGAAACCGGAACTACATGAGTTTACATGGTTAACACACTGAGCAGTGTGGCAAAGGAGAGACTGACTGTGTTTTAATTTGCACCATTAAACAGTTAAAACCGGTTGTAATGAACTGTTTTCCACCTGGGAACTCTTTTTATAGTAAATGGAGCAGGTAGGGATTTAGGTCTGCTTCTCATTTTGTACTTCCCTCTTGTCTGTCATACAGAGATGGTCAGAACTAATTCTGAAGCACACACATGGCTGAGAAAGTCCCACACCTGTTTTGTTGCCAATTGTGTCTTTCATTCTTGACATATGGTCATAGCTGTGTTACAGGATATGTGCCCAGTTGTGACAAAGGTCTGGCTACTCAATACTGCTGCTTCTTTCTTTTCTTTTGCTCTTCTTCCTCCCTCTCCTCCTCAGCCAGCTGTGATCAAAACCAAATTTACTAATAATATCAATTACTTGCTGACTCCTAACCTGAAACAAGATTCTTGGGCTTTTCATACCTTGGTAGAGTGGAGACATGCACTGAGCTCTTTCTTCTCTTATTGTTGTGCTGCAGTGGTAAAAGTAGGAGTAGAAGCTTATGTCTACCACAGTCATAAGCACATTTGACGTCCAAAGGTGGGCAGCTGAAAATTGTGGATCTTTTGAACTTTTCTTAGACAGGCAAGTGTTAAAGCATAGCACAGTCTTTGCAGACTATGGTCCTTCAGTCATTTTAGACTCCCAGCTCTGGGAAGTCCCAAGTGGTATGGCCAATGCTCAGGAATTTGGGGAGTTGAAGTCTAAACACCTGAGTTTGAGAACCATTGGCAAAGGGGATAACCTTTAGTCTGGATTAGGCAAGTTAGACATCTCTCAAATTTTATGGGAGCTTTGAAGGAAAGACCCTCAAGTAAACTCAACATTTTGTATAGCAGTGGAACATTCTACTAGGCATTTTCCTAAGGCTACACCTAACCAACTGGTTCTATACTTCACTTTTAGCATTGTAGGGTGGTGACTTAAGCCTTGGGCATTTATTTTCATTAAAATAAAATAATATCTAAGCAAAAGAACTGGTTACTTCAGGTATGCATCCTGTAGATCAGAGATGGGAATTATGTGACCCTCCAGAAGTTGTTGGACTCCAACTCCCAGCAGTCCTAGCCAGCAGAACCAATAGTGAGGAATGCTGGCAGCTGCAGGTGAACAATATTCGGAGGGCTGCATGTCTCTCAGCTCTTGTACAGAGTGAATGAAACCTGTTTAAACTTGCCAAACTACATACTCCCTTACCTTATACTTCTGGCCGTGCATGCAAGTTCTTTCTACAGCCATGTAAATTGGGAGCATGAACACATACACTAGGGCTCTAGCACTGCTGGGCAGGGAGGAGGGAGAGCTTTAACAACTTACTGCTTGCTACAGTCTTCATCAGGATCAAGAATATCTGTGACTGCAATTTGTACTAAAGAAAAAGTCAGTGAAATGACATTTTTTCATTCACAGGTATGATCCCCACCCTGCCTTACCACAGCACGTGGGACTACAGCAAAAGCAAAGGGTTAAAGCCTCCCTCCATCCACCACACTGATGGTCTTGATCTGTATCAGAATTCCACCTCTGGCAATTTCTGGATAGGTTGGATACATGAAATGAAGGTCAAACGTACGCAAACAATTTGATAGGTAGCGTGGCCCTACAGTGGAAACTAGAATTAAACTGCTGTGTCAGACTCCCAACATTTCCCATGTGTTTCATTCACTATTTCATAAACAGGTCTTCTCAAAATATAAGTCATTACTCCACACTATGCCATAGTATTAAAAATCCATACCAACCCTCTTCAAACCAAGGATTTTAGGACAAAATCTTCTTCTTTTGATATCTTCCAAGAAGAGCTTGGAAAAGCTCCAAAAAGAGTAGCCATGCAGTCTGTGGGGTTCTGGAAGTTGTAGTGTAGGACATTTTTCCAAGCTTTCAGTCTGCCTGGTGCACGTCTGGCTGTCACATGAGTGCAGAAAAGTTACTTTTAAGAGGAAGGATAGTGATGACATGCTGGAACTAGCCACAAGTGAGATATGATAGGATGATGCTCCAGATCTCAGAGCACCATCCTGCCACTGTTCAGTTATGTAGTTATAGAGTTCAAGTTATTCTTCTTAAAAGAAATTTTCTAAGCTCAGCAGGCATGTGTGTGAGCAGGAAGTCACAGCCTTTACTTTTCTACTGTTGGAAAGGAAACTTACAAGGAGCTGAAAAGGAACAGCCCAAAATGAAGCAAGTAATGGTATCTTATTACTCAAAACTGATGTGGTGTGTGCCCTTAAGTCAAAAAGGGAAGAACTAAAGGACAGAGACAGACTTTCCTTCCCAAATACCTCCACATTCTTTGGTTAGATGACAGGTAGGTAGGTGATAGCCAATGGGCTTCTGATACACTGGTTTGAATATCGGGGGAATTTGCTCTGAAATGGTATTGTTCCTGGAGGGACCCAGGATATTAGCGTGTTACTGTATGGATTTGCCTTAACTATTCCTTTGCATACCTCATGGGGGGGGGAATATATGTTTCTACTTTATAGGTAAAATTGTAAATGCCTTTATTTAGTTTTACAGTGTGTCTTATGTTCACTGATGCATATTTATTGGAATAATGTTTTAAATTAATAAAGTACTGAAGATCCTCAGGAGTAGCATTTATTTCGACAGAAAGCATTACTCAGAGGTCCTACTATGCTGCTAAAATGGATTTACTTGGAAACCAGAACCATAGATCAGGGGACTTATTTGCCCAGGAACATTGCGGTTACAGCAGATAGCATTTTTTTATTTTTTTTTATTTATTTTTTGCTGTGGAAAGAATGGCAGGAAGCCAACTTTGGCAGCACTACTGTACATACAGGGCCAGACTGGGACATGCAGGGGTCTTAAAATGTATTGGTCACTATTCTGTATCAGTTTCTTAGTTAAGAGTACTTAACTAAGTAACAGCACTTGACCTATTCCACTCCGCCCAAAACCTGATTGAAACATCATTCAGCTGTGCTCTCATCACTGGCAAAACAGACCTCGGTCTTTACTGCTTGATGCTGTCATTCCAACATGGCAATGCGTTGCTGCTGGTCTAGGGCCATTTCCGCACTAGCCTGTTATAGCTCAATGATTCCACTTTCAACATCCTCTGGAATCCTGGGGTTTGCAGTTTCGGGAGGGGCCAGCCGGCAGACCCCAGGATTCCAGAGGATGTTGAAAGTGGAATCATCGTGCTATAACAGGCTAGTGTAGAAATGGCCTGGGACACGTGCTATCGCATGACATTATGTTCCTGCTGCTGTTGCATCCCCAGCTGTAGTGATCATGCCTTATACCATTACTGGAAAAAATCTAGTAATGGCCCCCTTTCCCGTGACAATCCCGTTGGCTGGGGGTATGTGGTAAGGGCAGAAGTGCTACCGTGCGCTTCCTTCCACAGTACAGTGCAGGAAGGGGTGGGGAAAGGAACCCACCATTCATGCTGTACTGCAAAAGAAGAAGAGTGTCTCTAATGCTTCCCATCCACCGGCAGCTGACCAGAGAGTGTTCAGGTCCCAATTCCACTTCTGGTGTCGGATCAGGATAAAGCATCATTGGGCCATAGTGTGGTAAGGGCCCTCCTTCTCCTTATGCAGTTGATGCCTGATAAAGAAGGTTAGGGAGAGGAGTTGTGATTGTGGCCGTAGCGACACAATCATGACTAAGTAGCAGTTATGAATGACGTTCTCTCAGCCTCAGAGGAAGGCAAAGGCAAACCCCCTCTGAACAAATCTTGCTGAGAAAACTCTGTGGTAGATTCACCTTAGGGTTACCATAAGTTGGAAGGGACTTGAAGGCACACAACAACAATAGAATAAAACAAATCTATGTAACTATTTCGTATTCGCATTTGCTACTTGGAAGATTGTTAGAGATCTTAGTAGCTGGTATAGAATACTAGTCATCAGTTTTAAGACACCACAGCACTGCAACAAAAAGTTCATTGAAAAAAAGCAGGATTTTTTTTTAAAAAAAGTGTTGGTAATAAGAGCTCCCTCATGATCTAAACTGTGGCTTAGCTTTGTACTTAAGTCTGGCCCTGTGTGCAGGCCTAAATGTGGAACTCACTAAGGAATCATAAGATAAGTGGTCACACACACCTAAATCCCAGGAGATCTTGATTTCTGGTTCATCTCTTTACCTTGCAGGCAAGCATCTAGGATGTTTGAATGGGAACTCTCGATGGTGTTTGTGGGTTTGCCCCACGGATATGATCCACAGACAAAGTAACCAACATACCAAAAATAAGTTTCAAAGAAGATTTTTTTTGAACAATAAAATGAAGGGCAAATATCTCAATCATCTAGCCATCCAGGAATCAGAACAAATTATTGAGACTGTTATGGTGTGAAATTTGAAGATTGCAAATATCCTTCTTAATGTCATTACTTAGTTGCATTAAAAATGCATTGTGTATATAGTGTGACTCATTATTCATGAAGTGGGTTCCATACCTTTTGTCTGCCGGAGTAATTGAAGGAAAAGGTAACAGGAGCCAGTGTGGTGCACACCTTTGTTCCTGCTACTGAATTTTTAATAACGCCTCCAGCTAGCCAGTTGGTGAAGCTCTGTGCCCACACAAGAGTGGAAAGGCTGAGCTCTCCCAGAAAGACTAACCCTTTCAGGAGCTAATTTGAGCTTGTGTTCATTCACGCCAGTTGTGATTAAATTACCTATCAAGTGTGCTGAGCTATCATGATTCAGGACTTTGAAAAACAAGGTGGATTTCACCTGATTGATTTAAAGCACAAAGAGGTGGAGTGAAGAACAGATGAAGTGAGGCAAGAACAAAGAAGAAGCTATCCTTTGCATGCTGATCTTATTTTGGAAAGCTTGTGGCAGAAAATTCATGATTTTTCTACCTTTCAAGTGCCCAAAATTCATTTTCTTCATCATTTAATTTTCTCATATGAAGGGGAGAATGGATTATCTATACACACTTACTTGGAGCTGAGAGTGGCAAGGGAAGTTAGTTAAGTCAGGGGTGGAAACTGTGTCACTCTCAAGATGTTGAGAGCAGCCTCAGTCAAAATAACCAATGGTAAGACATTCTGGGAGTAGGTTGACAATGAGAGCCAACATGATGTAGTGGTTTGGGTATTTGACTATGACCCTGGAGACCAAGGTTTGATTCCCCACTTGGCCATAGGAACCTGCTGAGTGATCTTAGGTGCATCAAACACTCTCAGCCCCAGAAAACTCCATGGTAGGCTTGCCTTAGGGTAATCATAAGTTGGAAATGACCTGAAGGCACACAACAGCAGCAATAACATCAAAAACAACAGGCTAACCACATCTGGAAGGATACACAATTCTTGTCCCTGAGTTAAACCAAGCTGTCTTAAGCTGTTGCCCTCCAGATGTGTAGGACTTAAGTCCATAAGCTGTTCTAGTTAAATATCATGAGAGCTTGAGTCCAACTGGAAGACATCAGGTTGGAAGGAACCTGGGTTCAGCTGAAAGATTATGAATGAATTACACTGTTAAGATAATTGCTTAACTTAGGTCTCTATAAATCTCCCTGATCCCAATCCAACACTGTTTATCACCACAGCACAAAATGCATGATCATCTCTGGCAGACAGTACTGAAATGCACCTTCAGATAATCCGATTGGGGCAGCAAAGGTGCTAAGTTCCAGTCTATTGAAGTTGTTTGTCCAAGCAACACTGGATCACCCTAACTACTTTTCTAAACATGGGGACAAGATACAGGGACACTGCAGTTCTCATATGGGGAGCTCCAGGGAGATTGAACTGAATCTCCTGACATTTCATCTAGCTTGCCTCTCATATCTTTGGATGTTTTTTTTTTTTAATCACACCTGCTTATTCTATACATATAAAATATATGGAGAGCAAATATCAAGCTGGAGGAGGAGAAGTCTGTATCTATAAAAATGTGAGGCACACCTCCTCTGGAGACATTTACTGCTCATTGCCTAACAAAGATTAACTTAGTGCTGCTCGTAAAAAATTTTCAGAAAAAGTAAAAATGAGGGCCCTCTGGATGGATAAATGGTCTAACCCTCATCTTTGGAGACTTCAACACAGTGAAGCATCAAAATACAAGAGTGCAAAGGAATGAATGGATGTGTTGGCTTGTGGGTTTGAGTCTTAGTTTTAATCCTTTTTTACCACCACCCCCTGAATGTTCATATGCACTTTTTTAAAAATGTCACAGCACCATTACCTCCTTGCTGCAATTGGGGAGGGGGAAACCATCCCATTAAAGACTAGATTTACAGAGAAAGGCAGAGGGCCATTGGGGAGGCCATGAGAGCCAAGCTATGGTACAGGAGTGGGAATTGTGTAACGTTCAAGATGTTTTGGACTGCAACTCCCAGCAGGCCTAGATGAGGATTGATGGGAGCTGCAGTATGGCAGCATCAAATGTTCTCTTACCATTGTATTTCTTACTTATATTTTCCTTGAAATTATCAAGTTAAAGCAGATAGAACTATTACAGGAAAAAAGTCACAAAGCATCTCCATTGCTTCGATATTGGTCAGCGTCCATCTTTCTCTCTTGGTTGTTGTTGCCTGGTTGGTGCCATGCTTCCACCGGCCCTGTTTTTTACCTCTCTCTGTACTTGACATTATTTGCACACCTTGCTGCAAAATCCAGTAATCTGTAGTAAGTGACCAACATGATTTTGTTTACCTAGATTCAAGAGGTCATCACCCAAAATCATGTCTGTTGTCACATCCAACTGGATCAAACAGCACAGTGGCAAATGAGGTCAATAGCAGTGAGGACAGTCAGTAGCGGAATTTGAAATGTGTGGAGGGGGGGCAGGTAGGGGCAGGGCTACAACATGGGGCAGGGCTATGGAGTGTGGGGTGGGGCCATGTCATGCGGGGGTGTGGCTATGAGTCCAGATGTCCCCAAAAAATTGCCACTGGGGGCAAATTGGCCCCATTGCCCTCCTGTCCCTACATGACTGAGGGCAGTGATGATGATGATGATGGAAACTGCTGCTGTAAGATAACAGCTTAGAACTTGAATATCTTTTGCAACAGGTGTCAAAAATGTACATGCTCCTCAAGCCAAATACAAAATGAAGCAAGTAGTTTCAGGTCTGCTCCACTTCAGAGTGAAAATTTATCAAAAGGGGTCATGGTAACAGCACCAGATGCAGCAGCAACAGTAACTGTATGTGGTCTTTCTTGAAACTAAAAAAATACGTACACAAAAGTGCAGAAAAAGCCATTCTTTTCCATATCTTATTGATTATTCAATACTGTACAGAAAATTAACAAAGCAATATAAAACTGAGATTTGGAATGATAGCCAACACAGCATGATTGGCACTAATTAATACTACTGTTACAAAAGGACATTGTAGCACCTTTGAGACTAAGAGAAAGAAGTTTGTAGCATAAGATTTTGTAAGATTGAGTCTACTTCATCAGAAGCAGATTTCGTAGACTGTTTATAAAAGCTTATACTACAAACATATTTCTCTCAGTTAGTCTCCAAACTGCTATAATATCCCTTTGCATACTGATCTAGACTAACACAGCTATGTCTTCAAATTCTAATAATGCTGTTATAAGAGATCAATATCTTTCAAGGATAGCCATGTTAACCTGCTTCAGCGTAAGAAGAGAAGGAAAATGTAGTTGTGGAACACCTTTAAAACTAACCGACAACCCACTCTTTCAGATCCAGGGCTTTGGATCTTTAACGGAGCAATCCTAAACTTTTTTTGCAGAGAGCAACAACATCAGAATACCTGAGATGTCTAAAGCCTAAAGCCATGGCAACAGGGCAGAAGAAGGAAGCAGGTCTTCAGGAGATGGAACATTTCTCACATACTTTCTTCTTCTTCCTCTAACAGTTTTTTTTTAAAAAATCTTTTAATTGATCCCTCCTCCCCCCAAATCAATTGGACCAAGTTAATACATGCCAAATTTAGTGCTTGCCTAGATTATTGTGTGGTTTGGTGGTGCGGCCAGGGCTGCAAATCCAAAGTGATCTTTCAGATCCAAGACTCTCCCTGAAGTTCCACCAGCACACACAGCATGGCTGATACATATCCCTCCACATTTTTAGTTGCTGTTCTGACATTGGAGAAGTAATGATTTTGCTGACAAGAAGAATTTAATATAACAAGTGGCTTTTTGGATGTCAAACCAGTGGCCACAATTTTGCATTGCTGAATTGCTTGCAATTATGAATATTTTGCTCATTTGGAATATAAAAGACTCATATCAGATCAAAATTCTCACAGCCTTGCTTGTCTCACTTACACTAATGTTTAAATATTCATATTCTTATGTATTCCTACTCCCTTCCCCCAAGCTCTGCTTATTGGACAGAGCAGCCTCTGCCCACAGTGAGGTGGGAGAGCCCTGCCATGGTGGAACCTCCCCCACCGGTAGCTGATGGCTCCCAAGTGAGTAGGTCAACGAATCTGCTCCAGGGTTTGGATAGCTTTAAAGGAGCTATCCATTGTACTGATCACAGTACAAGGATATAGTCCAGCTTCTTGGATAACTCCTTCAAAACCTGAGTCAAAACCTGGAGTGGATTTACTGTCCCACGGACAAGGAAGTCACAAGCTACTGCTTACCTCCTCCTGCCCCAAATGTAGGTGCAAAACAAGACCGGAAGGGGAGCTGAACAACACCAACAATGAAATTGTGTCTTCCACCACCCTGGAGAGCAGCAGGCTAGTTTAGGTGGTTGTAACATAGGTTCTGTACCATGCATAGCTCCATTATCTATATGAAGAGAATGACCAGGAGGTTCAGGAAGAATGACAGAGAGGTCATCACTGTTGTTTCCTCCCTAGCCAGCACCTACCACTTCAGGCTATTGCCTATCTCTGCCTCATGGTAGGGGCAGATCAGGACTGGGTGTCAGAAAAGTAGACATCTACATCCTTCCCTTGTGCATATGTGAACAGTTCATGAGTCAAGTGAAAAAGGAGTTTGCCTAACTTATGGGTTTATATTACAGCCTTTTCACAAATCAGTTCCATGAAAAAAATTGTTTCTAGTTTCAGAGGTGACAGTTTGCTCTTAACTGCTATCAAATCAAGTTTGACTTAAGGTGATCCTATGAACAAGAGGTCTCCAAGTTACCCTGTTATCAACAGCTCTGCTCACATCTTTCTTGCAGATTCAGGGATGTGTCTTCCTTGATTGAGTCTATCCATCTGTAATGTGGTCTTCCTCTTTTCCTATTGCCTTCTCCCTTACCAAACACTGTTGTCTTTTCTAGTAGGTTGTGTCTTGATACGGCCGAAGTACAGCAGTCTCAGTTTAGTTATCATGGCATCTGTGGAGAGTTTGGGCATTTGCTCTAGACTCATTCATTTGTCTTTTTATCAGTCCAGGTATCCATGATAATTCTTCTCCAATGCCATGTTTCAAATGAACTGATTTTCCTCCTATCAGCTTTCTTCACAACCATACATAAAAACTGGAAATAAAATGGCATGGGCCATCCTAACTTTAGTGTTCATGAATATGTCTTTACAATTCAAGATCTTGCCTAGTTCCTTCATTGCTGCCTTTCCAAATCTTCTGATTTCTTGACTGCAGTCTCCATTCTGATTCATGACTGAGCCAAAGTATGGAAAATCTTGAAATATTTCAACATCTTCCTCATCTACTTTAAAGTTATGTAAATCCTCAGTGGTCAATATTTTTTCTTTTCTTAACATTCAACTGTAAACCTGTGTTTGCACATTCTTCCTTATCTTTCTTCATTGATTAATCTAAGTCTTTGCTATTTTCTGCTAGTAATATGGTGTCATCTGCATGTCTTAAATTGCTCTTGTTTCTTCCTCCAGCCCACTCAGATCTATCCATCATTTATCTACCTGTCTGTCTGTTTGTCTGTCTACTATCTTGCTTGCTCAGATCTTGATTTAAATCCAGTCAAATAGGTTGGTGAATGTAGATTTTTTCATTTCACTTTCCCTCTGGCTTCTTAAAAAAGTTATAAAAAGAGTTATACTAAGAGCTGGGGAGCACACTGAATGATTTGAACTGGAGAGAGGATTCCTCTCCCCCAGAATTGGGTGGAGACACCTTTAGCTACAAAGAGACAGATGCTGCAACCATTCCATTACACACTGTTACACACCCTTTGTCAACTAAAGAATTAGAAGTGATATTGGGTGCTGACTCATAACCTAGAATTGCAGATCAATAAATAACTTAAAAAAACACTATCAAAAAAATTTCCCTCAGCTAGACCTCCACTCTTCTTCCAGCTGAGTTAGTGGTTAAGATGGGCCTAAAAGAGAATGTGAATGTTTGTGAAAATTCCGTAGCAACTCAAAGAATGACTCAGTCATGCAAATCTCAGACAGCTAGTAGTAGTCACTTTTAAGGCACACTGAAATCAAAGGGATAAGTTAGTCACATTCTTAACCTGAACTTTATTGAGTTACATGAGATGTAAATATGACTAATATCAGTTAGATATGGTCTTCACTGTAACCAACAGAAAGCCATTGATTAACGAACCAACCAACCAACCAACCAACCAACCAAAAATGCAGGGATGGGAAACTTGTGGCCCTCCAGATGTGTTGAACTGCAGTTCCCATCTGCTCTAGTCAGCATAGCCAATGGTGAAGATTGATGGGGGTTATAATCCAGCAATATCTAGAAATGTTATCTGATATTGTCTGATACATGGATTCATGTGTTTTGAAGCATGCTAACTTCAAAAAAGCAGTTGAGTTCTTACACTGAAATGTGGCAATTACAAGTGATAAATCAATACTCCAAGAAACAATTGCACAAACCAACAATGAGTTGATCCTCAAGATGTACTTAAGTAGCAATCAGGGTCAATAGTAAAACTAGATTGCAACTAGAGAGAGAAAAAAAGACCATAGAAGGACAGTGTGCAAAATCCTAGTACATTGGGTTTCAGAGAATTGGTAAAGGGGAAGCCAAGGAGAAAGGCAACGGTTGTGTCCCATCCACTTTGAAGCCCTGTGATGCAACCTAAGATTGGGGAAGAAACTCTGAAGGAAATACACGTTAGAGCATATCAGTGTTTGACAGGAATCAAAGAAGAGGTGGCAAACGGACATCAAAGCAATCATGTTATCTTTACTGCCCAGAAAATCAATCTAGGGATTGCTTAAACCTGTAGGAAATGACATATTCATGGGGCCTCTTCCATGGGCACCTGACAGTGAACCAACTAAACTGTTCTGCCCCCACAGATTGGCTCACAGCACAGAGAAATTGCATGGGATGGAAAATCACACAGGAAATAAGAAAGAAGAGAAAACACAGCCAACTCTTCATACTTAGGAAGGAAAACTCAGGTCAAAGCAAAGCAAATTTTTCCACTCAAGGAAAAATATTTGACTAGTAGTGGAAACACTGCTAGCTGAAAAACAAACATTTAAAGTAATATTATTACCATTATTGCTGATTAATGAAAATGTCACACTCATTGGTTGGAACATTAAAGTTAATCAATTAATCATCAATTCAAGGACGGCTACAGTACAACAGAGTACAGTGGAATATATAGGATGTTCCTTTATTGTTGTTATTTGCCTTTGAGTGGATGCTGACTTACCAAGAGCCTGTCCTAGGATTTTCTTGGAAAGATTTATGTGGGCTCATGGTGGTGGTGGTGGTTGCTATAACCTTTTCTGAGGCTGAGAGAATGTACTTACCCAAGGTCACCCAGCAGGTTTCCATGGTTGAGCTGGGATTTGAACTCTGGTCTCCTGGAATCCTAGTTCAACACTCAGACTACTTCACCACACTTGTTCCTGCTTCACCGTCCTGGCTCAGAATATTCCTTAGGTATGAAATATTTGATTGCTTGATATTTTTTTCAAAGGGTGATGTTTCTAAAGTAAAGGTGCACCCTGAGAAAAACATAGAGACTATACAGCACAAATAGAGAACAACTACACATTTAATCCTTCACATGTATATGCAGGTTCATGTGCTTACATACATACACACAGTGTTCCTTTGAGGCCAGTTGCTTGGTTTTGTGCTAGGTTGTGCCTGAGCCTCACATGGGAGCAAAGAAAGACATTTCAGACTTCTGTAGGAGGAACAGAGTTGGTCTTTCCATTGGATAGTATTCAATAGACTGAATTGATTGCTTCAGGTAGTTAATATGGGGTGTCATAGAAGTGTAGGAAACCATTCATTGTTTAATCTTTTTATCAATGGCCAGAATCCTGTTAGGGAGTTATGTTATTGCATTGGTAATAGTGTTGTACTCATAACCTCTACATAACCTCTAGTTTAGGGGACGTGTAGGGACTGTGAAAGTTTGCCAGCGCTCACTTATCAGGCAGAAGCTGCTGTGATCGATGGAAGTCTGTTCTGCTGTTGCTTGGGAAGCAGTTGACTGATGTTCCCACACCCCTCTCACATAAGCGATCTCCAGAATGAGGGGATAATAGTTATAATGATCCTGCTTCTGCCTGTTGCAACAGAGATCAGTCACAGGAGGGGGTGGGAATGTCAGCTGCTTCCTGAGTGACGGGGGAACAGACCCCTGTCAATTGCAGCAGCTGCTTCCCAGTATGTGGGGATGGGGAGGGTTGGGCCAGAATTCACTGCATAACTCTGTAAACACCATAGTTACACATTTGTAACTGCACAACAAGGTTCTGGCCATTGTATTATTTTATGTTACATTTTTTACTGCCAGAGAAAATCACATTCTGAGGATTGTCTGCTTCAGGTGTCAAAGTCTTGAGTTTTGCGATCTTGAGTCCAAGTTCTGAGGGAAAAGAGGATATAAATTAATAAAGCTAGCAGGTGTAGCAGCAACAATAAAATGAATTGGCTGGCCTTGTTTACTGTTTTGATGTTCAGGCTACCTCTATCAAGAGGCAGAGTGAGGAATCTGTTTCAGGTGGCACATCCTGGAGGGGGGCAGCAGTAGCTAGCAGCTTTTAGACAATTCCCCCTCAGTTTCCCAAGTGTTGGGGTTCAAGCACATAGTTTGACCTAAGTCTCCTCAACTAATCTAATGCTTTGGATGTCATGGAGAATGCCATCCCATTGACTGTCAGTGCCGTCAGCTTTGCCTCAGGTGGAAAAAAATTTCCTTGTCTGGTTGTGTTGACTTCACAGGTTGGTAGTTGAGGGTGTAGGGAGAGAGATTTGCTGTTCCATCTCAGATAGCAAAATATCTTGGGGTTACCCTGCCTGAGACTTAAGGAAAGGTACTCAGATACTTTAGGGTACATTCAAGATTCAGGATCCAAGGGGACAAAAACCTCCATTCAGATTCAAGAGGACAAAACCTCAACTGTGTAACTTTTTTATGCCTTGTGACTCCCTGATATGGGTGTTTCTAAAAAATGTCACAGGTGTGGGCCTGAGGAGGGCTTCCTGCTTTGCCTAAATGGTAACACTTGACTGAAGTGTATCTTGTCGCTACACCAATCTGGCTGGGAGAATGTTGGCTTTGTGGTTTTCGTATCTGATCTTACAACTCTCCTTTTGTTTACTGAACACTGAATGTCTTTGAAATGGTTGTTTCTCTTTGTTGTATCACAACTTAAAATAGGCAGATATGTGATAGATTTTTAAAAACCTACAAGGAAAATATGCACATAAAACAGGGTAGCATACACTTTAAAGACAATTTTTCAAAATGTACTTCAGTGTGGTGTACAAGGCATTGGAGCCAATGGCAGCAGAGAGATCTTGAGTGAGTTACTTTCTTGGACTACAGCTGCCAGAATCCGCCAGCCAACATAGCCGTTTACAGTCCAACAAAGTAACTTACCCAAGCTCTTCCAGTAAATTTTTCATTGGACTAATTCTATCCTACAATGTTGTAGTATTAGTTCACATAAACAAGCAAGCAAGCAAGCAAACAAACAAAAAAGGTGTGTCTAATAATTATAGGAAAGTACCTTATATTGATTTAGGCTGTGAGTTGATTCAGTTTGTGGGTTGGGGGGAAATGGCCTTTTTGTTAAACTGTATACGCTATTGACCCTGAGCCAGCATAGGCAATGGTGAGGGATGATGGGAGTAAAAGTCCAGCAGCATCTGGAGAACTGCAGCTTCCACATCCTCATTCTATTCTGGCTGGCAGTAGCTCTCCAGGATCTTAGGTGAGAAGATCTTTCCCATCACTTGCTACTTGGATCTTTTCATTGGAACTGAGTAGGACCGATCATGAAATGTTTTACAAGTGAAAAGTGTCCTACTTTGTATCTGGCCATTTTTAAACCATATGGTAGAACAGAGAGAATCAGATTTACTGTTTGTCATTTCCAGAGCTTGTGGAGCAAAACGTCACTATTTTGGACTGTACTTTCCAGAATTACCCAGCCATCTTGGCTATGCTGGTTGGAGGTTTAAGAGAATTATAATCCAAAAAATAAGACTTGACATTCTGTTCAGCAATTATGATGTTGTAAGTGTGACTTACAGTTTGCTTTTACAATTGTTTCATCATCACAATGACCAAAATATCCCCACAAACACTCCTTTTAAGCCACACAGCTCTTCCAGCTTAGCGGCCAGAAAGAAAAAAAAATGAATGATGACACGTCCAGCTCTCTTCTTTTAGCAGGGTCCCTGAAGCTCTCTGTCTTTACACACCTAGACCCAAGAAGAAGGCTGGACACGTCATTGTTCACCTTCCCCACAAGCAACTCTGAAATGGGTGGGAAGGTTGTATGGCTGAAAGGATAGGGTTTGGTGGTTGTACTGGGAAACACAGCTACAAGATGTAGATACATCTCCTGATGTAGGATCTCAGCCTATATTTTTTCAAGCTCTGGATAATTTGCTTTTCTTATAATCAGATGACACATGAGTGTTCATCCTTTGAAAGATGCAATGCAGGAATGTGGCAATCCAAGATAAGCAGGCCATCACAAGTACAGCATGACAGGCTGAGGGGACATCCAAGTCATTTCAAACAGACCAACACTCTCCCTCCAGACAATAGTATTTTGTGGCACCAGCATCAGTGTGGAGGTAAATTTGCTCTAGTTTTAATCTGAGGTTTAAAAGAAATTTGCAAGGCATTAGATCTGTGGCTGGTGATGGTGGTTGTGAATTCAGTACCTAGAGTATCTCCTTTTAATCTGCACACTAAACTCTGTAGTGGATTTACTTGCCCATCGAAATAAAAGCCACCAGCTATTATAGTGTACAGAAGAGATCTAGATTGGAAATTGAACTGTATTTCAATACTGGCTATCTTTAATGCATGTCAGGCTCACTTTCAGGTTGTAAGGCAGGCTGTGTGGTTCTCATAAAGCTCTGTCTTCTCGCCCCTTATTGCCATTTTCTTGTCCCCTGCTCTACTTAATGATAGAGATGGACAATACCTCTACACAATATCTACCTGTGTAAAGGCCTTCAGCATGTAGGCACAAACTATATGAGTTCCATAGCCTCATTTCCTCCAGGTACAGCTCATATGGCCCATATATACAGTACATGCACTGGGTTCTATGCACTTGCCCCCTTATGCAGATGTTCTGTTCTGTACATGGGCCTCAGCTACATTTGGAAGCTGCCTTTCATCATGATCCACAGAGAAATACAGCTTCGTAGATTATTCAAATGTGATGTAGGTGTAGTGAAATGAAATTATTTAGATGCCCTTATGGATAAGTCACAACATGACTCCATGCCATTATTTCTTAATCAACTGAAGTGTGTTGGTGATGTCCAGATCACTAGGATACTGGGGTTTTGCTTTGTTTTTTGCCCTACTCAGAGATTTTACCAGCATTACTTCAGAAAACCCTCTCACATATTTCTGCCTTAAAAAAATAACCTACTAAGGAATCTTGGCAGCAATGCCTTAGGAAAGTGTTTTCCAATCTTTTTTTTTTTTAAAAAATAATCTTGATGAGTCATAGCAGCCCCCTTTTTGCTTCTAGGAAGCCTCCTGACTGTGAATGTTGACTAGAAACTTTCCACTACAACTTTCATTATAGCTGAAAACACTGCTTTAAATTTGGATGTGTTTACAACAATTTCCTGGTGAGTTATGAAGGCACTCTTTTTGCTTCTAGCAACTTACTCCAACCCAGTTTGGAACTTCAACTTTAAACTCAGCGCTGGAGCTTAAATGACATCCAGAATCATTCTGTCAAATTTTGGGACATCTAACATGATGTCCTGGTGAGTTATGGCTCCCATAGATAGACAGACAGACACGTACACATGCAGGCATTCTCTTTTAGTATTACAAGTTCATTTATTTAAGTCTGACATACTTCCAAGGAATTGTGCATAGGATTATGGTCTTACCTAGCAGTCCAGGGCACACTCATTTCTGAGTAAGAGTTTCTGACCACAGTGAAACATACTTCCAAATAAACAAGTCTAGGATCCCACATCCAACCTATCTTCTGTGTGCGTGGGTCTCCATACACATGTATGTACATATATATGTATATATGTACCATACGTCACTGAAGCATCAAAGGTTTATAGCAACCTCCATGGAAACAAAACCCTAACACTTGTACATTTGAAGATTTCCGTGTGTACATATGCATTTGTCCACAAACGGAGATTCACTGTTTTTACTTCTTGGAAGGCTGCAGGTAACAATGCTGGACATTTCTTTGCTGTTTTAATATATTTTAACATTTTTTCTCTCCACTTTGGGAACTCAATGAATTTTAAAACAATTTGGAGTACATGCCACGGTTCAGATTAGATTTTTCATTGTTACAGCTCTCCAGTCAGCATCTCAGGATATGAACATAAAGCAAACAGCTCTGCAAAGCAAACATACCCCACCCAGTGCTTTATTTTCCCAAATCACTCCCTTAGCTAATGTTTCAAAGATAGACCACGCGACACATCTGGCGCAAACCAAACATTTTTCAGTCAGTTGGATTGCAAGGTTAATATTTGCCCATGGAATTGCGGAGACATTTTATGAAGCTGTTGAGCTATAAGGAAAGTCAATGGGATATTATCAGCTTGCTGACAGCTTTCAATCCAAGTTGGATTTGGACCCAGGTGACTGCAAAACAATGATATTTGTGGACTTCCTGGGACAAAAGTTGGGCTCTTTTAATACCAATGGTTCACTATGGGTCTGCATTTCTCAAACTTTTTGGAACAGAAACCCTGTTTGGTCACCATACACTTTTAGAAAGAAATTTAAAACTTATGGCAATGATAATTCATGCTTTCTTGAGCCTAATAAAAGTATTTAACAATATTAATAGTATAAGTGGGATTATAAAAGGGCCAGATATGTGCAGCTTTATTATGGTGCGTGCATGCATGCATACACATGCACATATATACTCACTCAACTGAAAGAAAGCTGAGTTTTGCCTGTTACAGTCAGAATGATTGCTCCACTATCCTTAAGTCAACCACTTCAATTGTTTGCCGGTAAATGACAATCCAGTCAGTCATTTCTCCTTCCCATTGGGAGTCATGGTTAGTCTTGGATTTTTTTTTCTCTCTGTCTAATATAAGAGTGGACTCAGCTGTAAACATGACACACAAAGCCATTGTACAGAAAGGATTTATGGCTATCTTATTAGTTGGATCATTTCTTCATGCTTCAAACTCATTACGTTAATGTGGTGCTCTGAAAAGCAGCACGTCATGTAACAATACCACAAAGATTAACCTCATAATCCATGGCAAAGGTCCTATGCAGAATTATCATCCATTCATATGGCCCATTCTCACAGTTCAACTATGTATGTGCTTGTGCCTGCTGAGCCTCACTGAAATCAATGAGAATGGAGTGGCTTGAATCCATGTACTTTACTTGAGCTAGCTCTCAGATGAAGTTGATCAACAGCAATAACTTATGTGAGGAGAGCTTTAGCCAGTGACTTCAGAGCTCAAGCAATCAGATCAGTTTTCCAAAGAGATTTCAGTCTTTACACCTTTCAGTTTAACATGTGGACAGATTTGCACTCTCATTAGAATAATATGAACAAATATAATTATCTGACCAAACCTCATATTTTTCACCAGGTTGATACGCTTTGACCAGAAGATGAGCATGGCTGTGATGGTTTTCAAAATCCAGTATACCAGAACTGCTGTAGCAGGTTTGTCAAAGCTGATTCCCTGACTCCACTCTTTGCCTGGAAAGCAGGGCTCTACAAAATCTTTCCCATTCCCCTCCCTGAGCTCTGGAAGCTGGGTTTCATTCCCCAAGGCATGGATCCCATCAGCCTTTACATTATTCTCTGTCATTGCTCAAATGTAGTATCACACTCTGTAAACACAAAAAGAAGCATTTGGGACCCCTTCCTTGTAAGGTGCTCCTCCTCTTTATGGCCTAAAACCTATTGTCAGTTCCAACCAGAGTATATTTACTGAGTCAACTGGATTTTGCTATGTGTTCACCCACTATTCAGCCAGTGACTCAATGAGTCTACTCTATGTGGGACTAACTGGAAGGATTCTGGTGGAGTTTATGGGCTTTACTTGGTTGTGCAAGGAGGTATTCAGTTACTTTTTGTGCAATGCCTCTCCCTGCAAGACAGCTTTATAGTGCTCATGTGCATTCCTTTGACCATTTAATGGCTGCAAGAAGCAGTTACCGGTACTTAGCAGAAGACCTAGGAGACTGATGACTGCTTTTTTACCCATTTGCAGAACTGCAGCAGGATGCTACCTTCAGCTGGAGGCAATGCCTTTCTCTCTTCCTCCCTGGATATTAAAAGGCTGTGACACCACACAAAGGTAAACTTAGAAGCTGGTTTGGGTGAGTGGGGGGTGGAGAAAGCAGATGAAGAGGCCTGCAAGTAAGTTCACAGAGTTTTACATTCCACCAACTCTGCACACAAGGACCCCAGAGATTGTGTTTTCAGTGAGCATTTTTTTTAATCATGTTGTGATATGCTTTGGAGAAAGGGAGAAAGCTGGAATAGGAATAAAACAAAGATCTGATTTAATAGAAGGTTGTCCTGTTGTCCCACTAGCAGTTTGGGGAGCTTTTAATGTAGACAAGAACTGCGCTCATTTGGGTGCACTGAATTTATTACACACAGCTATAATTTGTGTATCTACTTTCCAGTTCACTGTTAGAGCAGTCTGATACCACTTTAACTGTCATGGCTTCATCCTACAGGATCCTAGAGCTTGTAGTTCAGTGGAGTCCTTAGAATTCTCCCTCAACTACAACATGAGAGTTCTCTGGTAGAGATTTATACACATATCCACCAAACTACAAATCCCAGGATTATGTAAAATGGAATTGTAACAGCTAAGATGGTGTTGAAGTATTGTAAATGTGCAGTGCACTGTAGACACATTCTGTATCTCTCAAGCATCCACTGATCCATGTGCCATTCTCTAATTCCTTGCCACCTCTTTGCCAAAGTAAATTGTGGACATTTTCTTGAAACCATTTGTATCAATGAGGTCTTATTATCTTACTTCCTAACTCCTCCCCTCCAATATGCATGTGGGTGTTCTTTCATATAATGTCCTAGCAGTTAGATGAGCCAAGTGCACAGTTACTGCTGTAATTCTTCTGAAATCAGGAGTGTTGCACCATAGACGAATATGGCTCAATTTTTTCCCCTCTTGGTATTACATGTGGAAGTTCTTGACTTCCCCTGAAAGTGGTGGCATTTTCAGATTTTTTTTTTTTTTTAAAACACACATTTTTCCTCTTAGCAGTGCCTTGGATCTGTGATGGAGAGAGAAGAAGGCTGGGCCAGGAGCTGAGATTTTCAAGTCCACATTGAGTAATGCCACTCATTGGGTGACCTTGAGCCAGTCGTCCTCTCTTTCTCAGCCTGACCTACCTCAGAGGACTCTTGTTAGGATTAGGTGGGAAGGAGGAGAGTAATATATAATAGTACTTTGCATGCGGTGGAGGAAAGGCAGGATATACACACAAGTGATAAATAAACAAACTCTAGAATGTGTTAATCCTAGTGGTCCTGACCAGCTCATTGGTTTGAGAAATATATCCCTCAAAGGGCAGAACCATGCTTCTCTATGCTTTTTGGTCAGGTTGAGAAGCCAAGGCTTTTTTTTTTTTTTGCCCAAAGCTGAAGCC
Organism: Ctenosaura bakeri; assembly: GCA_948474755.1. Taxonomy (NCBI): domain Eukaryota; kingdom Metazoa; phylum Chordata; class Lepidosauria; order Squamata; family Iguanidae; genus Ctenosaura; species Ctenosaura bakeri. The sequence continues at coordinate 261,867 of CAOLHI010002144.1, forward strand.
CTACTTGCAATTGCTATGAGGTGTGTCTGATTTCAAGCTTCAAAATGTTACTTTTGGGGCTAAAACTTCCAGAACCCCCTGGCCATTCTAACCTGGGGTTGGGGATTATGGGAGTTATAGTCCAAAATACCTTTTCTAAGTTTTAGACTGTAGTAGCTACCCTTCACATTGTCAGCATTTTCACCTTTGACCTTATAAGTATCAATCACTTGAGCAGGAGTGGGTGGAAGGACATCTCATTCAACACTTCCCTTGGCTTCAGTGACTGGTGTTAAGCTCACTGACCACCATCTGGTCAGTGGCTAACTAATCATCAGATCTATCAATGGATGGGCAACCTCTGGCTGTGTACATGTGCATATGTGGATTACAGACAAGTAGCAGGTGGTTGGTGAAAAAGACTTCTCTTTGAGCTTCTATAGCTGTCATGGAGAAGTGTAGCCCATCACAGACTATTGAGGTGCATCTTCCATGATTCTTCACCGCTGCCTATGCTGGCTAGGCCTAATGGGAATTATAATCCAACAAGGACATTTGGTGGGCACATGTTCCCCAGCCCTGCTCTAGAAAACACTTATAATGCCAGAGTTGACTCCACATGAAGAGTCTGATCTGGTATGACAACTTTCTACATTTCTTCTATAGACATGGATTCAGAAGAAGCTCTCCAGAGCTAAAGTGGGAGAGGAATAAGGATGTAGTTTTGCTTCTCGGGAAATTTCTCTGTGTCCTGTGACAAGTTTACATTGTAGTCCAATGTGGAAGTGAGTGTAGTAGCACTTACTCCTAAGGAGGCATGCATGATGTTGTAGTGCAGTTTATGAGAACAGTTTCTCCTTTATATATATTCCTGTTGCAGCCAGGTACAGTATGCTTTTTAGGGAATTCCAGATGAATGGAAAATGTAGATTAAGTGCTTCTTTGCCTGTGGCTATTTTACTGGAAATCTGGACAGTTAGGTCCTCCAAAGATGCATGTGTGCATCAGAAAGGCATGTTTTCAATGCATCCACCTGGAAAGGACTGCCTGCTCTTTGCCCCTGGTAGTATGGACTGATTATTTATTCAAGCTTTTACAGGAGGCTAGAGGCAAAAGTGCGCTGAGACTCTGATTGTCAAATCTGAGCCTCTTTTTTTTTTTTTTTGCACAAACTTCCTGGAGTTCAGTCAGTCCTGCCAAAGTGGGAGAGTCTCATTGACTCAAGAGTGAGAGAATTATATGCACATTGTCCTTAAATAAATTGGCAGTAGCAGCCATGATTTCAGGTGGGGTTCAATCATCATCCCATGTAAATCAACCAAAATCACGATGTATCTGCTGCACATCCTCTATTTATTGTGGACATTGAGTCAGACTGTTGACCCAGTCAAGTCCAGTATTCTCTCTACCAGGGACAGGAAACATGCAGCCCTGTGGATGTTGATGGACTGCAGCTCCCAGCATTCCTTACCATTGGCTATGCAGGATAGGGCTGTTGGGCCTTGTAGGTGAATAGCATTTGGAGGGCCCCATAATTCTCCCTCTAGTTCTAGATCAAGGGTAAGCAACCTGGCGACTTTCTGCTAACATATTCTTGATTCCTCAGGGCACAAAAACTCCTGTAAGTGATGGAGAAGGGAGGATGCCTTAAGGTTACATACATGATGCTCAGTCTTCTTTCTCCTCCATCATATGGTAGAACTGATTATCTGTTTAGTAATGAAATGCCAGCATGGTGTAGTGATTTGAGCACTGTGCTATGATCCTGGAGATTGGGGTTCAATTCGCTGTGAGCCTTGGAAACCCATTGGGTGACCTTGGGAAAGTCACACTCTCTCAGCCTCAGAGGGAAACAAAAGCTCTGAACAAATCTTTCTAAGAAAATCCTGTGATTTCAGGGTTGCCATACCTCAGAAATGACTTGAAGGCACACAACAACAATAAACTTATCAATGGTCTGCATTCTACTGCTGATGGAACCTCTCCTGATGGAAATTTCACAGAGGTGAGGGAGTAGTAAAGAATGATTAAGTGCTGATTTTTTTAGCCTTGCCCAACTTGGGCCCTACAGATATGTTGGACAGAGGGCCCTTCCACTGCTATAGCACTATTATTCCACATAAACGGTCATGGCAACATTCTGTGGAACTGTGGCTCAGAGTACACTGTTCAAATAAAACCCCCCACCAAAGTCTAATGAGTATACACACACACACACACCACTTTTTACAAGACAGTGCTCTCACCCTGAGATTCTACCTCCTAGCTCTGAAGACTGGAGAAGAAGGACTAGGCCCTGAGACTCAGGGACACAGCTTGAGATCTGGGAATCCTACTTCCACCACAACTAAAGGCAGCTGGGTATATTTAGGAGCATGCTGCCAGCTGTGTGGCACACATTGCCTTCTCCTTCAATACTTCTTTGCTGTTCTGTACTCCCTAGCATCTGCCACCTGAGGTAGTGGCCTTACTCTGAAAAATGATAGGACTTGCCCTATTGAATCACTAGTATCACTGGCTGTAATCAAAGTTCATGCTTACCACATCAGGTCAGACTAGTTGTCCACTGGGGTAGTTCTAATGTGTACCTCTTCATGGCATTGTCCACTGCACTGCCCCACTAGAAACAAAAACTATGGCCATCTCCACACTACACTGTTATAGTGCTATTATTCCACTTTCAACATCTTGTGGAATTCTGGGGTTTGTAGCTTACTGAGGCTCTCTAAATGCCCATCCCTAAATTACAAACCCCAGAATTCCACAGCATGTTGAAAGTGGAAAAATAGCACTATAACAGCGTAGTGAGGAAATGGGTTATGTCTTAGATTTGCTTATTTTAAACGTGTAGCACTGCCCACATGGCCATGTTTCCTTGCCACATATTATCCCAACACTGTGTGCTGTGGCCACAGCAATTCAGAGTATTAGACAAGAGTTCTTTCCCCTTATCCTCCATATGGAGAAGCCATGCAAATCAAGTATAGTACCTCTACTCTATTGTCTCTTGATTAGTTTACTGAATAGACCAAAACATTTTTTTGCAGTTTCAGTTGTTTCTTTCCGTGTTCTAGGGATGAAATCCAGCACTGGTAGGCTAAATGCTGGCATGAATCTCGAGTGAACTCTGAACTATGACTCATCTAAGCCATCATGTAAATACCCTTTTTGTGTATGAAGAGGGAGGACAACACAATTCAATTACAGTAGATAGCTGATTGGCAGTGACACTTGACCTGTGCTTATTTCTGTGCCTCTTTACTTTAGCAATACTTTCCTCTCAATGCAGGCAAGGTTTATTGGCCTTCAGTGTTTATAGGAAATCCTGCTCAGTAACAAATCCTGATTAGGAAACTGTTATCATCTTCTTTGCATGAAAGGTGAGCTCTCGACAGGCTCAGCATCTGTCTGCCATAAAAAGGGCTTCTGATGAGTCAGAATATAGCTGCCAACTGTGAACAGCACATAAATTGTTTGGACTCCATTGATAACTGAGTTCCTTGTTTACTTTCTTTAAAAAAGCTTATATACGATCACTAGAGAGAGAAAGAGAATGAGAGAGAAAGAGAGACCCCCAACATCTGAAAGATTAACAGAGTGATCATGACATGAGCCATCATAAACAAGATCTCATTAGATGCTTTGAGTTTTTTCTTCAAGGTGGTGCATTGCAGACAGACCGACAACAGACATAGACACCATACTCCTCAAAAGTCTTGATCAATCCTCTGTCATCCCACTGTTTCAGCTGCTTTTAAAATGTTCCAGTTTTAATCTCTTCCTCCTCCTTTGGCTTTGGCTTACTTCAGTTGTTGCAAACAGAGATCAATGTGCAAGAGTAGTTTGCACTCAATGAACTCAGCAAAGAGAAGTGTGTGTGTGTGTGTGTGTGATCTTGCCCTTCCCTGCAAGATCAGGCAAAAGCAATCTGCTCCAGCCTTTCCTAGCTTGTGTGCGCTTCCTCATGAATAATTTCTGTCGTCTTGATCACATTCTAATGTTGCTTGAACACATGTGTCTTAGTTTTCATCTGTGAAATGTTGGAGGGTATGTAGATGCACATGCATACACAGCACACTTTTTGTAAATTAGAATCCTTTTCATCAGATGTTTTATGCAAACTGGCCACTTAGACACACAGATAACACATACACACAGCTTTTGTACACTGCAGTGTACTTCATTAGATGCATTTTTTTCCAGTTGTCAGATACAGACCCACAAAGAAATGCGGGTGGGGCAGAGAGGGAGAGAGGTGCAGCAAAAAAAATCAGAAACAGTGAAACCAAAAGACAATGAAATAGGAGATGTACAAGTACAGCATTTCTGTCACTGTATGCTTTTAATATAGCTACTTGAAAAGCTCTTCTACATTTCTAGGGCAGATCCAAACACAACTGGCTAAGATGAAGGCAAACCTCTGTTGGTGTTTAGATATAGGCAAAAAATATGGCCATGAATAGTTTACATATCTTTGCAGACAGAAATAGGGAAGTTAGTGAAATAGTGCCACTGTGTTATGTTTACACTAAAAAAGCATTGAAAGACCCAAACACATTATATTGATTATGGTTATATGGAAAAGGGGGCATCTGTTACATTTCCCCCAGCCACTGAATGACCACAGGTAAGGGGTCCAGCCTGAAAAGAAGTAAGTTGAGAAAGCAGGGTGTGGGGATAAGTCACAACTGTGCCTGGTAGAACTTTATGATCTGCCAGTACAGTGCAGGACTTTGGCCTTGGTTTAACAATACATAGTCAAATAGGTTCTGCTCCTTAGACCAAACTGCTTTGCTTGAATCCCATACTGGGAGAAAGGTGGGATATGAGAACAGAACACAATACAATACAATACAATACAATACAATACAAATTTAAAAAATAGATTTATTTTTAATTCTTCCAAATTGGGTATATCTGCTAGTGAATCATTTTAATCTACTGTTCCTTGTTTCTGACAAAAAATACACTTGCTAAAATATATAAAATCAATTATATTATCTACAACAGTGATTCCTAACCTTTTCTTTACTATGGGCCCCCTTTAAAAATATTGTGTTGCCACAGGCCTCCAGGACTTAACTCAAGATTTAAAAAAGTAGTGTTCAAACATATGATGAGCTCTCACATAGAAGATGGATCACACTTGTTTTCTGTTGTTTCAGAAGGGAGGACTAGAACCAATGGGTGGAAACTTCAGGCAAGCAGGCTAAGCAAGCTCAACATTAAATGGGAAGAACTGCTTGATGCTAGAACAGAAGGACATAGGCAGGTCTCCTTCCTCCACCATATTGAAGTAGATCCTGGATGACCACCTGCTAGGGATATCATATTTGCCTCCTGCATTCCTTTTTTAACTTTGGTCACAGGGTTGGCCAGATGACCACTAAGAACCCTTCTGAGCTTCAAGTTCTGTGAATGTGTGAGGGGTAGAATTGATATACTGTGAATAGAGATATCAATCATAGCCTTATGTAGAAAGTTGATGCTACTGGTTAGCACAAGCTTAAGCAGAAACAAACCTGTAGACAAGTTGTCCAGAGAGCATTTTTCTTTACAAAAGGTACCCCCTTCATTTCAGTAGACAAAACAAGTCTATGCACATAGGTGCATTGAGAAGCTTCATGTACAATAGGGTTTCTAGTGTATCCAAGCTAATACAGCTACTCATGAAGTTGCTGCGAGTGTGAAAATTTCCCTCCCTAAAGCTGCATGCTCCCACTTTGGCACTGTACACTAACCCTTCCATATGACTTAAAGCCACATGTCAGGCACAAGTCCTTTCCAGACGCCTATATTGCCACCACTTCCAGTCATCTTACATCAGCTCTTGTTCTGCTGTCACCAGTACTCATTGCTTCTTTCCCAGTTTTCTCCATGATATCCTGGGAACATGCTGTACAATAGAGGTAGGAGTTGCTTGGCCTTCCAAACGCTACAGCTCCCAACATTCCTTCCTTAGATTCCTCATTATGTTGGTCAATGCTGAGGGAATGTGGTCAACAACAACTGGACAGTCACGCAATTCTCACTCATGCTGTGCAGCTGGGGCATTATATACCATATATAATGCCCCATTGTATACCATAATTATGCCATATATAAGTTACACACATATAAGTGTGTAAAACTGGGATCCACAACAGTGGCCCCTCTCACCCCAAGCAAATTTATTTGTGTAACTTTCTATGTAACAACTGTTAATTATACAGTATATTTCTCTGTATACTTTCTTCTTCTCCGCCTCCTCCTTCTCCTCCTCCTTCATCTTCTTTACCTAACCTTTCCCCCTAAACTGGAATCTCAGTGGTAGTTTAATTCTTACTTTATTCTTAATTATAACTAATTACATAATTATATGCAATCTAATTGTATCTGTGTTACAATTGTCAGACTCAAACTTTAATATATTACTGCTTAAGCATCAGATTTACAGAACTGTAAATAGCTGGAAAATATTTTTGTCTTCACTAAAATGTCATCAAAATTAATTTGCAATAAAAACAGTTGGTGTTAAAAGCTTGTGGGACTGCTTGCGGAACAGCTTGAACAACGGATTGTGGGGCAATTTGAGCAATGGCTTGTGCAAGTGGAATCAAAGTACTGGATTTGGCACTTGAGCAAAATATTACAAACACTAGAAGCTTTGCAAAATATACCCCCCTCATAGCAGAACTACATTACTAAATATAACTGTATACCTGGAGCTCCAGAAAACAAGAATGAAGCGCCATTTACTCTCTCATAACTTGTTGTGTTCTGTTTCTTAATCTAACATTTTGCAGCTTAAGTTCTAAAACTGCTTACTAGGAAATTAGCTGCACTTAGTATATACAGCATTCTGTATGGTTGCATAGCTTGCACCCTTTATTTGAAAATAAACCCCCTTGAATTCTGTTGGACTGAATTTGAATTGTATGCGATTGTACTGCCAGTTAATTTAACTGCTATGTGCCAAATGTTACTTTATCTAGTCCAGACATTCTCAACCTTTGGTCTTCTAGCTGTTTGGGATTTCAGCTCCCAGAATCCATCATCCGTCAGACTGGTCCAGAACAGCTGGAGGATCAAAGGTTGAGAATGGCTGATCTAGTCCATATTTAAAGTTCAAATGTTTTGCTATGGCCAGTTTAGGAGTGATTAAGGAATGAGAATTCATAACTCAATGTGTTTTTAAGGAATATTTACAGAAATATTTCTAAAAACATGGGGAGGTTGTTCCAGAAACTATTATATCCATCCAATGACCCATGAATGCTCCTTTTTCACTGATTTCAAAGCTTTTGAATCTTAGGATGCTACTACCAGATCTCAAAATAACTGGCTTGCTGTTAGGCTGTGGTACTACATACTTAACTGGATTAAGATCCACTGAATTCCACTCAGAAGCATTGCACACCAACATATTATTGGTAAAATTGTGATTACTTTCAGCTATATTAATTTCTCTGGTCTCACATGCCAGAACAAATGTAGCTATGACCTTTGCAAGCTCAACTCCAAAGGTAAAATCCATATGAAGAAAGTATTAGCCAACTCAGTGTGTCTAGACAAGGCAGTTAAGAAGATGGTCTTGGGTAATAGTTGCTGGTGTACCCACAGTTTGATGCAAGTTGCTCCATTTCTAGAGAAAAGGTCAGAAAATTTTCCAGTGTTGTGGGGGCCATGGTGGCAAATCTTTGTCATGTACTGTACTCCGATATTGTGGAAATATTGCTTGGGTAGTAATGATGAGGATGGGCAACTTCATGGTCTCAGCTGTCCATTCTTAGGCTTCTTCAGCTTTAAATGAGACAGGGATGGGACAACCCTTTATATAAAGTCTTCAAAGAGAGGATTTGAACTAGAAGATTGCTTTCTACGAAGTAACATGCAGGTACATTCTGAACTGATACATCCAGTTTAGTACATCAGTCAGTGCAATCTGAAAGAAAAATGAACCATAACCCACCAGCACCTCCCATAAGAACTGTGGCAGAACTAGATATGCTTCTTGAGGCCCATGTTTAGAAGTTCATAAATCACATATCATGAAGCTATCATGTTAGCAGGAAGCTGTAAGAGCAACTGCATGGATTTCTGATCCTAAAGGGCACAGGATTCCCAGATCTCAGAGCCTAACCCTGGGTCTCAGGGTCTGGACCCTCTTTTCTATTTCTCATGGTAAAGAGGAAGAATCTCAGGGCAATGGAAAATGGCCTTAGAAAATGTTCCCTCATTTGCTAGACTTGGTTTTTTCTATTTGTATGGCTTACTCTGCATCTGTGGTTGACGCTTAAGGCATCGTGTCTCACCAGGGGCTGCCCCTTTTGACATCATCATGTGCTGTTCGGTCTCTAGTTTTGGCCCTGAAAACTCCAGGCCTTGAACAGCCTTGATTTGGCAGCCCCTTGTAGTAGACAGAGTGTTGGGCTAGGGCTGAGGAGGCATAGTTTCAAAGCCTTCCAAAGCTTATGGATTTAGTTTAATGTTGTTTTATAATTTTGTATAGCTTGATTAAATGTACATGCACGGTTTGATTACATGTCAGTTTGCTTTATATTATATTGTATTTTTGTATTTTATCTGAATAATTTGTTTTACAGTTGTATGGTACAGTTTTATTATTCCTTCATTCCCTGTGTGTGTGTGTGTGTGTGTGTGTGTGATCCTGCCAAAGATGTACAATCTAAAGTGTGTGTGTGTGTGTGTGTGTGTGTGTGTGCACTGTGTATGTACAGTGTGGATCCACTGTTTTTGGTTGTTTTACTTGTAAAGTGACATAGATGGCACTACATAAATAATCTGTACTAATCTGGTTTGGTGATCTTGGGCCAGTCATTGTCCCTCAAGGATGTTGAAAAATAAGAGAAGGGAAGCAAGTGTATCATCTTGAGCTCCTTGGAGGAGCTCAAGGCAGGATACAAAACAGGGAAGAGCAAAGTGTGGATTGCAATGCTCATGAAGAATATTTGGAGATGTGACCAGAGGCTTCTAGAGTTTCTAAGCAAAGGTGATAAATAATTTTAAAAAACCCCGAAACTAGTTATGTTGATCCACAAAACAAAGTAGGTGGCCAATACCTTTATTGTGACCAACTACAATTTCACAGTTTTATTTCATAGGATTGGCAGATTAAAATCTGGAGATGGCTGCTGTACCTTTTAAGGGTTGTGCAGAAGAAGGAATTTTAGCAAATCTTGCTTGTCATGCAACAAAGAAGCAAGCAACAGTTCCTGAAATACCCTCTTCAACATGGCCATTAAAGGTATGGGAGCCCAGTCATGTAGGGACCGGGGAGTGGGGAAGCGGTTTGCCCTGGGCGGCAATGTTTTTGGGGTGTCCCAGCCCATAGCCACACCCTCGTGCACCCTGGCCATGCCTCCACACACAGTGACCCCTCGCCTCCCACTGTAGCCCCCTCTCCCACCCCCTACCCCCCCTCCAAGCTTTGTCACTGCAGGAACCATCTCCAGTTTTCCATCTGGCAACCATAGGTGTGATACCTGTACACCTATCAGCAACTCATCAAACTGGGAATCCATATCTTGGGAATTTAATGAGAGACTACATCACTTAAAACATAAAGCTAAACCTTTGGACTTCCATGCTTGTCCGTGCCTTCTCACTTTAATTGCCTAGCTTGATGAAGGGATCTGAAGGACTTGAAAGTTGACACAATAAATGCAGAATTGTTAAGTCACCCTAATATTAGTATTGCCTTCCTGTAGAATTTAAGTTTTGTTCTGTAACAAATAAATATGTCCCGCTTCACAGGAAGCCCTTTCTCAGTTATCTCCTTCCCTGTGTTAAGTAGTATACAGACTTACCCTTAAAATGTATCAGAGCAGTAAACACCACCACTTCCCACCTTAAGAATCTTCCTAAACCCTCTGTTCCAGCTATTTTCTCTAGCAGGTCTGTTTGGACTAATATCCATGCTAAATCTATATTGTGTAATCTCCATCCCATTGTTCAGATATCAGTGCCCAGTTAGATACATCCCATCATAATTAGTGAGGTTTAAGTACATCTTTTCTCTAGAAGGCAGGCAAGATCTCTTGTCCTTCCTTCAGTAACTGCCCAGGATCTTACAACCATTGAAAACAGTCCATGTGCTTCCCATGTGATTCATTAGGCTGGAAAATATGTGGCACTCTAGATATTGTTGACTGCAACTCCCAGAAGCCCCAGCCAACATAGTTATTGATGAGAGATACTGAGTGTTGCAGTCTAACAACATCTGGCAGGCCATCTACACCTCAGTCCTTCATTAGTCAGATGGTTTTTAACCTTTTTACCTTGGCACCATGACACCATGGCCAGTAGGAATAGATCACAGTGGTATTTCATTCCAGACTCTTGATCGTGTTTCTTTCTCTTTTTATTTATTGATTAATGATACCGGTGCCTTGCTTTTATATGAGGATCCCAATTGTTTCCCATCCAAGAGACAGATGACAAGGATCGCTCACAACATTTCAGTGTTTCTAACCCAGTAGCTTATCCTTGTGCCTCTTCCTCTTTGAATTCCCCCCTCCTGTTGTTTATCTGTCTACATCTGCATTTTGCAAGAGCAAAACCAACTCACTCCAGCTCTTGCCCTGCGTCTGACCTACAGTAGACTCCAAATCAAGCTCACCCATTTGGCGGCTTGTTTGATGTCTTCCGTGTTACAGATAGGAGAGTGTTTTGGCATGATGTGTAACACTTGTCCTGGTTTCCGCTTAACAATATATTCCATTGCTTTGCACTGCATGAGTTTGAGCCCATTTTTCCAGTGCATGACAGCTGCATGAAAATGTCATAGTGAGCAGGAAACCAGCTTTTCATATATCTTGAGTCAAGCTAGGATTTGAACTCGGCACATCTTTTGACTGCCCTCAGAAAAAGCTACAAATGTTCCCATTATGAACACATGCCTGTGGCTGCATCTTCTCCTGCTGCTATTGTTGGTTTCCAGATTGGAAAGGCAACACTGCATGCAGAAGAAAGGTGTGTGATTTCTTCTGGTATATGCCCTCAGGATCTAATCAGTGAAAGCAGAAAAGAAGTAGCTGTCAGGTGGTAGAGGGAGAGGAGAATAAAAGAGTTTTATAGACAGCCTCGTCATCCTGCCTTGTGCACCATCTGCTGAATACAGAAACTTAAGACTGGTTAATACAAGCTGGTTTGGTGCTTTCAATATTTAATGTCTATTTCAAATTGCATGACAGAGCTCTGCTCTATGCCAGTTTGTTTTATGATATACTGAGTCTCACACGCCTTGGTGTGGTGTTGGAACCTTTTAAGCCACATCACAATTCAGAAATCACACATACACACACAGCTTGAAAATAATGTATAATACTTAAACACAGTTATCTGAAAGGAGACCCTTCTCTTTGTAATGAGGGCATAACAGACCTATATTTCAAAAGCACCAAGACAAGTGGGAATGCAGCAACTTTATCAGGGTGGAGAGTAATATTTTCCAGCTACTTTTCAAAGTTAAGTTGAAAGGCCATTTGAAGATCTCTTTGGAGCCATTCTGATGGTTTTTTTTTGACATTTTATACTATTCCTTCATAAATTCTAAGTTTTTTTTTTAAAGCAATGAAAAGCATGAGCAATTTAATGAGTAATACAAAGAATTTCTGTTTAAACATTACCATGAGTAACTGCAACAACTGATGAAGGCATAAGGCTTCCATGTCAGAAGAACAATACATCTGCTCCTGGTTTTAATCCAGACCTAAAGGAGCTTTCCTACCCTTCCACAGTGGCATACCGAGCTGAAGTGAAGGGTTGTGCACCCCAGGCAACACATTTTTTGGGGCAGCACTGGTCCACCCTCTGCATGCTGGCAGATGCCCAGTGGCTAGATGGGCACTGGAGCCCCCTGGAGAGGTCTGCTGGAGGGCATATGCCATCCTTGGAAAAGGGGCTGTCCATTCCCTCCTCCCCTCCCCACCCTCTCTCCTTCCCAATCCGGAGTCAAACCTGTTTCCAGCCAAAGCAGCAGTGCCAACACTAGTGGACTTCTGGGTTGGGCAGAGAAGGAGGGAGGGAGAAGAAGAGGAGAGGAGCCCCGAGGAAGCGGGAAGAGGCACACTCCTTCCCCCCGTCCACCTCTGAGACTGGGAATGAGCCCAGCCCAGTCCAGCCTTCAAGTAGGGAGGGAGAGGGGGGGCCCTCACTGCTATGAGAATACCAGTGTGCCTCTGAGCCCACACAGAGCACCCCCTCTGAGCATGCATGCCTAGAGCCCAATCACCCAATGCCAATTGAATGGTTTTTCTTTGGTATTTTGGATAGGTCTTCCCTTCCCTGAGAGGGGCGGAAAACTCAGGGACTATCCCCAGGCAGCAAAAGCTCTAGCCATGCCACTGCTTCTCCAAATACTGCCACTTTTTTAGAATACAGAGTCAAGCCCAGAACAGAAACACCAACCCACTGACATGTACAGCACCAGTCACTGCTGGCCTGTGCATGATCTCTTTTGCAAAGGTGAAATCAGCCAATACGAGTACATGGAGGCATAGAGTAGATTTTGGTGAGGGATGGCTATATTTTTTAAAAAAGGATTTGATCTGCATATCCAAATACATATCATTGATCTTTGTGTAAATGGTTATCACCTAGACACAGCTCTAGATTAATACAGAGATATGATTGTTTGACAGCGTTGCTAGGTTTTCAAAATAGCAACAAGGGGCAGTAGAAATTCAAGATATGCAGTGTTGGCAAATAGGAAGTAGCTGACAACATGTTTCTGTCCTACCTAAATACCAAATGAAGGTACTGATTTCAGGTCATTTAGCCACACATTCCTCTGTAATTAACATATTGTCCACATTCATAAATTATATGATGCACATATTTTTGTCTGTATGAGGGGCCCACACCTGAAAATGGCAAGATATGTTAGCATCTCAGTTTTGTTGCAGTTAACTGCTGTCAAGTTGACTTCAACTTGTGGTGACCCTATGAATGGGGAGGTTTCCAGGTCATCCTATCCTCAACAGCCCTTCTCAGGTATTATAGACTCAGGGCTGTGGCTTCTTTGATTGTGTCTATCCATCTGTAATGCTGCCTTCCTCTTTCCCTACTGCTTTCTAATACTTCTTACCAAGCATTAGAGTCTTTCTAGTAGCCATCTCTTCTCATGATATGGCCAAAATACAAGAGTCTTTGTATAGTCATTGGCATCTAGCAAAGGTTCAGGCTTGATTTGTTCCAGGACTCGCTGACTTTTTAATTTTTTTTAATTTTTAGCAGTCCACAGTATCTGTAGAATTCTTCTCCAGCACCATGTTTCAAATGAGTTGATTTTCTTCCTATCAGCTTTCTTCACTGTCCAGCTTTCACAACCATACATAGAAATTGGCAATACAATGGCATGGATCATCCTAACTTTAGTATACCATTTTTTATCTTGATATTTCAGAATCTTGTCTAGCTCCTTCATAGCAGCTTTTCCAAGTCCTAGGTACTCTGTGTGTGTGTGTGTGTGTGTGTGTGTAGTACCTTCCAGTCTTCAAACAGGGGAAATCACTTATAATAAGGGACATCCAGCAACCCTACTGTTTGATGTATCTCTAATCAGAAAAGACCCAAAGATCTGACAGAGAGGCTCTATTCTGTGCTCCCACTCCAGTGGAGGAATGGTTAATAGGAACAAGAGGAAGGACCTTATGACTGGCTATGCCTTAATGTTGCAATTCTTTGGTCCAGGATGCTACTTTGGCATCCTCTTTGATAGCACTTCACTGTAAGATAAAGACGTTGTTGCTTAGGTAGGCATAACATTTCCCTTATGAGAATTAGCAAACATTTCGCTAACAGGATGTATTATATTTTTGGTTTTGGGTGTTTCATTGCATTTTATTATTGGCTTTTGTTGCTGCTAGTTGCCTTGAGTGACAGGGATTCTAAGGACCAGAAAGCAGGAGAGAAGGTTTTCCAATGAAACAAAACAAATATGCCACCAGCTACCTTAGTCCTTCAAGGCAGTGGTCATACTGCAGTCCAAAGCTGGCTACACAGGCGACTGAAGCGCTGAAACTAGTAGGAGAAGAAGCATAAATATAACTGACTTCTTGGCGGTTTCAGTCCGCATGCTATGATTACTTCAGGGACTGGCTTGTAAGCAGTGCATGGGGAATGACTTTGGCTGAGAAAATAAAAAGAAAGATTAGTGAATTGGATGAACCCCACTAAGCAACTAGCTTGTGGCAAGCATTGCTTAAGATAATGTTGCCTTCAATTGGCTTGCATACAAAATGAAACAGCCCTCAACCCACATCCTATGCCTGCACAGCATACTTTGATGCTGAAAAAGGCATTGCAGTAGAGGTGCGAGGGTTTTTTTTTTTTAAGCAGTCACCTCTTATTTGCTTTCTCACATGGTCAGGGAGTTTCACAAAGAGGCATGGGGTGATTTGAATGACACATGTTTGGCAATAGAACCAGATTTGAAGAACATGGGGGAAAAAGCTCTTCAGTTTAATTCATTTTAAAAGAAAGACTTGTCTGTTTATGCCTAGGAAAGATTTTATAGGTTACAGTCTAAACATAGCTATATTTAAGCTTCATAACATTTCATTTCAGGGGCTTCCCTCTGTCTAACATCAGAGTTTAAACATGCAGTGTATAACTTAACAATAGTGCATATGAACATGTTCAGAGAGTTATTTATTTATTTATTAGAATATTTATATCTAAAAACCTAAAGATCTCAGGATGATGAACAATAACACCTGAATAATTTAAACTGTATAAAAATGAAATGATTTTTAAGGCTAAAAACATATTAAATAATTCAACAAGTTAAAAAGACAGATAAAAACTGGTTAAAACAGTTTAAAATGATTTCAAACCATATATGTGAGAGAGGTTGCATAAAAACAATTAAGCTACAAAGCCTTTTGCTGAGTAGTCACATCTTAATTTGGTGGTGGAATCATGGCAACGCTGGCATCAATCAGGCCTCCAAAGGAGGGGCATTCCATAACTGGGATGCCACAGCAGGAAAGGACTTCTCCCTTTGCATGTAACTGGCATTTTCCAACTGCAGACCCTCCAACTCCAAGCAGTCTTGTATAATACAGGCTTTCTAAACCCATTTAAAACCTCCTCTGGACACAGTAGAGTTGAGATGACTATGGTTGTCGTAGAGGATTATCTTTGCCCTGGCACTGAGAGGAGAAACATGTCCCTGCTAGTGCTTCTAGATGTCTCAGTGACTTTCAGTACCATTGCCCATGATATCCTTCTGGAATGCCTGAGAGATTTGGGAATCAGGGGCACTGTGTTTCAGCAGTTCCAATCTCATCTCTCACATAATTTCCAGGTGGTGGAGATGCTTGGTGAGAGATACTCCTCAAAAAAGGAGCTGCTATTTGGCATACCACAAGGTATCATTCTATTCCTCATGCTGTTTAACATCTACATGAAACAGCTGATAGAAATCATCTGGAGGTATGGGGAAGATGCTATCAGTATGCTGGAGACACCCAACTAGGTTCTTCTACGCCTTTAATAATAGCATCAGCTAAGAATACCATCTTCTCAGAAAGAATGCCTAAAGAAGGTAAAGGGTTGGATGAAGAAAAACAAACTGCAGCTGAATCCAGGCAAAACAGAGATGTCAAGGGTCCTAACCTAGGCCTGGATGTATGCCAATCAGTCCTAGATGGGTTTCACTCTCCCTGAAAGACTGTGTTTGCAGTTTGGGAATGCTTTTGGAAGGGCTACTTCAAATGACAGCCCAGATAGACATGGCAGCCTGGAGTGCTTATTGTCAGCTTTGACTGTTTTGCTAGCTGCACTCCTTCCTAAAGCTTTCTGGAGCTTCATGTAGCTGGGAGATCTAAAGGTGGTAGTGCACAGAAGGCTGGACTTCTGCAATGTGCTGTACATTGGCCTACCTCTGTACCAAATTCAGAAACTTCAATTAGTTCAAGACATGGCAGCCAGATTAGTTAGTAGGAGTGATCACATTATGTCAATGTTAAAATCACTCCACTGCATGCCATTTAGTTTCCAAGCAGATATAAAGTGTAAGTTGTTACCTTTGAAGGCTTACATGGTTTGAGGTCAGATGACCACAGGATCACTCTGGGGGACATTCAGTCAGCCAAAACCAGGCTGGCAGCTGTTATTCAGAGGACATTTTCTTTGGCCACTCCCCCGACTGTGGAATGACCTGCTGGAAGAGATTCAACAGCTGGATATACTGCCTGAGTTTGAAACAGTAGTAAAACCAGTCTTTTGTGGCAAGCCTATCCACAACATTTTTAAATAATACATTTTAAAATCTATGTCAATTGTTTTTAATACGTATGGTTTTTACGTACTCTTTTTACTGGTGTTATGTGTTTAATTTGTTGTTGCTCCCTACTTTGATCCGTAGGCAGAAGCAGAAGTTATGTACATGCCTACATACTTTCACAAAAGGCACAAGATGGCCAGGGTTAAAGCTTGGTCATTCCACATACACAGGACAGTAGGTGACTTCAACAGTGGCAATGGGCCAGTGTCTTCTATTGCACTAAAGAGCTATGTAACACATATTTTCACTAGAATTCTGAAACCCACCAACTGGATGTGCAGAACCAGGGTACATGCTCAGGAACTAGAGCACCACAACTGGAGCTTACACAAAGCCTTTCACACTCAAATCTGCTTCTGTTGACCTGGCTTTGACATTAAGCAGCCTAATTTAGCAAAGGGGGAAAGATTTTTGTTTTTATTACTGCAGTCCAGAAATCCTTGTTGGTCTACTGCAAATAACTCAGAGATCTACCAGTGGGTCCCAGTCTATGTTCTGCCCACCTCTGCTATAAATTTAATGAGTAAAGAAATGTATGAGTTTTTACCCAGTCATATATAATTCAGTTCTAGAAAATTTAAAGCAGGCAACTAAAGCTTAATTTGAAACCTCACACTTCTTCCCAAGATCACTAAAATTTGAAACCTCACACTTCCACCCTAAAACAGGAGATTGTGTTTGTGTGTGTGTGAGAAAAAAAAATGCCCTTGCTATCTCAGATGCTGTTAGTTGGCTGACTGATTTCTGCTGGTTTTGCCATGTGGTTGTTACCCTGTATGTTGGGGGTCCCGGGAGGGGCACCCAAATAACCAAATAAAAACACAAGATGGGGGAAATTAAGCTCGAGCACTCTCTTAAGCTAACGAGAGGCAGGGTAACTTTAGCTAGGATCTTGTACCCTATGTCTACGGCTTCAGGTCAGAGAGCGTAGTCAGACAAGGTTTCAAAGTAACAAAAATAACATTTATTGAGCACAAATAACATAAAAGACACCACATGCACACAGCTAACTAGAAATAGAAATGGAGAGCTTTGGGGAATGGGTAATATGACACCTGGTCTCGTAGTCCTGGAGAGAAGAGGAGGTTGCAGGGAAGAAAGCTCAGCTCGTTTCGCTGAGGGGAGTTCACTGGACAAACCGACAGCAAGGCGGGATGGAAGTCCAAGTAGTCCAAGCAGTCCAAAAGGGAGGCAGACTCAGTTATAGGGAACAGAGGGGAAAACTTCACTGGACAGTGTGGTAGCAAGGCTGGATGGAAGACCAGGGTGATCCAAAGTGTTCCAAAAGTGGGAACTTTTTATAGGGTGGATTTTACCTACAGGCTATGCCATGCTCGGTGAGAACAAAGGAAATTTGGAGCTGGACAAAGGAGTTGGAAAAGGTCAAGTTTTGCATGATGGGCTTAGCGCTGGATGACAATAGTATGGCCAGTATGCTGATGGCCCAACATAAAGGAATGGCTCGGCACTTGGCCGTGTGTCTTTGTAAAGATTCGTGCTGAGCAAGGCCAGTTTGCAAGAAGGTTTTTCCCTAAAGCATCGGAGAGGCTTAAGTTGCCTGCCTGAATGAGGTTTGGAATGTATAACCATTAACAGTCGCACCTAATACGTGCTTGTCCGGTGGACCTCTGCAAACACGTGGCGTAGGGTGGCAGATAAAGGTCAAGCAAAGGCCAAATTATTTGATATCAAAAAGATATCTAGTGCTCTCACCAGATATAGCACAACCATGATAACATGGTATCCATAAGTTATAACTGTACTGATTGCCAAGCAGTAAGATATCCAAAAAATATCCACAGAAGTCACAGGGTACTAGAAAACTATATGTACTAAGATGTGTGCATACATGTTAAAAGAAAAGAATTAAAACAAAGCAATATACCAATTTGGGGGATAACTTATTTTCTCAGAGAAGTGCAAATCTTTCAGCTCTATAGTAGAATTCATAGGGAAGTGGCTTCTGCCATGGCCATGTGTAGAAATGCACTATGGGATACTTTAGCTTTTCTAACTTTAGCTTTTCTTAAGAATGCTGTGAGTGAATCAGTTCAGCTTTCGGTATTGTCAGCAGGCGTGTTTTGTTTGAAAGTTCTGCTTCATCTTGGTTCATGTAAAGGTCATGCATAACCACAGCTGAAAGAACGAAAGAGTAAGAACTGCACTAAGTAATTGGCCTTTCATTTTTAAGACATACCAAGACCCTGGGGAATTACAAATCTACATTTAAAAAAGACCTCCAAAATTCTGCAACTCATAACAGGCAAAGGTTGCATCTGGAATAAAGTACATAAAATATATGGGTGTATGTGTCTCATTGAAATATTTGTCTCTTTCTTTTGTTCCAGTTTTGGAACTTCTAGAAATTTTCATCTGGAGAGGAGATCTGAAGAAAGAACATTGGGGAACACTAGGTACAGAAACTGGATTTATACGGATTTATAAAGAAGCCCTAGACTATGCTGGCGGGGATAATATGATTTGCTGGGGAAGAAAATCTGTAGGGCACTGTGTTAGAAAATGCTGGACTAGACCTTGAGCTGAAAGTTCATCAATGAGATTCATAAGATCCTATCTGTCCATGTAGTTTCTTGTTTTGCATCATCATGAGCGCTAGAAACATGTTCCATTTTTTGTTTTTTGCATTAATGCATAAATGAAAGTCGAAGTCACAGGCTTCCACAAAAGCTGCAATACAGCAGTATGTTAAAGGTAGAAGTCCTGCTGTCTCTCCACAGAAACCTCAGTCCTTTCTGAATTTCTTAGCTTTTCGTTACTAGGTTTATCCTTTATAATGCTCATCTGAGCTGGAATGTGTTCCCCTGTTAGTTACATGAAGACAATCAGCCATAGTGTGAACACAGTCATGCAAAGCAGAGTTTTATGCTCTCCATCCACTAAGAAATGCTACCTACTTTGGCTTCTATTGACTCCTCTTACCTATTGCAGCTAGGTAGAATTTAGGTCCAGTGATGCTAACATTGTCTTGACCTCCTCACAGGGGACTAACATATTCAATTCTCTGCCTAAGGCAGAGAGAGTCAAGTCATTCAAGTGATTGTTCATGTGGAAAAGGCCTTTAATAATGTGGGCTGTATTTGTTGTTTTCTTTTCTTTTTTAAAATGGTGATACTTTTATATTGTTTATAAACCTCTTGATAGTTCAATTATGTTTTAACTTTTGTAGGATACAAACTTGTTGTCTATATCTGTTTTAACTCTTGTAAGCTGACTTGAGTCCCAGGGTTGGAACGTAGTAGTAGGTATACTAGATCTCACCTAGATTTCACATTTGGGAGGAGATGGGGGAAAAGATACCACTTAGAACATGCCACAATGACCAATGATACCTCAGTAATTCCTGAATACTTGGACAGAATCCAAATCATAGATTTCCAAAACTCCAGTCAATGATACCTGGCAATGTAACTGAAATAATTTTTAGATCTTTGATTTTAAAAATAAGTGGCAGAAGAGTCCCTGTTCTTCCTTTCCCTCCAACTTTTGGTCAGTTGTAAAGTTGTTTTATATCCACTAAAGACAAATCTAATAGAGTCTGCTATCTTATAGCCACTTCTCTGGAAATAAGCCTCAGAGAATTCAGATGGACCTACTTTTGAGTAGATGGACATCTTCATTCCATCTTAATGCTCAGACATTTGGCCTCCAATGTAATGCCCAACTTTTCCTCTTCCCACATTCTTTGCTTAACATCTAGCCTGTCAAAGACTTCTGTAGAACGTGAAAGCTTGCTCACTAGTTTCTGACATTTTACTTGGTCTCTAAAAGGCACATTGGTCAAATAATGGTATTTACTACTTTTCTCTAGAGGCAGCTGGTGGTTTTCATGCCATTGGTTGTTGAATCTGTTCTATAGCTTACAGGCCAAACTTGAAAGAACCTATTCAAGGAGGTAGGGTTTTGTCTTGAAGACAGAATTATCACTTTGGATAGTGCCTTTAAAGTTCAGTCCAAATCCAGGAGCAGACTCAGTGCCTCACTGACATGGAAGCCACCAGCAATCACTGGCTTTACCTCTGACCTTAGCAGCCTATTAGTAACCACTGCAATATTTAGCAGAAATACTTTGAACAAAACATAATTGTTTTGAATACATTATACAAACCAGAAAGAAATCTTTGGCAACAGAAACATTCATTCCAATGCTGCAAAGGCATACATTCTGTGAATTGGTTTCAAGTAGAGCAGATGCACTGCACCAATTGTTTTCATACGTGGCTTCTTTTGATTTACACTAGTTGGAACTACATAGCAGTATTGTTCAGACCAAAGCCACCTACCTATACTCATGTGGCTATAGCAACACTGTTTGATTTATTCACAGCTGTTTTAATGCCCCAAACTTCCAATCAAGACCCTTTTTGCAAGATAACAAGTATTTTTGCATTTTATCAGCATTCTCACTCAATTCCAGATCTCAGGGTTCTTTGGCGAAAGCCATTCCACTTGACAACTAGTCTCAGATTGGTTTTAGAGTCTCTGGAGAAAAAGTAGACAGAGGTGATTGCTTGAAAAACCACACCTCTACTGCAATACCTTTTTCAACATCAATACTGGGAGTGCAGGCAGAGGATGTGGGTTGGGGGCTGTTTCGTTTTGTGTGCAACCTGGTTGAATGACAAAGTAATCTTGAACAATACTTCCCACAAGCTCATTGTTACTAAGTTTCATCTCATTTGGCATCCATTTTTGGGAAATCAAAGTCACTTTTCAAACATTGATCAGCCCGGTTCCTGAAGTGCACTTGTTGAAACATGTAACATGCAATCACCACTTTTGCACGTGTGACTATTCCACTATGTTATTTTGGTTATTGAGCACATCTTAACTCACTTGTAATATTATTATTTTATATTATATTAAAAATATATTTGTTTAAATATGTTTTAATGAATACATTAATTTTAAAATATCTAGATTAAAACTATTTAAAAAACTTCTAATGCTAAAATGATTAAAACTTGTTAATTTTATTTTCAAAATTATTTTAACTTTTTTATATATCGTATTTTCCGGCATATAAGACGACCCCCAACTTTTCCAGTTAAAATATAAAGTTTGGCTGGTTGTTGTATACAAAGCCTGCTTGGATTGGTCAGCTCTCCCTGCCTGCCCAGCCCTCCCTGTCTCCAAGACTATCAGAGCGGTAGCGCAAACACGCCTCTTTCATCCGTCTGGCCCCCCCTTGTATCCTATTACCGTACCGCCTTCTCTGCCTCTCAGATCTCGCACATGCGCGCCTGCGCCGCTTCACTGCAGTCCTCAGGAGAGAGAGATGAGAGGCAAAGAAGGAGGTACGGTAATAGGATACAAGGGCGGGCTAGACAGGTGAAAGAGGCGTGTTTTTTGTGGGAGGAGGGGCGGCAGCCTCCTCCGAGTGGGAGCTGTGGGTGGGCGGACACCCCGGACTGAGCCGGGGCCCGCCCTCCCCCGGCAAGCCCCGGGCCGGCCCTGGCGCCGCTAACGGGCCCGTCCTCATCGGCGGAGTCCTCCGAGGCAACCGGGCCTCCCCCCGCGGTGACCGAGCCCTCCGTGGCAGTGGGAAGCTCCACGGCGACCAAGCCCCCCCGCATTAGCAGGAAGCTCCACGGCAACCAGGCCACCCCCAGCATCGACGGGAAGCTCCGCAGCGACCAGCCCCCCCGGCATCGGCAGTAAGCTCCGTGGCGACCGGGCCCCCCCAGCTGTCATGGGCCTGGCTGAGCCTGTGCCCACTGCTGCCTTGAGGGCTGCCGCTGACGCAGGGGGGGCCGGCCGCCACCGCGGAGGCCGCTGCCGCCAACACAGGGGGGCACCCGGTCGCAGCAGAGGTCCCCGCCACCGCGGGGAGAGGTCTGGCTGCCACGGAGGTCCCCGCTGCCGCGAGGGAAGGCCTGGTCACCTCGGAGGTCTCCGACGACACGGACGGGCCTGTTAGCGGTGCTGGGGCCAGCCTGGGGCTTGCCCCGGTGGTTGGGGTGCCTGCAGGCTTGCCGGGGGGGCAGGCCCCGGCTCCAGTCTGGGGACTCCGCCCACCTGCAGCTCTGACTCGGAGGAGGCTGCTGCCACTGACACCAATGTTGGCGGGAAGCTCCGCAGCGACCAGCCCCCCCCCAGTGTCGGCGGGATCGGCCTCTGCAGTGGCTGCCCCCCCCGGGTCGGTGGCGGCCTCTGAGGTGGTGGCAGGCTCAGCCGGGCCCATGACAATTTTCTTTCAGCACCGGCCCTATAAGACGACATCTGGCATATAAGACGACCCCGACTTTTGAGATTTTTTGGGGTTAAAAAAGTCATCTTATACGCTGGAAAACACGGTAAAATTATTTTATTTTTCTTTTAAAATAAAATTAAACATTTTTAATAACAAAACATTTATTAAAATCTTGTATTTTTATCTGTACCCTTTAAGGAATGTTATTGTCAGATACCTTACACCCCAATTTTGGGAGAAAAGCAGGATATGATCAAAAACATAGGAATGCCAATAATAAATAACTAAAGCAGTTGATACATCAGCTACATTGGCCCTTCCTATCTTTTCATTCCTAGTGGAAGCTTTATCCCTGAATGCAACAGCTTCGAAGCATTAATATAGCAATTTGAATATTTATTTTCTGGGAAAACCTTCATGTGATGCTTCTAGTGTTTGGGTGCCATTCAAGGCAGCCAATAGTGACAAAGAAAATCTAAAATGCAATAAGAACAGGTTGCTTACCTGTAACTGTGGTTCTTCGAGTGGTCATCTGTGCCATCATACACTAGGAGCTTTAGCGCCTGCGCGGTAGCGTTCGGAAACTTCTAGAGCTTGTTCGCTTGGCGGGAACCCCTCCCCCACGCCGGTACTGCGCATGCTCCTCCCGCCGAGCAACGGTCTCTCCTCAGTTCTGTCGTCCGCCGTAGAACCTACAGGGACCTGAGAAAGAGGGGAGGAAGGGCGGGTGTGTATGATGGCACAGATGACCACTCGAAGAACCACAGTTACAGGTAAGCAACCTATTCTTCTTCTTCGTGGTCTCTGTGCCTTCATACACTAGGAGACTGTGTAGCTTACCGGTCGGACGGCGGGTCAGGTCCTACAGCACGGAAGCCAACACCTCACGTCCAAACCGGGCATCTCTGCGCGACCGGCAGTCGAGCCTGTAGTGGCGCACGAAGGTCGATGGTTGGGACCAGGTCGCCACACGGCAGAGTTCATGCAGGTCAACTCCTCGCAGGAGGGCCGCAGAAGTAGCCACCGCTCTGGTGGAGTGGGCTCGAAGCAGGACTGGCGGAGGCTTCCTCGCGAGCTCATACGCCAGTTGAATAGTCCTCACCACCCATTTGGAGAAGTGCTGGGTGGACACTTTGAGGCCCTTCCGACGCCGCCCATAGCAAACGAAGAGATGCGGCGTCTGTCGAAGGAAGCAGTCCTGTCCATGTAGAAGGCCACGGCCCGACGCACGTCCAGGGAGTGGAGAGACCACTCCAACGGTGTCGTCGGGTTCGGGAAGAAGGCAGGCAGGATGATGTCCTGGTTGAGATGGAAACTGGACACCACCTTAGGCAGGAACGAGATGTCAGGTCTCAGGACCACCTTGTCCCTGTGGAAGACCGTGAAGGGCTCATCGGATCGAAGAGCTGTGATCTCACCCGCTCGCCTCGCTGAGGTCACCGCTACCAAGAAGGCAGTTTTCATGGTGAGAAGCCTATCATCCGAGGTCGCCATCGGCTCGAAGGGCGGCTTTGTCAGCTGCGAGAGCACCAGCGAGAGGGACCACGGCGGTAGCGGCGGCGATACCGGCGGGTAGAGATGATGAAGTCCTTTCAGGAACCGCTTAACGGTATCGTTCCTGAAGAAGGCCGAGGCAGCCGACCGTGGCGGTTGGTATGCCACGATCGCGGAAAGATACACCTTCAGGGATGGAAACGCCAGCCCCTGTTGCCGGAGGTGCAGGAGGAAATGCAGGACGGTAGAGAGCCCCGCGGGCGATACCGGCTCACTCCTCTCGTTAGCGAAGGTCAGGAAGCGTCGCCACTTGTATTGATAGTTGCGACGGGTGGATTCCTTCCTGGCCGCGACGAGGACGGTACCGAGCACGGGATCGTCTAGTGCGATATCCTCCAGGCATGGAGGGCCAGGCGTGGCAGGTCCGGATGGAGGACTCGGCCGCCGAAGTGGGAGAGCAGGTCCGGTGTCGGTGACAACCGGAGCAGGTCGTCTCGTGCGGCTTGTAGCAGGGGTGCGAACCAATGTTGCCTCGGCCAGTACGGGGCTACCAGGATCGCGTCGGCTCGGTTGGCGAGGATCTTCGATATCGTCCGGCCGAGCAGCGGGAACGGCGGGAACGCGTAGAGGAGTTCCCCGGTCCACGGAAACTGGAAAGCGTCCCCGATGGAGGCACGATCGTGGCCCGCTCTGGAACAGAATCGGCGACACTTCGCGTTTTCCCTGGTCGCGAAGAGGTCGATCGATGGTTCGCCCCAGCGGTCCCGAATCAGTCTGAACGCCTCTCCGGAGAGAGACCATTCGTGATGGGATGAGGTGTCCCTGCTGAGGGCGTCTGCCGTGGTGTTCTCCTGCCCGGCCAGGTGAACTGCCACGGGATGCGTATGCAGGCGAATGCACCATTCCCACAAGTCGAGTGCAATGTTGAGCAGGGTTGTGGAGTGAGTCCCTCCTTGTCTGTTGATGTAACAGACGGCGGTGGTATTGTCCGTCAGAACCAGGACCGTCCGCCCCGCTACGACGTGGCGGAACGCCCGTAGCGCTTTCAAGACGGCGAGTAGCTCCAGCGCGTTGATATGGAGAGCGGTCTCGTCGTCGGTCCATCTGTCGCGGACTCTGAGATCGCCGCAGTGGGCACCCCATCCATACAGGGAGGCGTCGGTCGTTACCGTCACCTTCGGTGTCGGCTGTTGGAAAGGCATCCCTGACATGAGATTGCGTCGCGACTGCCACCATCGGAGGGATGAGCGGACGTCTTCCGGCAGCTGCAGTCGGAGTGTCTGTTCGTCTCGCAGGGGGTCGAATATGCGGACGAACCAGTGTTGAAGAGGTCTCGCTCTCAGCCTGGCGAGATATGTCACAGCCGTCGTCGCAGCCATGTAGCCCAAGAGCTGCTGGACGCTTCTCGCAGATAATGTCGGGGCCGTACGCGCGTGAGCGGCGGCCCGGATCAGGGTTTGGGCTCGAGACTCTGGTAGGTACGCCCTGGCGGAGGTCGAGTCGAGCGTCGCCCCGATGAAGTCCAAGATCCTCGCCGGCTCGAGGTGGGACTTCTTCGGATTCACCCGTAGACCAAGGCGGGTCAGGAGTGACAACGTCATGTGGACGTCGTGGTAAAGTCTCTGTTTGCAGGACGCCACCAACAGCCAATCGTCGAGGTAAGGGAAGACGGAAGCACCCTTCGTCCGCAGGAAGGATACCACCGGGGCCATGCACTTGGTGAAGACCCTTGGGGCAGTCGAGAGTCCGAACGGCAGCACCTTGTACTGGTAACAGGTGTCGTCGACTGCGAAGCGGAGGTACCGTCTGTGCTGCGGGCGAATGGCGATATGGAAGTATGCGTCTCGGAGATCGATGGAGGCGAACCAGTCCCCTCGATGTAGGAAGGGCAGGATCGACGGTATCGTGACCATCTTGAACCTTTTGGGGCAGATGTAGTAGTTCACCCCTCTGAGGTCTAGGATCGGCCGGAGGGTACCGTCGGCTTTCGGTACCGTGAAGTACCTGGAGAAGAAGCCGGTGGTCTTGGCCTCTTGCGGGAGCTGCTCGATCGCCCCTTTCTGGAGGAGGGATTGGATCTCTTCCAGGAGGGCCGGACTCGACGGCGTGGAATAGTAAACGCCTCGAGGAGGAATATCGAGAAACTCGATGGCGTAGCCAAGACGGACGATGGAAAGCACCCAAGAGTCCGTAGTGACACACTGCCACTCCGCGAGATGTCGAGCAAGAGTCGGTCGGTCTCCGAGCGCTGATGGTAGGCTGAAGAGTGGGTATTGGTAGGTCCTGCCAGGCACGTCAAAACTGAGACTTTGTCTCGGAGGAGGACTTCTTGGACGAAGCCGGGCGTCGCCTAATCGTGCGTCTGGCCGATGAGCCGGAGGACGGTCTCGACTGTCCAGACTGGGCCGAACGCTGGAACGACGAGGTGGAAGATCGTCGCCAGGATGGGCGGAAGGTGGAGGTCCTGCGGGCTTGCGTGGCCGGCTGTAGCCCGATCTTCTTGGCGGTCAGCCTCGCCTTAACGAGATTGTCCAAAGCTTCGTCTGTGGACGAATTGAATAGGCCCTCACCGTCGAAGGGGAGATCTTCAATCCTCCTTCTGGTGTCCTCCTGGATGTCGGCCGGCCGCAGCCAAGCATGGCGGCGCAGGCCGATGGATCCTGCCATGACCCGGGAGGCAATCTCCACTGCGTGCCTGGAGGAGGCCATCTGCTGCCGAGCGATGGAGATGGCCTCGTTGAAGATCACGGAGGAGGCTTGGCGGATGTCCTCCGGTACCGCCTCCATCGCCGGTTGCAGGCGATCGAGCACCTTTTTCAGGTATGCCGCGAGGCAAGCCTGAGTGTTGGACAGCCTGATCTGCAAGGAGGCAGCTGAATAGAACCTTCTTGCATAGGCGTCCAACTTCCTGCCCTCTTTGTCCGGCGGGGTGGTGTGTTGCCTGCCGGAGCCTTTCGTCTGTGCCGACTCGACCACCACAGAGTTCGGTGCAGGGTGATTAAAGAGATAACCGGCGTTATCCTTCTGCACCCTGTAGAGGTGTTCCAACCGCTGCGGTATCGGCTGAGCCGAGGCCGGCCTATCCCAGGCGGCCTTCACCAGTCTGGATACCCGGGGCAGGAGAGGCAGCGGGGCCGCGGCAGGTCGCTTCTCCTCGAAGACGGAGAAGGCTGGATCGTCGTCCTCCGGCTCCGCATCGGCGATCTTAAGGCCGAGGGTAGTAGCCATGCGGAGCAGCATCGCAGAGAACTGGTGGACGTCCTCTGGAGCAGAATCTGGGATCGGGTCCCCGAATCCCAGCGGAGGAGACTCCTGGGAGGCCGCCTCAGACACCTCTGATTCCGCACTCGAGTCGTACGACTCTGAGGTCGGTGAGTCCTCTCGCCGCTCGCTTTCCGGTTCCTTCGCAGTCGCCACAGGAGTTGCCTTCCTAGGCTTCTCTGCAGCCGGGGCGGTGGTAGTAGCAGCGTCCCGCTTGGGCTGGCTGACTACTGACTTCACCTTCTTAGTGGTGACAGGGGTAGTCTGGCAGGCTGACGTCGTCGTAGCCCGCTCAGTCACCACCGACTCCGTAGGGCGCGTCGCCGTTGCCGTGACCCTAGGAGGTGGCGATATCGCCCGATACCGAGGTGAAGGCTCCCTCGCCCTATGATATCGAGGAGAGGGAGAGCGGCTGAAGGAGCGGCGGTCCGACGGAGATTGGCTTCGGCGTCGACGGTACCGAGCCTCGTCCCCTCTAGGCGAGCGCGATTCGCGCTGTCGACGAGGTGACCGGGACCTCCGGAAGGTCTCCCAGCGACTCGGGCCACGATGGTACCGATCCCGGTACGATGGCGAATGTGACCGATAAGAGGCCGGGTGCTCTCTCCATTCAGATTCCCTCGCGTACCTGGCCACGTAGGACGCCGAGGTGTATCTGGAGGCAGACGAGCGAGGTTGTTCCTCTCTTGTCTCCCTAGGAGGCGGCGAGGCCACCGGACGCTCGGAAGAGCGGGACCGGGACCGGAAGGAGGTCGAACGCCGCTCCGGAGAAGCAGAGGGCTCTCTCTGCTGCAGGTCGGCCGACCTGCGACGGCTAGGAGGGCGGTGGCGCTCCTCCACCAGGGTTGGAGGGTCTGCCACAGGCGAGTCCGGGCGCTGTTGGGGAACGTCCTCGATCTCATCCTCCGAGAGATCGACGGACTCGCCTCGCCCTTTGGAAGGCTGCTGAGTAGGAGGAGGAGTAGGAGGTTGAACGTCCCCAGCCGGGGAGCGCTTCTTCTCCTTCTTCTTCTTCTTCTCCTTCTCCTTCTCCTTGCCCTTGCCTCCGTCCGGAGCAGGGCGCTTTTTAGCAGGCATCTCCGTCAGGGGAGCCTCAGCCTTCCTCGCCATCGAGGATCCTTTTGCTGACTTGGCAGCCGCCGACAGCTTCGGGATCCTCGGTAACGCCGAGATCGGCGTTTTCGCCGGTACCGAGCCCGATACCGACGAGGTGGACGGAACGGCAGCCGCCGATACCGTCGATGGCGTGGTCGTCTTCTTGTCGGCCATCTTGGAAGTGGAGGTCTCGTCTATCGCCCGCAGAGACTGTTCCCAACAATAAGACTTAAGTCTCGCGGACCGGTTGCGGAGAGTTTGGGGAGTAAAATCCCGGCAAATTGGGCAAGTCCGGATGTTGTGGGACTCACCCAAACAGAAGAGACACTCCTTGTGGTTGTCGTTGAGGGCAACCTTGCGCCCGCAGGACACGCACTTCTTGAAGAGCGCGGACATAAGACGAAGAACGCCAAACTGCGAAAAATCCGAAAAGACCAAAGCCGAAGGGGGAGTCCGAAAGAGAGGTCAGAGACAGTCCAAAAGTCCGTAAAACCGTGAAAACAGCAAGCCAAGCACAAAAGTGAGAGGAACAAACTAAAGAACCTTCCGTACGCGACGGCGGACGAGAAAGAACTGAGGAGAGACCGTTGCTCGGCGGGAGGAGCATGCGCAGTACCGGCGTGGGGGAGGGGTTCCCGCCAAGCGAACAAGCTCTAGAAGTTTCCGAACGCTACCGCGCAGGCGCTAAAGCTCCTAGTGTATGAAGGCACAGAGACCACGAAGAAGAACATTCATAAATAGAAATGAAGAGAAAAATTCAACATACATATTTTGTGGAAGGTTTTAAAAAAGGTGATGTTTTTGTTGTTGTTTTTTAGCAGAAAATGGGACAGAACTAAGTCATGTCTGAACTCACAAGAAAACATTTGACTTTTTGTAAGAGCCAGTTTCTGTTCTCAGGGGAGTCTGGTTATTGTAGAGTTCCATGAAGGCCATGGGATCTCTAGCAGAGAAGTTGCAGAACTCTGCTCAAACTAAAATTTACTCTCCTATCTGTGTTCCCAAGAACACCTGCTCAAAAACACATATAAGATTTGTAGTGCCCTAAGAAATTTATCTGGTGGCCCATAAGCATGAAAGCTCTCCTTATATCTTGTAAGTATAGATGAATGCATTTCCTCCCCTGAAACAAACAGATGAAATTTTTATTCCCAGTTGTCGTTTTTTTAACGTTATCTTCTGACTGTTCTGTTTGCATTTTGAATAATAGGATGGTAAAGTAAAATGGCATCTCCAAGGACTACCTCTTATGTGGAAAAACAAAGCCCCTACAGGTCAAAAGCAACAAAACACCTTGATAAAAAGAAAAATAGAGGCAGAGGCAGTTAGTTTACCAGTCACCAGCTAAGGGAAGGTTTTCTTTGGGGGTGGTATAAGTGTTTTGTCGTTATTGTCACTGTCATCAAAGGAAAGATTCTTTACAGTAGATTCAGACAAACGTTGTCTCTTAAAGATTACAATAAGCCCTCTACATTTGCGGGTTTCACTTTTGTGGATTTGATTATTCAAGGATTAATTTGCTGCTGCCGCTGCTGCTACCCTATACCGTTTTTAATAGGGACTTCAAGCCTTGTAAGACTGATACACTGTGAATGAGGCTTATAAGTGCCTATTAAAAACAGTGTGAGGGCAGTGGTGGAGGTGGCAATAAGCCCCACCACCCACCCACTTCTGCCTTGTGAAGGAACCCTGATGCCTCAGAGGAATCCATGGTGGGTTGAATATGGTGATCATACTTTTTTATGTGTTAAATCTGGTTTGGGAGGGCCTCAAGTTATTCACGGTTTTTCCACTTTCACGGGGGTCCTGTGCCCCTAACTCTAGTGAATGTAGAGGGATGACTGCACAGACCAATGTCGTTTTATGAAGAGCAAATGTTTTTATGATAGGAAACTGCAAAGAGTGAGCCTAAAATAAGCCTCTAAAAATCATGCCAATAAGCTGACAGGAAATGTAAAAATAAAAATAAAAACTGTGAAAACAAGGGGTATGAAGTTGCCAAAAAAATCAACAAAAACCAGATTCTTTTTGTGTGCCTGTAAATACCATCTACACAGTAGACACAAGAAGCCACCTAATACCAAGGAGTAAGTTCTATTGAACTCACTAGGGATTGCCTCTGATTAGTTATGTAGAGGATCAGAATCTCAGGCAATGTGCAGAGAAGCATCCCCAATACATACAGAAGAAAGTAATAAATGAAGCAGTCAAGTGGAGGGCCAAACTTAAAATACTATGAAGGCAACACACACATTATTCTGCTGGCCAGGACTAGAACTGCTGGTGGAAATGGCAGGGAAGGAAATTTCAATTATTAAGAAAAACAACAGTGAGAGCTTCACAACGGTGAACCAGTCTGCCTCAGGAGGCTGTGGCCTCTTCTTTGGTGAAAGTACTTGAGCAGAGACTGGATGGCTATCTACCATGGATGCTTAGTTGCACCCTGCATTGTAGATCCCGCACTGAGCAAGGAGTTTGAATAGAAGACCTCCGTTTCTCATTCAGGTCTCCGTTATATGACAGATAATCTTGGAAACTATTGGCCACTCTCTTATTCCTGAAGATTCCTCAAGAATTGAAGTTCCTCAAGAACTTGTAGTAGAGTCTTAGAGTAGGAAGAACTGTGCCTTAACAGAAGACTGTAACAAAGCAATACTGAGTCATGGGCTGTTGTACTATAAAGTACTTCATATATCAATTTATTGGAAAGTCCTTGGCAGTCCAGATGTTGTATTATGTTGGGACGACTGAAATGAAACTGCAGTTTGTTTCTCTTTGATATAGTATTAATGAAACTGAAAAGCCATTCCAAGCCACTTGCTCCTTGAAGGAAAAAAAGTTCAAAATCAATATTATAATTTGCTCTATGTTTTCAAAGATGTTGAATGATAACATTTTCTTATGAAAAACAAAAGGTACACATACAGACACATAAATATGCCTTTGGCATTCCAGTGGTGCAGCTCGCTGGTCATTTATAGAAAAAAATATTTAATATTCTTACAGCATTTTAAGGTGATTTTTTTTTTAATCATGAGAGAACTTTAGTTTGGATTGATAAATACAGTAGTGGATTATTAGCCCACATACATAGAAAACATTTACAGCATTTATTCATAGAAACCAGCTGATAATTGCCCAATGTGTTTTCATTTTTCTCTCTGTATCATTTGTTGAAAATTGAATCCTTCAGGCACTAACAGCGTCAGTTCAATCTTGTTCAGATGTCTTACCTAACAACAGAAGCTCAAGACTTGCTCTGCAAGTAAAAAAAGACACAACAAAAAGTTTCATCAGTACAATGGACGCGTTAATCATACAGAAACATTTTTTCAAGTAAGAAGGAAAAAAGCAATTTTCAGCTACGAAGTAAGATGTTATCTAAGAAGTCTCTAGGCTTTTAGGTACTCAATCTACCTACAGGACTACATATGAGAAACTAAAATGAAAAGAATTAGAAATCATGCATATGAAACAGATTAAATCATGTCAAAGTTTCACTGAGAGAGTCAGTTAAATAAGTGCTGTGTGATGGGAGTTGTAGTTGTAGCTCCCCACCCATGACAAGGAGAAGAGTAGCCAAAGCTAGACAACTTATTTTCCTCCTGCAAAAAGAAAATCCCAAAGTGCCTCTTTTCCTCATTTGAAGCAAAGTAAAAATACTCCCATCCACTTAATTACATTCCACATTTCTCACTCCAAATATGGTGAAACTCCTTGTTTTAGAATTTTAAGCATAAATTTGCTTGCATGCGAAATTAATGCAATGTGGTTGCTGCAATCCCTAATTTCCCCTTTCTTGGGGATTAGAAAGTATATTAGAAAGTATATTGAACATTTCCAATCTGTGGGTCATGCTTTTATTTTCCATATTTGTTGACAGATTTTAGTTAGACCTAGAGTAGATGCTATCTCTGTAGCATCAAGCAGCTATCTTGGTGTGCCATCTACTCCTGGTGATTTATTTCTCCCAAGTATTCTGAGCGCAGCTTTCACTTCACTTTCTAATACTGGACGTTCATCTTCATATGGTTCTTTCTTGAATGAATCTGTCATACTTTCTTTCATATAGTTCTTATATTGTTTCCATCTTCTTTTTATTTCTACTTGGTCATGTAATACGTTCACCTTCTGGTCGGAGAGCGTCCCCACTCTTAGTTTAAATTTCCCTTTGATTTCTCAGATCCTGTGGAAGAGGTTTCTTGTTCTTCCTTTTTTCATTGTCATCTTCTATTATTCTGCATTCATTATTGTAGTAATTCTCCTTGTCCCTGTGTAGAAATTGTTGAATAATTGCATTCGGGATTCTGACACTATTTCTGTCACCTTTTACTTTTGCTTCTTATCTGTCCTTAACTGCTTGAAGAGTTTCATCTGTCATCCATTGAGGCCCCTCTTTCTTTATGGCTGTAGATAGCATCTGCATTTCTCACTGACAATGTCACGGCTTCAGTCCAGAGTTCTTCTGGCTCCTGGTCAATTAGGCTTAGCAGTACAATTCTATTTTTTGTATCATCTTTAAATTTGACAGGGATATTCTTTAGCTTGCTCTCTCCATGTATTGCAATCTTTCCAGTGTTGTGCATAGGTCAGCCGTGCTGCTGTAATCAAATACAATAATATATTCTGTTGTTTTCTAATCTCCCAGTTCTGGCCTAATGTATTCAATAAATAAAATTCTGGTACCATATCAACAGCTATATGTTCTTTTGGCTTGAGTCAAACAGTAGCTGTTTGGCACATTTAGACTGGCTCCTCAGCCAAACGCTGTGCGACATGGGAGACCAGCAGCACTGCTGATGTCAGCATAGCCTCTTGCCTCTCAGGAACAGATAATCTCAACATCATGGAAAGGTAGTGCCACTGGTGGGTATATTTACTACCCCTTGAATTATTTCCAAAAACTATGTAACCAGATGAATTTTATGTAAGACTAGATATAATATCAGATTATTGCAGTTCCTGATCTTGGTTTCCTTTTCTCAGTTCTTTTTTGTGGGAATTTTATCTCTACTTGACACTACAGATAACTGGAGGAGACAAAAAAAAAGTATTATTAATGTCTATAGTTTCTTCTATTTTTATGCTCTTAATAAACTAAAAAAAATAGAGAGGTACCATACAATTCAGGGCCATGTAGCTCCATGTATAATAACAACAAAATAAAATAATACAAATTGAAAACAAAAAAATAACTTCTACTTATTATCTGAATGAAATGTAATTTAAATATAGCAACCATAGCAATTTTGTTTTATGTTTCTAAAATCCCACCACTCACAGGTACCTTAAGTGGGAACACAGTGCTTTCTGAGTGGCTTCTCTCAGATTCTGGAACTCCTATCCCAGACAGGCTAGACTGGCACCTACTCACATCTTTCTCCAGGTAGAGGAAAATGGTTTTATTCTAGCAGGTCATTGGAAATTGAATTTTTTAGGAAAAAAGGCTTTGCATAATCTGCTTTTTAACTTCTGTCTGCTGAGCGCCGAACTACGCCTGTTTTAACTGTTCTTGCATCCCAAACTGGGGAAAATGAGGGAAATAACAACACAGCCCTTCAAAATTGAGGGTCATAAAAACTTTAAAAAAAAAATGATGGTTTTATAGGAATCTGGTGTTCTAAATTCAAAAATGACCTCAGATTTCTTCCATCATGTACATTTTTGTCACAAATTTGCTTTGACATTTTTCTGCTGTAAAAGGTGACTGAATGAAATTGGTAGTAAAAAATTGCCACATAAAACCTATTTTGTGGCCAGTTCTGAATATGTTTATTTACAAAAACTATAAAACTTGACTATAGACATATGAGCCTTATGCAAAAGGCTTAGTAGTCCCTTTTTCTTTCGGCCAGTGAAGCTGTGTCCGCTGCTTTTCCTTTTGCACCCTGCTTCCCAATTTTCACAATGCCACATCCAACAATAATCCCCCATCATATTAACATTCCACTGGCCTTGGTATCTCTTTTCTGTTTTCTTAATGTCTTGATGGAAACATTCTCCCTGTTCCTCACTTAATACACCTACCGGTATGTTTTCTGGCAAAAACTCCCAACGTGCACCCACAAAATGAATTTTAATACATAACTGAATTCTAATAGACTTTCAAAACACTTTAACTCGCTGATATGAAACACAAAAACCCATTCATTCAAAAGCACTAAAATAAATCACACTGGAACATCAGGACTTAATCAAAGTTGAGCAACAACTGAATTGATAAAAATATCAAACTTGTGAAAGACCTGTGCGTGGTGGTATGACACTGTGTTTTTTCAATGCAGCACCCAAAAATACATTGAAAACAGCTTGAATACTAAAAAAAAAAAGATTATTATGGGTCTGAATAGTCATAGTAGTCATGATGATGATGATCATGATGATGATGATGATGTAATAATGATGTAATGATGATGTAACAAAGTGACTTTCAGTCTTCAAAGGGTGCTAATATGGTTTTTTTCTCAATTTTTGTGAACATTTCTGGTTTTCTTTTTCCTGAGAAACAAAAAATTGGAATAATGTTTCCCGCCCCCATGGCTTCAAATTACTGGAGATTTTACTTCTCTACTAGGGAATAAAGATTCCTGAACACAGTGGGACTTCTGAATCTACATGCATAGGACTGCACTGCTAGCCTTCCTTCAGAAACAATAAAAAA
Source organism: Ctenosaura bakeri (assembly GCA_948474755.1). NCBI lineage: Eukaryota > Metazoa > Chordata > Lepidosauria > Squamata > Iguanidae > Ctenosaura > Ctenosaura bakeri. Next base: position 296,862 of record CAOLHI010002144.1, read on the forward strand.
AGCCGTTTGCCCAAAAAGAAAAAAAAAAGATTTTTTTTCTTTTTGTGGCAATCTTTGCTACTGCTTCATGGTTTCCTGCCCAATCTACTTTTTTGTGGGCTAAATACATACACACTGGCCTTATCAATCTTGCTTCATGTGTATTGCATTCTGAAACCTTTATCACCTCATTCCTCTCCTGTGAATCTTCTCTGGCGTTGTCCACATCCTTCCTACAGTGTGGTAACATGTAACTGAAGAGAAAACTTTTGCCAAGGCCCAGTAAATGTTGGCCAGAGAGATACTCTGTCTTGCAAACAACAGTGCCTAACTCATTCTAAAAGTCTACATATTTGATTGTGTGGGCAAGCTCTGGATGAACCTGATAACCACCTGAAAACACAACAACAGCAGCTGAATATTTTAATGAGGACAGGACACAAGTTTAATTGAGAAATTTAATTGGTAAATGTAGTAATCTTATTTTTTGGTCCCAGTCATTTCCTCATAATTTCCTCACCTTTCCTCACTCTAACAAAACTGCATCTTTATATGTTAAATGGAAATGTCTCCAGAAACCAACAGATCATATTTAAAATAAATGTGCAAATCACGTACATATAAAGAAAAGAAATTAAAAACGTGCCATGGATCCTGTGCTACGACAAAAGGCAATATAAAAATTAAATAAATAACTGTGAAACCTGCATGTTTGCATTTGTTGGATTTTGACCCTTCTCTGTCTGACTTTTGGCTAGTGTGACCCATAAACGTTTCTACCTAGCAATGACATGCCTTATTCTGGATTGATTTTACTAATTTTTTCCCCGTGTTCTAACTATTGTCTCCTGGTCCAACTCACTAAAACTTTCCTTAACAGCCAGCAGCCACTCCAAGCAATGGAGGTCCATTCTGCAGACAATCAGGGTGCAGCAAGATGACCTTTCCAGCCATCCCTTGTCAACGAGTTCTGGGGTGACAAGAAGTTGCGGCATGGTCCTGCTTCTGATTGTCATACAGTAGCTTGTTGGCAGGATGGGCCTGGAAATGTCAATCTGCTGCACCTCAATCCCCAGAGGAACAGACATCCAGAGCCGTTCCCTAGAGTTTAAGGTGAGGTCTGAGAAGCATTTACAATTGTGGCAATAGTACCACAATCATGACTATGTAGTACAACCAAATATGGAGAAGTTACAGATCTGTAATGCTGAGCTACAAATCCATAACTGTAATACAAGATGCCAGCTGTTACTTCTTTGAACTACAACTCCAAGAATGGTCCAACCAGGATAGACAGTCCAAGCTCCACCCTCACCCGAACCCAAAATCTCAAATCCATGCGTTTACATGCTGACTCCATGTTGTTTCCTCTGCGGTATTTGGTTGCTGAAGGTTCTATATCAGTCTTCTCCACCTAATGGCCCTCAGTGTTTGGGACTATACCATCCATCATTTCTGACCAATAGTAATACTTATTGAGGCTGATGGATGAGTCAGTATAAAATACTTGGAGAGCACCTGATTGGAGAAGACCAATCAATGCATGCAATAAATGATGATCAGTTGTAAGTTTCTTTCTTTAACCACAGTCAGGCATAAGTTCTTTGGTCCAAAAAACATATCTTTACCAACATTCTTGTCCAGGTTTTTTACTAATAAACCCCATGGCTAAGGATCTTATAGGAAACAAAGTTAAAAGGGAGTCATAAGGGAATTTTTTTTAAAAAATGACCTGACCAGCAGGCAAGGCATTCACTTTTAAATGTTCTTGTTAAACCTTCTAAGTCTTCATGTTTGAAATGCAATTCTTGAAGCAAAGTAGCCAGGAACTGTGTATATCCTCGACTCTGCTGGCAATTTGCAAAGACAGGAACATTTTCTGACAACCTGAAACACAATATGTTAAAATAAATACATGAGGGTGTATCTATTTGAGATTATCAACAGGAAGAAGAGGAAGGAGGATTAGAAATTATCACAATGAAATATCAACTATTAAATTATTTCAAAAATTACTCATAACTTGTGAAACTTCTTTCAACATATAGCTTCTATAATACAGCATGGTCTCTCAGAAATAGTCAAGAGGAAACAGGAGCAAAGTGTTTCTAGGTCTTCCAGCAGTAATTCAACACCAAATTACCACTTGTCAAATGTAAGTGCTATATCAGCATATCCAAAGGTAGTTTCAATTGTTAGTCAGTTTGAAACAAACAAACAAAAATACACCATGGTTACTTGCTATAATTTGATATTCAGTACCAAGTCCTCAGCACAGAATGACTTGTGCAAATAGATGTTATATGCAGCTAGTAATTCAGGGGTAAAAACAGTAGGCCCAGACAGACACAAGAGTGAACCGCAAAGAACATCTTGTGTCACCTTAAATCTTTGCAACTGTTTTTAGTAGCAAATATGTAGGACAGATACCTATGCCTGAATTGACTTTCTCAGAAAAGAAGTCTGGCAAATAGTAGTGGGGACAGACAAAATTTTAGGCTTTATTGATAAATAAGACATTAACAAATCATTACCCATGTAGAGGGGACCAGCCCTGTGCACCTGGCACTGAGCAATGGGGATAGGCAAAGTTCCAGTGGTTAGAACACATCCTTTACACATATAAAGGCCTGGATTAAATCACTGCCATCTTTCTAAGAAGCAGGAATGTGAAATGTGGAGCTCCCTAAATGTTGTTGGATTCCAACTCCCATAATCACAAGCTAGCATGGCCAATAGTTACAGTTGGTGGCATATGCAGTCCCATCATCTGGAGGCCTAACAGCTGCCTAGATTTGCCTTAAAGGATCATCCGAGTACAATCTTTGCTTCAGACTTTGGAGAGCTGACTTCCAAAGCATACTGAATGGGTCAACTGTATAACATACGTAAAATGGCTTACTTGCAGTCCTATGGTGCCTTCTTGAAAACAGTGTAACACATAACATAATACAATATACAGACTTACAGCAACCGTAAGGTAAACTTATCATGGGGGTTTTCTTGGTACAATTTGTTGCCTTTGGCCTTCTCTGAGGCTAAGAGAATGTGATGTGCCTGAGGTTACTCAGTGGGTTTCCATGGCCAAGTGGGGATTCAAACCATGATCTCTAGAATCATAGTTTGAGCATAAATACATACTTGCTTCCGTATCCCCTTTTGTCAGCTACATGTCAGTAGGGGCATGCAGGCTCATTTGTTTGTAAATGAGGGAGGCACCTGCACCCCTCCTGCTGCCACATTCCTGTTTCTGTTGATACTGGTATCCAGAAGCAGGGTTTTACAGACTTCCTGTGAGGATTCCATGGGCCCCAGGGGTCTCCGGGTCCCAGGGATCTCCAGACCCCAGGTTAAGAACCACTGTTCTAACCACTACAGAACACAAAGAATCTACTTTGGCATACTGCCTGCCAACTGAAATTCCTTTACAAATATTTTATTTCCAGTGTACAAAATTCTGTCAAGTTGGTAAGTGAAGCATGCACCCTGTTCAACATTCAGTCTGAGCCACTTTGGTTGTGTACCATATGCAAAGTATGGATAGCTATATCAATGCCACCCAATGCATATGCTGGTGCAGTACCTAACCCAGCAACTCACAGTTCTCAGCAACCAGAAATCTGAAAAACATCTACATTAGGGATGGGAAAAAGGTTCCCTCCAGATATTTTTGGCCTGTAACTCCTGTTAGCCCTAGCAATCATCACCACTAGTGAGGGGTTCTGCGACTTACACTGATACTTTAACAGCTTTTTTCATTGCTGATTCTACAGTCATCACCTTGCATGCCATCTGTCTACTGAGCCAGAATGTCTGGACTGCTGCACTTTTAAATATATGCAATGGCCAAACCACCAACGGTAGGTTTTGGGACTCCTTGCTTCTTCTCTGTCCATTGATTTTTGTAACATCGTGCCTAATGAAGAGGTCTAGGAGACCTCAAAAGCTTCCACATACAAGATATTTTAGTGATCCAACAAAGGTGTTACTCAATTCAAATACAGATATCTGTGTCCACATTTTGAGCAGGGGGCTCATCCCAAAGAGGCAGAACGAAGTTCCCCCTATGTTCAGGTCACCATCCACCGGGTAAGTCAGAGAACACAGAACTAGGGAAATAGAGCAGCAGAGATAAGTATGATGGATAAGTCAGATGGAACCTCCATTAAGACATTAAAGCTCAAACCTACATCTGTTTTTTATGATATTCTAATTTAAAACAAGAATAAGGATGTAAAAGTGTTCCTATTCTTTATTTATATCCTACCTAACAAAAGCAGGGACTGCTCAATCTCAACCCATCATGTGTGTGAAACGAAGGCTTTTAATGTACCAAACTTGACTTGTTGTGTGTTATGATTTCTACAAAATGCCTGGACACTTTACCACAGAGGCCTTTCAGATGATTATTTAATTTAAACTTTACCCATCGCCAGTGGGCACATAAAATATGAATCAAATAACTCTTGGGAGCTGCAGATCAATGGGAGCAGTGTGAGTAATCAGAGCAGTGCATTTTCTCAGCTAGTGCCTCCATTCTTTGAAGCAGTACTAATAAGTGAATTTAAAAATAAATACATAAGCATGCTGCATGCAACGGTTTTGAAATAGCCACAGCAAAAAGGAAACAGACACCACATAGTTCATGATTTTATGAAGTCAGGAAAATTCACCAAAATAAGCCGGACATTTTGAAAAGATAAGACCTACAGCTATTTTTCTCCATTAGCAAATGGCTTGTTAAAAAGATGTCTAAGATTACATTTCTTAATGTCTGTCTGCTTTTGATGACTGGGACGGGTTAGTGCTGGTGTCCCTCTGCTGCCTCAACTGTGGTGAGCAGGGGTCTGCTAAGTTTGCATAGGCAGAAAGCTACCACATTTTCCTGCTGGATAGGTGTCAGAGATTCTTCAAATTTTGGGGCCCATAGACAATCTGTAGTCAGATCAAAATCTGCTTTGTATATGCTGGAGCTGATGTTGTGAACTTTTCACCCATTGTGACTAACAGTGCATCCATGCTACACAGTTATAACACTTTGATACCATTTTAACTGGCAAAGCTCCATCCCACAGAATCCTGAAATTTGTAGTTTGGTGACATATTTAAGAATCCCCTGCCACAAATAAAACATGGGAAAATTGTCTTGAGTTCTCTAGCAGATAACAATAAGTCCCTCAACAAATTGTAAGTTCCAGGATTCTGTGGGACCAGGTAACAGCAATTAAATTGATATCAAACTGCAATAACATTGTGTAGTTTGGATATACTCCAATATCAGGGAAACTATAAAATAAAAATCCATTCCATGATGAAATTGGCCCTAATGCACTCCTTTTATCAAGACCAACAAGAGTACAGAGTCTGTTCTTGTTGCTCCCCACTACTGCAGTGGACCTACTTATGACCAGAGCTTGAAAAATGCTGGCCCGTCAATTCTGGGAGTTGTAGTCCAAAAAAGTAAGTGCCCCTCCAATCTATGGCTCTAACTGGGAAGGTAAAACAATAGTGTAAAAAAGTATGTGAGTAATAGAATACTACTGTTATTTTCTTTTTTGCACCTGAATACTAGGCCATTTTTTTAAAAAAAAATGTGATAGAAACAATAGCAGATCAATGGCAGACACAACATTTGGGTATAACTGAACAATATTCATTGAGTAAAGTTTCCAAAAATCCTCAAAAACTTTTACCATAACCAGATAATTTTCGATTCAGCCACTCACATTTTAAACAGGCAGCTGGCTCTGCCCACCGTGGGAGAGACAGCACCACCACAGGTATGTGGTTTTCAGACCCTGCTTTTAGGAAACCTGGGGTTCTTTGGAAGCATAACAGAGATTTCTCAATCAGGTGACTAGTGACAGTGGACAGAAGAATTTCAACACACTAAACTGTTGTAGCAGTTAGAGTCCTGGCTGAGGACTAATGGGGCAAGGCTGAAATTTCCACTGAGCCCAGAAACTCAGTGGGTAACCATGGACCAGACACCTTCTCACAGCTTAAACTACTTTATAAAGTTGTGAGAATACAGTTTGCAGGGTCTGGGTGAGAGAGAAGAGAATAAGTCTGCTATCTTTGGCGCTTCAGTAGAAAGAAGGGATATAAATGAAATGTTAAAAAAACTCTTTAATATTAATTTAATAACAATCACAAAATTTTATTCAGCCAGCATGGTGTAGCAATCTGAGTGCTGGACTGGAACCTGGGGAGCCCAGGATTAGAATGCTTGGTCAGCCAGGAAAATCCACTGGGCCACCTTGGGCAAGTCACATTTTCTCAGCATTTGAGGAAGGCAGTGGCGAACCTCCTCTGAATAAATTTTACCACGAAAACCCTAGGCTAGGATTGCCATAAGTCGGAGTTGTCTTGAAGGCACATAGAATCACAGAATCGTAAGTTGGAAGAGACCCCAGGGGCCATCCAGTCCAACCCCCTGCCATGCGGGAACACACATCAAAGCACTCCTAACAGATAGCCATCCAGCCTCTGCTTAAAAACTTCCAAAGAAGGAGATTCCATCACACTCCAAGACAGCATATTCCATTGCTGGATAGCTCTGACCGTCAGGAAATTCTTCCTGAGGTTTAGGTGGAATCTCTTTTCCTGTAGTTTGAATCCACATAGCAACTTATTATTTATTTTAAATTAACACTTATTTTAAATATATGTTTATTTTACATAAACGGTTTGCCTATCTCTACTGATTTTCCCCTCAAATGCGTAGTCACACAGGAGCTCTGAGAATGTTCTAGAATACACTTGCAATTCACACGGGGTAGCCCAAGAAGAAGAACTGAATGTATCCTCAGGAACACACAGTTGCTCCTCTGCAGACTCATCACTGCTGAATTGGTTTCCTGGAAAGGAGAAACTTTTGATGGCCACTGTGATGGGGCAACGCGGGCAGAATGACACTCCAGCTAACATGCAGAAAACTTGGCTTTAAGAAACCCTTTGGGAATTGCCTCCCACTCCTTTACAACAGTCACCCTTCCTTTGATTACCTACAAGAAGTAACACAATATCTTAATTTGCCTGAAAGAGACCACTTATGCCTTATACCCAGAGTGCCAGGACTGCAATATATAACAAAAATGTTGCACGGAGCAGATTACAGATTAAAAAACCAAAACAGCAGTGCAGCCTTCACCATCCTTTCATTGAGCATATGGTAAGTGGATCTTCATAAAGCTAAGGAAAAGGAAAAGAAAGCAAGGGTGTCAAAAGTACAACAGAATGATAAATCCCTATTAAAGCTGGCTATTCCACATATGTTACACAAGGAAAGCCTTGAGTGAAAATTCATGTTAAGACAAGCAACAGCACTGAGCAACTATTATACAAGCTATTAAAAGGCATCTGGTTAACAGGAAAGACATTTATAGCATCCTTCCCCATCTCTCTCCCCAACCAAAATGAAGAAATGATAAATCCCTAGCTTTTGATAAAATAGTTTCCCTGTAAGAAAAAACTGACAGTGCGGTAATAACAGACACTCAAATATCCTAGTATTAGAATATTTTAATTATTTCTTACTGAAAGTAAATCGTGCAAGCTTTTTCACACAAGCCATTTCATCTAACATGAATGCACTGACCTGTGCAGTTTAAGGGCACTTACACAGGAGCACACAGAACACATTTATTGAATCTAGTTCACATAGTATATTGTTTCTTGGGTTATAATACAATTTACTTAAATCATTAACATAATCACCACCACCATAATCTTATAGACTTCTACAAGAAAGGTTAATTCCACTGAATTCAAGGTAGCTGACTCTCCCAGTACACAGTTAGGGTCTTTGGGGCCAGACTGGTGTGGCAGCCACTATACAGAGTGGATACAAAGGAAAGATGAAAGCTCTCGCAATGGCAGGTCAGAGATGGGACTGGCCAATATGACATCTGAATGGAATACAAGCTATGTTCAATACCACCTTCCTATAAAATCAGAATAATATGGGGAACTAGAGCCAGGTCAGATCCCTTATGTCCTCCTCTTCCATTATATCTTCAGCACATGAGCAACCTTTCCTGTTTTGTATATGCAAATATGAACACTGAGTTTTACAAGAGTTCTCAACTGTGTGGGGGGAGTACAGCTTGGAAAAATTATTTTTGAGGTCTTCAGCTCCAGAAATCCCTTCACCAGTGTGGTTTCTCTAGATTCTAATTCCCTGGACCCCATGGCAACTTCACCATGTTGGCTGGGAGATTTAATTCAAAATATGTTACTGTTTTGAGCAATGGTGTGGAGCCTCCTGAATCTGTCCTTTTTCCTTCTTTCATTCATTCAGCCCATACCACATGGCACATTGTCTGGAGGTAGTCAACAAGAATGCAGGAAGGATGGGGACTGTAGGATCAGTCTCACTTTACTCTTCACACAATTTCAATCGCAGTGGGTCTGAGCAAATTTGAGTTGTCATTCAAAACATCTTGAGGGTACCAGATTGGAGAAGACTAGTTTCTATCCTACTGGGTAAATTCTCTTTTTAAACTTTGGAATGCTGATACATTTCATTGATGGGAAATCCAGTTTTGAGTGGCATGAATGAGACCTAAACTGGCACACCTAATCTGAGTCTGTTGGGTGTGCATGGAGAAATTCTGAATATCAGCATCCTTGGTTTAAGAAGAATGTATGGTGAGTTGAAATATTTTTATATCCCTCTGGAGCTCTCTCAGTTAAGGAATCTGAGGCAGGGTTACAAACATTAGCACAAACAAATAAAGACAACCAGATTTTATATCCACCCTCACTTAGTAGGGTCACTTGTTTGATCCAGTACAGTAAGAGGGCATCCCTGCTTAAGCAGGCATTGGGCTTGACTACTGTGGCTTCTCTCAAGAGAATTGTATCATACTGTAGGTGTGTTACCATGCTCTTGTTAAGTTTCCTGGAGCTCAAAGCTACTTTACATTTTTAATCTAAATCCCCTTGAACTCCTACTTGTGTACAACTGCTATAATCTAAGGCCACTCACATCTCTTACAGGCTTTACAGCTTGGATGGGAAAAACTCAACCCTTCAAATACTGTTGCACCTTAAACTCTCAGCACTCCTCGCTATTACGGTAGCTATGCTATCTTAGCAAAATGAGGGTTTCAATTCAGCAACATTTGAAGAGGGACCTTTTCTTTTTCCCTTCTGTTTATCCCTTGGTTGGATTTAATCACAGAAGCATTTGCACCTCTAATGGAAAGGTATAAACTTTAAGTATTATTAAAAGTGGGGGGAAATGAACTTCAACAACTCTATGATATTCATGAATGAATATTTTCAAAATGCTGGCAAACCTGCAAAGATTCTTAGGCACCTTAATGCACCACAGAGATGACAGGAGAAATGCCATCATACATGCTAATAGAAAACTCAGTTTTTCACATGCTGAGTGCCATGTGGGATGCAACAACAAGCCCTGGGAAGCCCTAAGGGTTGCAGAAGTACAAAAAAAATCATTAAGAAGGAGAGAGAAATCCTCAGGGAAGGAAAGAACAAAACAGTCCAGCAAGAAGGCATGCCTGGTGTCCAGCAAATGCTGACTGACTTTTTGGAGAGGGAATGGTGGAGTATCCTGGAAGAGGACAGAAAGAAGGTTCTAGCCTGCCACAACTGAACAACATTTTGGTGCTGGTGTCACTATTTCTCACTCACACAGTATGGTCTGAATCCAGATTTAATTATGCTGAAAGCACACCCTGTGAAATCAATGCAACACATTATGTCAACTAACTTAAATCACACCGATTTCAATAGGTTTTCTAGCAGTTGGGATCCAAGACAATATCTAGAATACAGGAACTGACAATCCAATCCTAAGTGTATCCATAGAGAGCAATGCTTTACTGATTCAGTGGACCTTACTCCCAGCTAAGTGCATACAGAACTGCAGCTCAGTCTCTGGCAGTCTTATGAGATTTGTCAGCAAACATGATGATGTTGGAGAAAACAAAGCTAAATAATTAATGAAATGTGATTATGCAGAAAAATATCTCCCTTAGCACACAGCATTTAGCAATGCATGTCTACGATAAAAAGTATTAAGAATTCAGCGTAGTTCTTAATTCATAAACAGAAAAACAAAAACCTAGACCATGTTTTCCTGCCTAGGACCTTCAATAAATCATTTCCCCAACAACAGTGAAGCAACAACACAGGGGAAGTTTTAGAAGGCACCTTACTTAAAATGCACATTTCCACCTGAAATCTGACATCATGACATTCGTTAGAAGCATCCCAGAAACAGAGTGAAACATAAACCCCAAATGACCCATTGTGCCTTGATTAATCATGTTAAAAGGTTGTAATGAAAAAGATCCTGCACCTTGTTTAATGTTTAAAAGTTCTGCTTTTTCCATGGCACCCCTAAGCCACAGGTAGAGGAGAGCCGTCGTAATGCTACTCTAAATCTATGGCAAATCTATGGCATGGGCGTCAGGAATATGGCATACTGCTTTGATGGCAACACTCCAAGGAGGACACTACAGTGCTGGAAAGTGATAGGAAAAGGACAACTTAGAACCCAATCCCTCAAAAGGATCAAGAGGCTGAACCTTAAACGGATATGGGCTTTTCATTTTAGGAGAAAATGACAGGCAAGGCTTACTGGTGAGGAAGTCCCACTGAAAGGAGTAGGAATGTACCCTAATCAAGAGAATAAAAGGATCATATAATTCTCTCTGCCTTCTCTCTCTCTCTCTCTCTTCATACACACACATGAGCAGCACGGAAACTGTTTCCCCATGCAGTAGTCCACATTACTGTAGACAAGGGTGGGAAATCTCTTTCCATGAGAAGGCTGACTTCAGTATCAGAAAAATCTCAAGAGTTCCATTCCAGTAGTGGATGGGCCAAAGGCAAATGGGTGACACCAACAATTCTGGCCAATTTAGCTGATACTGCCTTAGAACAAGCCTCTCAACCTTTTAGAATAGGATGGTGGTGGTGGCTGGTCTGAACAAAAGCTGGAAAATCCCTGACCTAATGGCTAAGGGGAATAGTTATCAGAAGAACTCCAGACAGAGACTCTAGAGGGGCTAGATTCAAGCCCAAGGCTGGCAGCTCCCTATTCCTGTTGTAGAATGCAGGGTGAATTCTGCAATGCAGTTACCAGAGATGACTGGACAGAGGTTTTGCACCAGATTGGCCTCCTCCCAATATATATTTGCACTAATTACACTGTGAATAGTCTGGCATAGTCAAGAGTCCACTGATCCACATTTCAGGTGATCTGGAGGACGTAACACAAGAGAGGGAAATGAAACTTGTCTGAAAATTGGCCAGACGTGTGCCTCAGATTTGTACCTGATTTTTCATACACTAATAGGCTGCTATGATTATGCATTCCAGTGTCAGTTCAACATTTACATTACCAAACTGTAAGCACAAAAGAGCAAAGAAGATGGAGTGCTGTAGTGTTTTAACTTTAATTGCTTCTTTTTGTCTCTTTTTAGCTGTTTTAATTCTTTTATACTTTAATTGTGTTTTAACATATACTACTTTTATGTTTTTAAATATGTAAGCCATTTTTGAGGCGCAATGTTAGGCAAGAAGCAAGATACAAATAAAGACAACACTGATGATGATGATGATGATGATGATGATGATGATAATATATAATAATAATAATAATAATAATAATAATAAATAGAATGAATAAAGGCAAAACCAATTATAAAGTACTGATAAATCTCAAAGTGGGGCAGGGGGTTAGAGGTCAAATAATGACATCCTATTTCTTGGTTCGACATACACAATATTGCAGATTATTTGTACATTTCTAAGCCTTATAAACTGTTGTGGTGTACACACACACACACACACACACCCACCCACACAGAGCAGTGCTTTGATGGACTAAACCCATGAGCAAAAAAGAAAGGAATCATTTAACAAATCTAGTGAAAATCTGCAGACTACATCTTCTGCTTTTGCAAAGCGTGAAAAGTCTAATAGCTTCTTCTCAGGAAACTAAGACAAATTTATGCGCCACCCACTAATATAATTCTATTGTAAGTTGTTGCCCTCTTCTTTGTTATTAACGTACCTTCTATTCTATTTTAGAGGCTCTAACAGCAAAGTGAAACACATTTCTATAGAAAAACTAAATGTAGGCCAAGTGATTTCTCTGATCATCAGAGTATATATGACATGTAGTTGTTTTTGGGGAAAACCATGCTGAGTAAACAAACATTTTTAAAGAGATATTACCACTGGAATATCCAATCCAATATTATAGAAACATGTATGCTGGACTATGTTTTTGTTTCTTTTATTACTGACTACATTCCCTCATTGTACTTTTTGCTATTAGGGCTCAGTTTTAAAAGATTCTCCACTTATAACTTGCGTTTGAGTTTTAAATGCAAGCTTGACAAAACACACAGGAAAAAAAACTTGTTAAAAGCAAAAAGAGGTGCCTCTAGAGTGAAGATTTTCCATTAGAACACATTAATATTTGATGGATGGACTTGAACTGGAAGCATCTAACTTTCCAACATCAACATGCCACACGTTTTAAAGACAGACCCAATATGAGGCTTTAGCACAGCTTAATAATACTAATCAACCCTATTTTATGTGAACAAAAGGCATTTAAATGTTTTTAAAGTGAATATTTACATAGAATGCTTTAATACTGGCCAAAAATAGCAAAGGAGGGAAAATATCGTGATTGATTTTCACACCATTTCCCAAATTCAGATTTTATCAATAGGACATGCTTGAATTTGCTTTGATGAATCTTAAGAATAGCTTAGCCTACATTTATATATTCATAATATCTGACATCTATTTTAATAAATAGTGGATCCTCTTAAAGAATAAAAGGATAATGGACTTGACTTGTAGCCCATTTCTAAGAAGCAGCCAAACTCCTTTACTTTACAACAAAGATCAATTCTGCAGCTAGAGTGCAGCCTATGTTTATTTAAAATTTCATGGCATTCTTGCATGCTGGTGGATTCACACAAAATAGCAGTGAATTGACACAGGTTGATGGGCACAGAAGTTAAATTAGTCTCTCTCTCTCTCGCTCTCTCTCACACACACACACATGCACACACACACACATTGTGTGCTTACAAGCAACACACTTTAAATCAATGCTACCAAAAACACAAACAAAACAAAACTTCAACCCAAGGCTAATCCTAACCTCCTCCTTGCATCCTACAAGAAGAGAAGTTCAACCTAATGTTAGCTTAGCTGACTGCTCCCACTGCTGGCAGCCTCACTTCATGCAGGCTTGCCAAACTGATTTAATTACACCAATGTTTTCATAAACCCCTAAAAGTGAAACTGGGCTGGGGAGCGGTGGAGACATTTATTCCATTTTTCATTTCTGAACTCCAAAGCCCAGTTCAATGCTGTAAGTCAGAGCTTTCCAAACGGTATGCCGCAACACGTTAGTGTGTCGCCTGAAGTGTGTAAGTGTGTCGCCTACAATCTTGGAAATGTATGTTATTATTTATAAATCATATATTTTTAAAAATATATGAAAGGTTTTCATGAGATCTGTTATGTCCCCATACATTTTGTTATTACAATTTATGCATGTGTCTGTATCTCTTATAAGAGGTTAGTTTAACCTCTAGTTTGCTAGTAAAACTGAATTATTGTGTCATGAAATGATGCATGTCTAAAAAATGTGTCACTAACATGAAAAGTTTGGAAATCTCTACTGTAAGTGATACAGTGGTCACTTGCTATGTAAAAATCAACTTCTCCCAACCTGTTGCCTGCTGGATGTGTTGGATGACACCTTCAGTCATCTCTAGCCAGTCTGGAAAGAGCTGATACCAACAACTAACTATGGCAGAAAAACTGAATGGCCTTTGAACATGTCAACTGATGCAGCCTGTTAAGGAGAGGGAGGGAAATACACATTGCATTCAGCAATTTTATCTTGATACATCCAAGAGCAAATATTTAAACTTTGGAAGAAGAATTTCCTTAACCCATAAGTTAAAAAAAATAAAAATAAAAATACACCCTTGGCATTAGGGTTGCTCAGGTCAGAAAACTGTTTCAGTACAAATAAACAGCTAACCAGTTTTTCAATGAGCTGGAAAATGTTACTTTTTAAAGACTATAGCACCCAGAATCACACCAGCCAGCACAGCTAGGCTTCAAATCTTTACTACACATCCAAGCAGTATATATTTTGTGCTTTGTTCAAGCAGTGAACACACAGTTCTACTCCCTTTCTCCTTCTCTGCTCATTTTTGTATGCCTCAGTTCTATTTATGCTGGTCTTGCCCATCTCTCTTGAGTATCCAATGCCCCTAGACAAAGAATATATTGATGGCTCAGGTTTGTGCAGAAATCAGTGTTGGATAGGTGTTGTCCTTCCTCTTAATTAACTATGAGTTTTTTTTATTTTAAAAAAATAAGTGTTAAAAGGGAATGGGCACAGAATTCACTAGATAAACATATGTAACAACCACACAAAGCTGCAAGCAACTACAGTGGGGTAAACATATTGACTACACCTGGCCACTAAAGGCAGCCTTTTAGTGTCTGTCAGCTGCTGGCTATCACAGATAACAAATGTAAAGAGCTTACTTCAAAGATGTTATATCAAGGGAGCGTTATGATAAAATCCTTTAATCAGCAGATAGACAGACAGACAGACTAGGGGAAAGAATTATACAGAAAAACTTCCTTATACCCTTAACATATTGAGAATCAATATAGCTTGAGTAAACAATCAGCACAAGGCATACAAAAACACTATGTAACACACACATGCACACACTGCCACAAGCCAAAGGCTGCTTGAAGGCATTATTAGCAATAGGATTATTTTCATCACAAACGTTTTAAAAAGAAGGATATCTCTATATCAAGTGATTGTGGTGGCTGATATAAACTGTTAAGCTATGGAATAAAATAACTTTTAGGTATGGAAATGTGTAGAGTTGATGTGGTGGAAAGGATTGAGTGTTGATCCTGGATTAAAGAGATCCACATTTAAACTTTTGTTCAGCCATGAAGCTTAATTTGTGACTTGCGGCTATTGACTGCAATGGGAGAAACACAATTTGAGAGGGGGTGGAGGTCTCATGCAGCCAGTTTGTGGATCAAGGGCAGAAGGAGATATGGGTATATGTGTGAGAGAGACATAATTTGTTATATCTTGCCAGCTACCATCCTCCCTCACCAAAAAAGTGGAAGTCCAAGAAATAAGATGATATTGTGGGGATCTAAAGTCGATGGAGACAGGTACCTTCTAGCAACAGCCAAACACTTAAGTGCATGGTGACATCTCAGCCTTTTGTGTTTCTGGATGATGTCAGTTATCCAGGTCATAGCTTGAAAAAGTTACCTTTTTGGATTACATCTCCCACAATGTTCCAGCCAGCATGGCCAGTAGAACACTGGATTTCAAGGAGTTGTAGTTCCGATACACAGCTATTTCCACCTCAATCTAGATGGAGTCTAGCTTCAGGACTGATCATATGATGGAGACAGCTTTGTAAGCCACAGTGGGTGATGTCAAAAGAATGAACTACATGCAATTCTATTTTCCTTTACATCTACATCTAAGAATGATGTTTAAGTCATAAATTTGTGTTTGGCATTTATGCTGGATTGGATTAAGACTAATTAACTGAAGCTTGATTCAGACATGATATCCTCTTCTGGCCAGCCAGAAAACACATCAGGGATTCTGCTTGTTCTGTATCCCTCTTGAAAACTCAGGTTCACAAGCTGGGTGTCCTCTCAGATCTAGCTTTAGACCTCAATGTACAACTCTCGATGGCAGTCTGCTACTTGCATGTATTTTTGGAGACACTACATTTGGCCTTGTAGGAACGTGTCTTGGTACACATTGTTTGAAATAATATATGATGATCCACATGAAGCAAAACTTTCAACAGGATCAGAATGTCAGGCTGCTGACCTTTTAGTGGCTGCGTCTACAATCTGGAATTTCAATCCTAGGGAGGTCTACCTAGTCCCACGTTGATCGTCTTCCAACATCAAATAAATACCATTTTATTAGAGAGGGTTCTGGCCTGAAAAAACTAATCTGTGTTTCTGCTGCTGCTGTATTTAACAGTCTCATCTACTGATTTACTTGTTTGTTTTATATTTTATAGAACAGTTTTATATTGTACGTTAGCTTATCTGCTGTTAGGAGACTTACAGGTGTCATTGTGAGGAAATGCAAATTCAAATTATATATAAAGGAATAACCTTTTCAGTTTAACAGCTTACAGTGCTTTTGTGAAAGTGGCAGGGAGATAATCTGTCCTAAATAAATAGGATGTTTTCAAGTTCTCTGTCAACTTACAGCAACCCTATGAATTTCATGGGGCTTATTAGGCAAGGAATACTCAGAAATGGTTTTGCTAGTGCCTTCATCTGAAATATTGCCCACAGTGCCTGGTATTCATTGGCAGTCTCCCATCCAAGTACTAGCCAGGGCTGACCGTGCTTAGATTCTAAGTTCAGACAGGATCTGGTGCCTTTAGGGTATTTAGGCCATTAGTATAAACTATACTCATCTAATAATACAAGACAACTGAACACTATTAAAAGTCAAGGCCAGTCCTCCTATTAGGCAGGACAAAAGCACAAATGGAACACAGCAACTATTTTTCATATAGCTCTTGAAATATCTAGCCTCAAAATGGCAAAGATAGAATTCACAATCAGTCATCACTGCAGCATAAAAATGGCTGCATACACTGATTTATAGTACTTTACAAAATGCTTTGGCATTTTAGTACATTATGTATAGTGAGTTGTTAATCTTTGGTTCCTCTGCTAAAAGGAAAGATAATTATGTGCAATGCCATTATTCTGTTGAATTTTCATTATTGTCTTCGTTAATTGTGTGTTCTATCTTTTGCTTCCATGAGAAGCTCATAGAGCATATGTTGATAGTCAGGCATATAATTATAATAATAAACAGAATTATGAAAAACACTTAGGAAAATATGGATGTAAAGAGTGGGTGAGCATGAAGCAGGTGAAAGAATGTCAAACTAATTCACTTAGATAAACATGTCATCAATACCTGACTTTATGAATTTACTCACCTGGCCCCAGTTACTATAGAAACTGTGATCATAAAATTGATCACAGCTTATTTTAAAACTTTCTAAAACAGTAATCTGATTATCTCACCAACACCAGACACCTGGAATAAAGCAGCTGAATAAAGAGATGACTATGAGGGGGGGCAAACACTACACTAAACCACCAAAACTTTGTCTCTTAGTATGAACATTTAAAAACATCCAATATGAAAACGCTTTACAAAAAGTATGTCTGGTTCACAGGAACAGATGAACATGCTTTATACTGACTTGACCGTCAACTCTGAATGAGCTCCCCAAGATATTTGCAAGATGTTTTCCTGGTTCTACCTAGTATTCCCTGGTGCTGTCTCACCAAAATACCAATCAGGCTCAACTGTGCTTTGCTTCTAAAATCCGACAAAATCAGGTATGTTCAGGGTACATTAGTGGTTTGTTGCTTGATTCATATTTTACCCTTGTTACATTCCCTATATTTTATTCAGAAAAAAAAAATCCTATTTTAGTACTGTGCAAAAAAGAACCCTCAGTGAGGCTTGCAATAGATATGTTCTCAAGAACTAGGCACATAATGGTTCTATTTTATTATAAGACCCTTTGAGAACCATTATCACCAAGCCTGAATTCAAAGTTCTATGGGAATCTAATGGGGCCATGGCAATCACAATGAATGGTGCCATCCTATCCACCTCAGGGACATGTTGTTGTTGTGTAGTTGTTGTGTGTCTTCAAGTCATTTCTGACTTATGGAGGTCCTATCATGAGGTTTTCTGGGGCCAAGAGTGTGTGACACACCCACGATCACCCAATGGGTTTCCATGTCCTAGCAGCGAATTGAACTCTGGTCCCCAGGATCGTAATTCAACACTCAAACCGCCACACTGCACTACATTAATGGAGCAGAAATCTCTGAGTACATAAGGTAGCACATCCATGTACAGGTCCTGGGCCAGGAGAAAGGTGGGATATAAATAAATGTATCCGTTTCCTTACCACATATACCTATAACGGCCTTGCTGAGCAGAGACAGTGTCATTTCTTCTGCACAGTGGTAAGGTATCTTGAAAAATCCTTAGTCAAAACATAATTTATTGTGGAGGACATTTGAGTAACACAGGAATACTATTCTCTCCTTAATTTGGGATTAAGACTGCTGCAATATGTTTGACACTAAATTTTCATAAGAAGTTCGGTAATAAAAATCAACCAAAAGGCTATGACTAGCCAGCATGTTTTCATTTTAACAGATGGAGAGTGCTTCAAGATGGCAAATGTTTGTGTTGAACATATTAAGGTTAGGTATTAATAGGAAGCAGATACAGTTTCAAGAGCTTTGATACAATGAATGCTATATAATTCACTCTGTGGTAATACTTCAAACAGGTTTGTTCAATGGGTAATTGTTCAATGCCAAACTTTTATGTCTAAGTCCTGTTGGTTAACACTTTAACAGAAACCCAGTAACTTCACTAGGTCCCTTATTCTGATTACAGTGTAAAAGCACATCACAGTACAGGTATGGAAGGGAATTTTTGAAATTATACAAAGCATTGCTTCCTGATTTGTTTTGGCCTATATAACATGTGTCGCTATATAAAACATGAAACACCAAAGAAGTGGGGGAAGGAGAACATCGAAATACTACTAAAGCCTGCTTTAGCAGAGCAAACCAAGCTTTGAAAACAAAACAGAGATCTCATTATTAAACATAGATTACAAAATATTTACGAATATAATAGCAGAGAGATTGAAAAAAGTGTTGCAATCTATAATACATGAAGATCAGAATGGATTCCTGCCAAAAAGACATTTGAGAAACAATGTAAGAACAGTGATTAACATTATAGGGTATTTTGAGAGACTCAATGAGAAAGAGTTAGCAATAATCTTTCTAGATGCCGAAAAAGCCTTTGACAAGGTTAAATGGAAATTTTTAATAGCAATTCTGGAAAGAATGAGCTTTGGAAACTACTTCATAAGATGGATGCAAGAAATATATTCACAACAAACAGCCAGAGTTACAGTGAATGGGGAAAAAAACCAAAGAGGTAAAAATCGAAAAGGGAACCTGACAGGGTTGTCCTATTTTGCCTCTTCTATTCATTTTGATCTTAGAAATATTAAATAATAAGATTAGAAAAGACCCAGATATAAAAGCAATAAAAATAAAAGATCAAATATACAAGCTCCAAGCATACGCGGACGATTTAGTACTCTTTTTGCAGGAACCGTTAGAAAGCATTGATAAGCTTTTAAAGACTGTTAATGAATTTGGAAAGAATGCAGGTTTTAAAATAAAAACAGAAAAAACAGGAATTCTAACAAAAAATCTGAGTCCAAGTAAAGAAGAACAACTGGCTAAAAAATCTAACTTTCAAATCCAAAAAAATTTAAAATATTTATGTATTTGGATAACGAAACAAAATACAGAGTTGTTCAATAACAATTACAAAAAAGCATGGGTAGAAATAAAAAAAGATTGGAATAAATTGCAACTGTCTGTCCTTGGGAGAATCTCAACTGTTAAAATGAATATCCTTCCCAAAATGATTTTCTTATTTCAAAATCTACCGATTATAAAAAATGAAAAACCATTTAAACAGTGGCACAAGGACCTAATGACATTCATTTGGGAAGGAAAAAAAATGAGAATAAAGTGGAAAAATCTTATAGATCTAAAAGAGAGGTGGTTGCAATATGCCAGACTTCAAATTATATTACTATGCTGCAGGTTTAACCTGGATTACAGATTGGATTAAAGTACAGAATTCCAGAGTATTAACGCTGGAGGGAGCTGACAACAGGATGGGCTGGCATGCCTATCTCTGGTACAATAAAGCAAATATAGACAAGAAGTTTAAAAATCATTTCATAAGGGGATCTTTATTAAGTATATGGATGCAAGTGAAGAAAAAGTTATACAATAAAATTCCAACATGGATATCTCCCCAAGAAGCGTTCTTTGGGAGATGGGTAACAACACAGAAAGGATGATTAACATATAAAGATCTATTGGAAGTAGGAGAATCAACAACACCCCAATTAAGAACAAAAGAAAAATTAGAACAAATGGGATATAAGCTAGAATGGTTTCCATACAGACAATTATATGAAAGATACAAAATAGACTTAAAACTAGAAGGATTTAATCTGAGACGAATACCGAATGAATTGGAAAAAATCATATTTGATCAAGTAGACCATTTTACAGCAAAATTTTACAGGTATCTGTTAAATAACAAATTAGAGGACGAAGTAATAAAAGACACAATGGTATCGTGGGCAGTATTAATAGGACACACAATTGAATTGGAACAATGGGAAGCATCATGGAAATTAACACATAAATTCACATCATTGCAAAACCTGAAAGAGAACTATATAAAAATGTTTTACAAATGGTATATAACACCCTCCAAGTTGGAAAAAATGTACAAAACAAACCAAAACAAATGTTGGGAAATGTCAGGAGAAAACAGGAATGTTTATACATATGTGGTGGAGCTGTCAAAAAAATCAATAATTTTTGGAAAGAGTTAAATAAAATCCTCCCTGAAATCTTTGAAACTCAGATACCTTTAAAACCAGAAATATACCTGCTTAATATGGTTCAAATGGTAGATTCAAAGATATCAAAGAAATATTGGAGGGTTTTATTATACCTTATTGCTGCAGCTAGAATATTAATCGCAAAAGATTGGAAAAATATAGAAATCCCCACAATAGAACAGTGGATGTTAAAAATATTAGAAATGAAAGAAAATGATCAATTAACTGTAAAAATCAAGGAGAAATCCGAGGAAAAACTGAGGGAATGGGACCCAATAACAAGGTTTCTTTGAAGGAAATGGAGTAGTACATTTTTTGAATAAGTACAAGTCTGATACATTTGACTCTGAAATCAATAACAGAACTAGGTAAAAATAAGGTATAGGATAAGAAGTTATATAAGTGTAAATGTCCAAGACATTTCATTAGAGGTATTTAAGTATGTATACCTATGTGTATGTATGCCTATATGTATACCTATATGTAAAAATAAGAACAGGAAAGAATTTTGAAAATCAATGACAAAGTGATTGCGGAATGTTAAAATGTGATATAACAGGGACTATATAAGTAGGAGGAACGATACTGGTGATACAGAGATTTTGGTTGAAAGAAACATGGGAAGGAAGTATAAGTAAAAGGCATAGGATTGTTACATCAAGCAAAGGGGTTAGTAACTAAAGGAAGTAAGCATTTTTGTTTTGTTATTTGTTTTGCTTCTTTGTTATTGTTATTTAGTTTTATGTAAAAATAAATGTATGTAAAATTATGTAAATGTATAAAAGAAAAAATTGTGTAACATATACAATTATGTACTACAAAACTAATATGAAAGGGAAGACAACAGTGGAAATTTTATTGAAGTTAGAAGAAGAAAGAAGAATGAAGAAAAGATCGAAATAATGAAGAAATAATGATTTGTTGATTTGAATGCTGAACCTCATTTTAATGTAATTAACCATGTCACTGTTAATTGATATAATTTTAAATGATTCAATAAAAATAGAATGGAAAAAAAAAAGAAAGCACAACACAGAAAGTGTGATTTTCTAGCTTAGGTGAAAGGAGTAGAGTCAGGGGAGAGCAAACATTACTTGTGGCGAGAGGATCATAGACTGCTAAGTTCCTATCCATGACTTAAACTATAATCTAAGGAATGGACATTCTAAAATTTTATTTTTTCATTGCCTCTGTTTCAACTGTTGAAGAGAGAATTCTCTATTAATGTTAGATAATTCACTATTAAGGTTTGCTCATACATGCATGCCTTTTCTCTTACTACCTATATTTACTCTGAAGTAAGTCTCATAGCATTCAACAGGCCTTACCCCTACTAGGTTGCTTAGTTTTATAGCCTTAATCTTTCAACCTCCTATTCTTGTAAGATCAAATATTATTAAACTAATGTTATTAAGAACATTCTTGATATGATTGTGAGAAGATATAATTGACTCGAAAAGACAGTAATGCTTGGCAAGACGGAAGGAAGTAGGAAAAGAGGAAGACTCCATTCCAGATGGATAGATTCAATTAAGGACGTCACAGTCCTGAGTCTGTGAAACCTGAGGCCGGCTGTTGATGATAGGGTGACTTAGAAGTGTCTCATTCATAGGGTCACCAGATGAATCAAGTTGATTTGATAGCTATTAACAACAACAACAAAATATGATTTCCAAATAAACCTCAAGTCAATAATTTTGGATTCTAGACTTAGTCAGGTTTAGAGCAAAACCACTGAAACCAAATGAACCTTACCTAAGAAATGACTAAGCTGTCACACTGAGTTCAAACAGCTTGGCTTGAAGCATGACTGAGGTCCTTTTCGCATGGCATTCCTCATGCGAAAGGGCCTCTGGAGCGTCACGCAATTGCGAGGAGCATTTCAGATGACATCCTCATAATTGCGTGACGCTGCCAGGGCCAGCAGTTGTCGATCACACACTATATCATTTTAGCCGAAAATGGTGTGCGATTGAGCATCACTCCGGGGCCCCATGTGCACTTACCTTGCGTGTGGAGCTCCGGAGCCACAGCCTTTGTGCTTCCTGCCCCAGTGCAGCCTGGGAAAATACCCGGCTGCACTGTGGAAGGACTCTTATGTTGCCTGCCAGCTGGCAGGCAACTTCTGCAGAGCCGAAGCAGCGGGGACGTGAAAGCCTCACGGAAGAGGCTGCTTGCGTGATCCCCGTGCAACCATGCCAGACAAAGGTAAGGTGCAAAAAAGGGCGTAAGAGTGGATCCAACCAGGATGGCTGGCAGGTTCACTGCTGTCTGGATAGTCATCTGCTCTTGGTTTCATAGTTGCTCTTTTTAGCTTGCTGGACCCCCAGCCTCTGTCAAGATGGGATCCAGCACCAGAAAAGCTCCCATCCAACTTGGAGCAGATGGGCCCAACTCATAGCATTTTGGTGATTTCAGTTGTTTGTCAAGCACTTCCTCACTGCTCAAATTGGCCATGTTCACCAAGGACTCTATTTTAATGAAAATCCCTCAGTAAGGTTAGAACATGAGGTCCTGAGTTAAAGAGCCCTTGGGATTTCCTAGATCAGCGGTTCTTAACCTGGGGTCTGTGGACCTCCAGGAGTCCGTGTTGTCCTCACAGGGAGTTTGCAAAGGTTTTAAGACTTTACAGTTAGAACAGAAAGAGAGGAAGGAAGGAAGGAAGGAAGGAAGGAAGGAAGGAAGGAAGGAAGGAAGGAAGGAAGGAAGATTTGTACAGAATCATTCCAACAGAAAAAATTATAATAGGAGCGTATGTATTTTCTTATTTTTCCCTTCTCTCCAAATTTGAAGACCCTTGGTGAGCAACCTTGATGCAATAAATTTTGATGCACTTTAAGGTTTTAAATATTGAGTTAAGTCTTGGTGGTCCGTGGCAACAAAACGTATTTAAAGGAGGTCTGTGTCAAAGAAGAGGTTAAGAAGCACTTCTAGATATTGTCTTCACAAATCCTTTTCTTCTATCAACCCCCCCTCCAGAGGACTAAGTACAAGACAACAAGTGGTCAGTGTCTTCTTATTTTGTCAACATTTCGCTTGGGTTATTTATTTTGGGTTATTTATTGCGTTATTTATTAAAAATGAAGAGAAGGAGACCTTAAAAAAACCTGAGAGCATGAGCCCTAAAAAGAAAGAAAAAAATTACCTTCTGTCTTAAATTGAAAGGTAAAAATGTAGTCAAACAATGCAAGGAAAGAAAAGTGGGCAGCCCGAACAGGATCACAAAAATGTCCTCCAGTTGTATTTATATAGCGTAGATTAAATAATCAAAGCTTTAATTTGATGGCAGTTTAAATGTGAGTAAGTCGCATTATACCCTTACTTTTCAATGGGGCATGCGTAGGATCACATTGCACAGGAAGAATCCCAAATATAACTTAATGCCTCTGATTTCAAAAAATGTCAGTGTGGGTTTTCATTCCTCTTTCTCAGAAGGTGCAACATTTTTATTCAACAATAATGAAAAAATCGTCAGTTTTGCTATTTTTTATTTTCCCACCTTAAAATGGAGAACATCATATTTATGGTTTCTTAATTTTCTTAAAGTCTTAATTTGTCCCGCGGCTTGGCCTCAGCTTCTTCCCTCCACCACTTCACTAACAATAAGGAGAAAACAGATCCTCTTCCAAGAGTCAACAGTGCTAAAACTTTTGCATACTGCTCAATATATCTTGCTCTGCAAGACTAATAATCAGCCAGGGTGGAACTAGTGAAATGTCATATCGATGCCATCTGGCTATCTACAAACAATTCATTCATGGAGTTCCTCGGCATGTGCTCAAAAGAAAGAAAGTTGAAAGGACTGTTCTATATAAACTGAGACTGCAAAATACTTAACAGGTTCCTTGAAGATTTTTCATTTTTCAATGCAGTCGGCACCTGCTTTACAGTTTGCTGTTATACAGAAAGCACTTGTATGCAGATCTTTCAGTCTCTGTGTTGCTAGTGCTTGCAATGCAAACCTCTAGAGTCTGCTTGCCACATGACACGTCTTCCTAAAGTGCACATGTCTAGCAATGGCTTTTCAGTAGCAATTGTGGACATTTGGAGTTTTAACTGCAGAGTCCCAGTGCTTACCACGCTACTCCCTGAACATTTGGAAAGTCTCTAAAGCTTTTAAGAGGGGGAGGAAAACTGTTGCATAGGCTTCGTTGATGAAACTGACCACAGTTCACTGGAACCGGCCTGATCAGATAAATAAAATGAAAGCAGACGTTTCTGGAAATTATCTTGAAAGCTTTCCATTAGACTGTACCAGGGGTATTCACTAACAACAGCCAAGTGCCCAGGTTGGTATACAGTAACCCTTAGCCAATCTTAATATGCATCTTCCAAACGTTGTAAGGGTATCTCTATAGCTACTTCATTTGACACTGAGTAAAGATCTTTGAGGAAAATGTTCTATTTTCCAGAAATGCTCCTTTTATTATTTGATTAATATGTTTTAGTACTGTAACAGAAAGCTGGAAGAAATTTTTAAATACTTAGAAGTGAGAAATGCTAGCCATTTGCCACCACGTAACTGGATCAAACTAGAATGCTGAACAAACCACACAGATATGATATTTTGTTGAAGGAGTTTTTTCCAAAACAACAGATTTACAAGCAACACTAAATAAGCAACTAACTATAAAGGGGAGAGCATCTAATAAAAACAATAACAGCAACAAATATTCAGACATACAAAACCACAGTTCATAGATTCTCAAAAATAACAGTGGATTATGTCCTTGATCAGTCAAGAGTTTGGAAAACTTACTTTTGGAAGGTACAAGTCTCAGAATCTTTCAGAAAAGTAACTTTTGTAAGCTTTGCAACCAGTCAGTTTTGCTTTTGCAGTTTTGATAACAGGAAAGATTAGAAATTCTTTCAGCTGTTGATGAGAAAATTGCACTGGCTGCTTTGAGGTCAAGATTAAGGTCTTGGTTTTAATCTTTAAACCCTAAACCATTAGGGCCAGAAAACCTTGGAAAAGCCTAAAAAAGCCTATTTAACTTTTGGGGTTTATCATCTGATCTGAGGCCCACTTGGTTGTGCCACATTTATAGAAGTCCGTCTGTAACAACCAGGGGAACCATGTGGATTACCCTGTTTTATGTACTAAATACCATTTGATCTTGGAAGCTAAGCAGGTCAAGCCTGTCAGTACAGGCATGCCTCAGTTAGCAAAGCCTCTGACAAAGTCTTTACAAAGTCTTTACAGTCAGCCCTCCACATTTGCTACGGTTGGAGTGCAGGACCTGTGCAAAAGTGGAAAAATCACAAATGTCAAAATGTGTACATCTCTGTGGGAAGGGAGACAAGGCATGGTGGGGAGAATGGGCACCCAAGACTCAGACTAGGTCAGGGAAGGAAGAGAGAAAGGGGGTAGATCAGCATGGTGGCCCTACACTTCCTCTCTCTTGCCCATTTCCTTTGTTGAGTATGGGGGAGGCATTAGGAGAGGGTTTAGGGTGCTGAGAAATTGGTCTGTGAGACATCCTCTACTGGCCAGGCAGTGGCTGGTGGAGCAGGAGGAAGAAGACCAGGAGTGGCTTTTTAAAGGGGTGTGTGGCCTATTGGAGCCACCAAGAAGCAAAATTACTCTGGAAAAGAAGTGCTTGAGGTGGTGGTGGGGGGAGAGACAGGGGTTGAAGAACTTGCAAATAATCAAATCATGAAAGTCATAGAATCACAGAGTTGGAAGAGATCCCAGGGGCCATTGAGTCCAACCCCCTGATATGCAGGAACACCCATCAAAGCATTCCCAACAGATGGCCATCCAGCCTCTGCTTAAAAACCTCCAAAGAAGGAAACGCCACCACACCCCGAGGCAGCATATTCCACTGCCAGACAGCTCTGACCGTCAGGAATTTCAAACCTGCAAATGTGGAGGGCTATCTGTATATGTCTACCCACGGCCTTTTTTTTCCTTCTTATCTTCTGTCTAATTGAGGGGGGGGGTTTTTAGCACTGGGAGAATGGTGACGGATTTCTGAAGAAACATACACTTTTGGTGCTGGGTTACAGCAGTGTGTCTGCAGTAAACAATGCAAAGCTCGAGCTGGGAAAGAGCAGAATTATACTCTGGCTGATCTTCTCGTAGCTATGTGTGCCTGTATACTACAGGCAAAGTAAACAGCAGCTGCCTCCAGAATCCCTCAGCACATATGAACAGCAAAACAGAGAGAAAGGGGGAAAATAGATATACTTGCCTAACCAACTATCCAACATGTTAAATACGCTTACTAAGTTTGGCCACCAAAATGGAAATTATAAGAAAAAGGTAGGGTAGTGAAAGAAAAAAAAATCTTGGTACATTTTGGAATAACATTTCATGTGGTTTCTAGAAGGTTCAAACTGTTTCTGTTTACTTGTGCAATGCCTGCCTGACCTGATTGTTTCATTTCACATGTGCATGTTGCTAGTTTTGAATAAAAAGTCTGCTGAAACAAGTTGAGCTGCTCTTGTTTTGGGGCTGTAGGAACCTGCCCCTATCTTTCCATGTTATTTCTGCTTCTGGTACCACATTTTCTGCTAAAGAAGTAATGCCCAGGAACACATCTACTTCATTAACGGAGGTATATCTGTACTTGGATAGGGGACAACCAGGACTACCAAGTGTTGTAGGCTATATTTCACAGGAAGGCAATGGCAAGACACTTCTGGGTATTCCTTAAGAAAATCCTATGAAATCCATAGGATCAACAAAAGTCAACAGGTGACTTAAAGGAACATATACCTCCCCCCACCTTGAAAGAACCCTGAATGGTAAGAGAGACTAATAGATAGAGACTAGCACCAGGTGATCCAAAAAATTCAACATAAAGCAGCTATTTGAACCCAGGTCTACTGAGTTCATATCCAATACACCACAGGGTCTCTCTTATTTATGATTGCAGAAACTGCCACAAAGAGAAACAGAGGTAGTGCCACCCAAATAGAACAGACTCACCAAATAAATTGGAACTTGGTAAGTCAGGCTTATGCCAGTATCCCTGATTCAAAAGATTATTTCCAGTGGGGAGCAGCAACTGGATTTAGGTTGAACTCATCAATTTGGCAATGCACAGCCCATTCTTAGCAAGTTTAATGGCAATGTTTTTTGGGAGGGTGGGGTGGGAGACAGAGTTTGACCAGGTTAAAGCATGTAGGTTTAGGAACATTTACAGCTCATCACTGGGACAGACATGTTTACTTGTGAACAAAACAGGCACTATTTTATTAAATGCAAAGACACCACTTGAAAAATTCATAAGATCTGTTTCACACATTAGGAATTCAACCAGAAAAGTGTATAGTAAAAAAAAAAAAAAAAGACAAAAGATTTGTTCTTACAGTTGATAAAAAATTTATACCAAGGCATTCAAGTAAAGTTACTTTCTGTGTTCTGATTTAATGAATCATTTGAGCAGTATCTGGCTGGGGTGACACTGATGTAAGGCTCATTGAAGCCTGCACTAATGCCTACCGGTATACCCTTCCTTGGGACAACAAAGGCAGAACAATGTGTCAGACTGAAGCAAGATCAAAGTAAGTGCAGTTCTGGGGATGCTACAAGGTTGGCCTACAACACGGCCTGATCTGTGAATGACTGGTAAGCACATTCTCCCTCCTATAGACTCCAATGACCCAGCAAGCCCAAAAGAAGGAGAAGCAGCAGTGCGGCAATAAAGAGCCTCGGAAATGAGATTTTTGCAATCTTGTAATTCAAGCTGAAAGCTGTACAAAGATTGCTTGATGGTTTCACCTCGACTAAAAGGCAGGCCGTGACACTTCTATTTTTTTTCCAAGGCCACCAGTGATTTCTTCTTTTAAAAAACACAACACAATACAACACAACACTCTAGTCAACCACTAATGCCCATTTTTAACGTACTTTACAAAATGTTTTTGCAGGCTACAAAATATTTTTCCCTTCTCTCATTTAACTTTAAGGGCAAGATCCATGAAAAGTAGTACAACCTTGATGTTATGTTTTCCTCTTGCTGCTTTCAACCAGGGCTTTT
Organism: Ctenosaura bakeri; assembly: GCA_948474755.1. Lineage (NCBI taxonomy): Eukaryota > Metazoa > Chordata > Lepidosauria > Squamata > Iguanidae > Ctenosaura > Ctenosaura bakeri. Next base: position 325,438 of record CAOLHI010002144.1, read on the forward strand.
TTAAAAAAAATTGCAAATGGTTTGAAGTTGAAAGACTTCCTTGGAAGGAACAGAACAATACCAACAGTTATCATACAGCCCAGAAAATAACTGGATCCCACCTATGTCTGTGATTCATTGACACTTAGTTGCCTGCCCTGGGAAGTGTTTGGGAAAGTTTTGTTGTTGTTTTTTTTATAAAGGATAACACAAAATGAAACATGAGAGTTAAATGTGAACAAGTTGTATAATGAATATAATGAATATTATATTTGTAGATAAAACTGGGGAAGTTAATTTTGGGGATAACAACACCCAGTATCCATGCTGGCCAGTGGATTCTGACTGTTACAGTCTAAAAAGCAACTTTTCAGACTTTGGCACTGTGTGTGTCTCTGTGTGATGGAAGGTGAGTCAGAGAGAAAGAAATGTAGCATTAGAACCTGGAATATTCGTGTATATAATCCCACATTTTTATAGTTATACAGAGAGTAAAATAAGGGAACTACAGTCATGTCTCCACATTCGCTAGGGTTGGGGGGTGCAGGGCCCCCTCAAAAGTGGAAACACTGGAAATATCAAAATGTATGTATGTGTCTGTGGCTGAGGCACAGTGGGGAGGACAGGAACCCAGGGTCCAAACAAGGTCAGGGAAAAGAGAGGGAAAGGGTGTGGGGGCCATTTTTCTCTTGCCCACTTCTTCCTTGGGTGTGTGTGTGTGTGGAGCATCAGGAGAGGCCATCCATATCTTGTCAGGCAGCAGCTGATAAAGGAGGAGGAGGACCAGATGTGGGTTTTTAAAGGCCTAATCAGAGTAGCCAATAAGGAAGGTTCCCCTGGAAAAAGGAGTGCCTGACATGTGAGACAGGGGTTGAGGAAACTCACAGATAACCAGATCTGTGAAAGTCAAACCTGCAAATGCGGAGGGCTGACTGTACTTAGGAAATTTCATTTAGGACACTTTCCTAAATGTCCTTAATGATCATCAGGCCACATATACTGATGGCTTTAGATTTTGAATGTTAATGAAATTCCTAATTAAACAATTAAAATGGACTGATTTGTTCGCACTAAGTCGTACTAGGACTTAAGTCATTTCCACACGACACTATTATGATGCTATTATTCCACTTTCAACATCCTATGGAATCCTAGGTTTTTCAGTTTAGGGAGGGGCCTTTAGAATTCTCAGCCACAGGGCTCTTAGGACTCAATAAATTACAAACTCCAGAATGCCACAGGATGTTGAAAGTGGAATAATAGCACTATAACAGTCTAGGGCGGAAATGGCCTTAGCTGCAGAATCTGTAATGAAAGACAAGGCTTACTCTTGGAACATATAAATCTAAAGAAGGAAACAGTGATTTGGAGAGCACGCAGAGTACCAAATTCAATCTGTTACACCAGGGACAGAGTAGATCAGAAAACTCTGAGGATAATTTTGAATGCTGGCCCAACAGCCCTTCTCATTTTAGAAGTGCTAACTCAAATGCAACTGGAGAACACTTACATAACACAATCAAAATGCTGGCATAAATCACACAAGGGAATGCATAATTAAAAAGACACAAACATATAAACAAAATCAGCTTGGATAGCACTTGCTGAAAAGGTGTAGTTGAAACCAATTACAGCCCTGTGGCAATGCTGCTTTTGCCAAAGTATAAGACAAGAGTTACACATGAAGCATTTAAAAAGAGCAAGAGGAGGCTCTCAAGATGTATTGGACTACAGCCTCATCATCTCGCTAACTGAAATGAAGTGACCACTCAGCAGTACTACAGACTCTTTACCACAATTTTGTTACCTCTAATTCTAAACAAATTAATGGAAAGTTTGAAATGAATTCCACTAGAGTACTTACACAGACAGCAACACAATGGCAATTAGGGTCCATACTGGCGTTTTGTGGATAATATTTGCATTTGTTAACCTGGAAAACAAACAGCAAAACCAGCATTTATAATTTCAGTACTTCTGAAATGGTTAGAGAAGAGTAGACCAAGCTATAGCAACATAAGCTTAGCTTTTTATGTCTGCTTTCCCAATACATTATGACCTTGCTCATATCCATCCATACTGGGGCACCTGGTGGATTTGTCACTGCAGTGGTATCTTTGTTTATTTCATTTATAATAAATTGGTTTACAGCATAGATTAAACAAAGCACAGCTAAAACTACACATTACTAACAGTACTAATTTTAAACAGTTTAAAAGCATTTGAAGCATGATGGGGGGAAAAATACAGCACACACAGAGGTATACATAAGTAGTAGTTCATTATTATTCAGAACAGAATAAGAGAATCTCATGCAGAAAGCCTGAAAAACAGCAGACTTATCCTTTAAGCATGATAAAGACATGGTAAAAGTCAAAGACTTTCTATACCTTGGCTCAATCATAAATCAAAATGGAAACTGTAGTCAAGAAAGCAGAAGAACACTAGAACTTGGAAGGGCAGCTATGAAGGAACTTGATAAAATCCTCAAGTGTAAAGATACATATCTGAACACCAAAGTCAGGATAATCCACGTTATTCTATTTGCAATTTTCATGTATGATTGTGAAACTGGACAGTAAAGAAAGCTGAAAGGAAAAGACTCAACTCTTGATATTGGTAGAAAATTCTACAGATACCATGGAGTGTCAGAATGAACATTAAATGGATCCTAAAGCAACTCAAACCTGAACTCTCCCTAGAACCAAAATTACCAAATTGAGGCTATCATATTTTGGCCATATCATGAGATGACTTGACTCATTAAAAAAGACAATGATGCTTGGTAAAATGGGAAACAACAGGAAAAGAAGAAAACGGATGGACAGACTCCATTAAAGAAGCCACATCCCTGTGTCTGCAAGGTCTGATGCAGATCTGATGACAGCTTGCGTTGGAGGTAATTTATAAGATCACTATAAAACAAAGCTAATTTGATAGCAATTAACAACAACAACCATTATTATAACCACATACAAATTCAATAATTTTAAAAATTATATTCTAAAAAAAATCTAATAGGGTTACGATACCAAGCTCCAGATAGCCAATTCTTCATTCTTTTTTTTTAAATGAACTCCTTAAAACAATTTACACACCTAGAAGCGCAATGGAAGACCATTTTTATAAAGTACAATATTGCTCAAGGAAAAGACTGGTGTGGTTTTTACTGCAATACAACACAAGGAATCTTAGCATGTTTTGAGCCAATACTATCACACTAATGTTGGGAAGACAGATATGAAGATCATGCAGTGCTGAAGTTCAGAAGGACCAAGAACCCATGTAGTCCAAGTCGCTGATCAAAGCAGCATATTTCACAGACAGTAACTGTGAAAGATGGCCATCCTTTTACATATTCCAGAGTTAGCTATTATAGGCCTCTCTCTCTCTACACTTCTTTCATTATTTTATCAGAAGTCATTCTCACATTTACTAGAAGCCATTTTGGGCACTTCCTTGAACTCCCTCACCTTGTACAGCATGAAGAAAACCTGAAGTCAAAACAGAGATGGGGAAATCTTGTCATTCACATAGAACCCCACCCTCTCCTTACAGAGATTTTTTCTATGTGGGACTCAAAATGTAGTGTATCTTATTGGATCAGTACTGTGACATAATAGTCTATGGAATCACTCCTGTGCATGAAGATACAAAAATATAGCGAGATTCTGGACAATGTCATGCCTCTGTTTCTGACAAAATTAGATTATTATTTGTAATTACAGCACACAACTCATGTTTGTGTAACTGTAGCGGAAGAACAATTCAATAAAAGGTTGAAGATAATTTTAACTATCAACCATACCATTCTCTTTCCATTTTTTCCCACTAAATTTTGAAAACTATTCCAAAAAACTCCTAATATGGCACCCGGAAAAGGATGATTCAATAATGAAATGTATTCTTATGCACCACATGTTTTAAAAAAGAGTAATAGTAGCTTGCAGTGCACAACACATTTAGAAGATTCTTGCCTGCCATTCCTGACTGTGTTATGAAACAAACCATATTTCATTAAGGGTGTTAATACTACATATATTTACTAAGAAGAAAGTGTCATTGAACACAGCAGCATGTACTTCCCAGTATGCATATTGTATGTATATTGTATGCAACACAGAATCTGTGGAAAAACTGACTCCATATACAGCAGGAATAGATAATGCCCAGTCCATGGACTACTTGTAATCCTGGCAGTTCCAAATCTAAACTGTAAACTTCTCCTGCTCTTATCTCCAATCAGTGACATAAGGTAACAGTGATACAGTGAAAGCAGACAAGACACAAAGTTTTACATGAACAGAAGGATTTTGCATGGAAAGTCATATAGCAAACATAGTCACTACTCACTAAACTGTAACACTTTTCTGGCTCTGGGAATAAGAGACAAAGAAAAGGCTGAAGGTCTAGACTCAGTACTGATGACAGCAGTAAACACTTAAGAGGAAATGCCTGATGGAATCATCCTGACAGGCAAATTCATATGTTACCTTACAGTTAATCTGCCTGGATGAGACACAGTGGAACAGACAGGTCTGAAATCACTGGGGAGTACTCTGTCAAAGAGCAGGGGAAAGCAGCTTTTTTTCAATGCCATACAAGGAGCCATTATTGATCACAGCTCAAGAAAGCATCATTCTTGTACACAAACGGAGAGATGCAGTTATTTGTGTCAATTAACTCTCACTCAATGTCAGTATTGATTGGCAAGGTCTCAACACTAGTTGTTGCCATCAATATGCTACGTACAACAGAGGTACTAATAATCTGCTATGTGGAACAGCATACAGCAGGCAATGCATTGCTATATCCTTCTTAGATTGGAGGAACAGTCAGGGCTTCACAGTTGGAAACCTCTGGTTACACAACTCGTGTCCCAGAGCCAGCTTACCACCTACACAGTGGTCCTGAAGAAGCCATTTCAGACTGAAGGAAGCAACCTACAGGTGTGAAGCCTTAAATAATACGGAGCAGAGAAAGGGCAGTCGCTTTTGAAAACAAATTGTGTGTCAATGCCAAGGTCTCCAAAGAGGAAAAAAAGCTTTCAGAAAACAATCAGGAGCACATTCCATGTAGAAATGGTTCACTACTTCTATGCCACATTGGTAGGTACTAGTACTACTGGAGAACACTCTCTTTCCCTTGCCACAGTAAAAGTCAACGGGGTGGGGGGTGGGGAATCTTTACTAGACCATATGCCAGAAAAAAAGGCATGAGGGTTTTAGTTTTGGTTTTTTTAAACAGTCAAAGAACAGGTTGCTTACCTGTAACTGTGGTTCTTCGAGTGGTCATCTGTGCCATCATACACTAGGAGCTTTAGCGCCTGCGCGGTAGCGTTCGGAAACTTCTAGAGCTTGTTCGCTTGGCGGGAACCCCTCCCCCACGCCGGTACTGCGCATGCTCCTCCCGCCGAGCAACGGTCTCTCCTCAGTTCTGTCGTCCGCCGTAGAACCTACAGGGACCTGAAAGAGAGGGGAGGAAGGGCGGGTGTGTATGATGGCACAGATGACCACTCGAAGAACCACAGTTACAGGTAAGCAACCTGTTCTTCTTCTTCGTGGTCTCTGTGCCTTCATACACTAGGAGACTGTGTAGCTTACCGGTCGGACGGCGGGTCAGGTCCTACAGCACGGAAGCCAACACCTCACGTCCAAAACGGGCATCTCTGCGCGACCGGCAGTCGAGCCTGTAGTGGCGCACGAAGGTCGATGGTTGGGACCAGGTCGCCACACGGCAGAGTTCATGCAGGTCAACTCCTCGCAGGAGGGCCGCAGAAGTAGCCACCGCTCTGGTGGAGTGGGCCGAAGCAGGACTGGCGGAGGTTTCCCTTTGCGACTCATCGCCAGTTGAATAGTCCTCACCACCCTTTTGGAGAAGCGCTGGGTGGACATTTTGGGGCCCCTTCCACGTCGCCCATACAAACGAAGAGATGCGGCGTTTGTCGGAAGGAAGCAGTCCTGTCCATGTAAAAGGGCCACGGCCCGCGCACGTCCGGGGAGGGGAGAGACCGCTAACGGTGTCGTGGGGTTTTGGGAAGAAGGCAGGCAGGATGATGTCCTGGTTAGATGGAAACTGGACACCACCTTAGGCAGGAACGAGATGTAGGTCTAGGACCACCTTGTCTCTGTGGAAGACCGTGAAGGGCTCATCGGATCGAAGAGCTGTGATCTCACCCGCTCGCCTCGCTGAGGTCACCGCTACCAAGAAGGCAGTTTTCATGGTGAGGAGCCTATCATCCGAGGTCGCCATCGGCTCGAAGGGCGGCTTTGTCAGCTGCGAGAGCACCGGGAGAGGGACCACGGCGGTAGCGGCGGCGATACCGGCGGGTAGAGATGATGAAGTCCTTTCAGGAACCGCTTAACGGTACTTTCCTGAAGAAGGCCGAGGCAGCCGATCGTGGCGGTTGGTATGCCACGATCGCGGAGGTACACCTTCAGGGATGGAAACGCCCCCCCTTTTGCCGGGGTGCGGGGGTCCAGAGGGGTAAAAGCCCCGCAGGCGATACCGGCTCCCTCCTCTCGTTAGCGAAGGTCGGGAACGTCGCCACTTGTATTGATAGTTGCGACGGGTGGATTCCTTTCCTGGCCGCGACGAGGACGGTACCGAGCACGGGATCTTTAGTGCGATATCCTCCAGGCATGGAGGGCCAGGCGTGGCAGGTCCGGATGGAGGACTCGGCCGCCGGAGTGCGAGAGCAGGTCCGGTGTCGGGGGGAAACCGGAGCAGGTCGTCTCGTGCGGCTTGTAGGGGGTGCGAACCAATGTTGCCTCGGCCAGTACGGGGCTCCCCAACCGTCGGCTGGTCGGCGAGGATCTTCGATATCGTCCGGCCGAGCAGGGGGAAGGGGGAACCGTAGAGGAGCCCCCCGGTCCACGGAAACTGGAAACTCCCCGATGGAGGCACGATGGGGCCCCGCTCTGGAACAAATCGGCGCCCTTTCGCTTTTTCCCTGGTCGCGAAGAGGTCGATCGATGGTTCGCCCCAGCGGTCCCAAATCATCAACGCCTCTCCGGAGAGAGACCATTCGTGATGGGATGAGGTGTCCCTGCTGAGGGCGTCTGCCGTGGTGTTCTCCTGCCCGGCCAGGTGAACTGCCACGGGATGCGTATGCAGGCGAATGCACCATTCCCACAAGTCGAGCGCAATGTTGAGCAGGGTTGTGGAGTGAGTCCCTCCTTGTCTGTTGATGTAACAGACTGCGGTGGTATTGTCCGTCAGAACCAGGACCCCGCCCCGCTACGACGTGGCGGAACGCCCGTGCGCTTTCAAGACGGCGAGTAGCTCCAGCGCGTTGATATGGAGAGCGGTCTCGTCGTCCCATTTCGGGACTCTAGATCGCCGCAGTGGGCACCCCATCCAAAAGGGAGGCGTCGGTCGTTCCGTCACCTTCGGTGTCGGCTTTTGGGAAAAGGCATCCCTGACATGAGATTGCGTCGCGACTGCCACCATCGGAGGGAGGGCGGACGTCTCCCGGCAGCTGCAGTCGGAGAGTCTGTTCGTCTCGCAGGGGGTCAAATTTGCGGACGCCGGGTGTTAAAGGGTCTCGCTCTCAGCCTGGCGAGAAGGGGCGCGGTCGTCGCAGCCATGTAGCCCAAGAGCTGCTGGACGCTTCTCGCAGAAACGTCGGGGGCCTTCCGCGTGAGCGGGGGCCCGGATAGGGTTTGGGTCGACTCTGGTAGGTACGCCCTGGCGGAGGTCGGTCGAGCGTCGCCCCGATGAAGTCCAAGATCCTCGCCGGCTCGAGGTGGGACTTCTTGGGTTTCACCCGTAGACCAAGGCGGGTCGGGGTGACAACGTCATGTGGACGTCGTGGTAAAGTCTCTGTTTGGGGACGCCACCCAGCCAATGTCAAGGGTGGGAAAGCGAAGCCCCCTTCGTCCGCAGGAAGGATACCACCGGGGCCATGCACTTGGTGAAGACCCTTGGGGAGTCGAAGTCCGAACGGCAGCACCTTGTACTGGTAACAGGTGTCGTCGACTGCGAAGCGGAGGTACCGTCTGTGCTGCGGGCGAATGGCGATATGGAAGTATGCGTCTCGGAGATCGATGGAGGCGAACCAGTCCCCTCGATGTAGGAAGGGCAGGATCGACGGTATCGTGACCATCTTGAACCTTTTGGGGCGGATGTAGTAGTTCACCCCTCTGAGGTCTGGTCGGCCGGAGGGTCCGTCGGCTTTCGGTCCGTGAAGTCCTGGAGAAGAAGCCGGTGGTCTTGGCCTCTTGCGGGAGCTGCCGATCGCCCCTTTCTGGAGGAGGGATTGGATCTTTCCAGGGGGGCCCGGGACTCAGGGCGGGGAAATAGTAAACGCCTCGAGGGGGTTCGAAAAACTCGATGGCGTAGCCAAGACGGACGATGGAAAGCACCCAAGAGTCCGTAGTGACACACTGCCACTCCGCGAGATGTCGAGCAAAGTCGGTCGGTCTCCGAGCGCTGATGGTAGGCTGAAGAGTGGGTATTGGTAGGTCCTGCCAGGCACGTCAAAACCGAGACTTTGTCTCGGAGGAGGACTTTTTGGGACGAAGCCGGGCGTCGTCTTACGTGCGTCTGGCCGATGAGCCGGAGGAGGTCTCGACTGTCCCGCTGGGGCCCAAAGGGGTGGAACGACGAGGTGGAAGATCGTCGCCAGGATGGGCGGAAGGTGGAGGCCCTGCGGGCTTGCGTGGCCGGCTGTAGCCCGATCTTCTTGGCGGTAAGTCTCGCCTTAACTAGATTGTCCAAAGCTTCTCTGTGGACGAATTGAATAGGCCCTACCCTCGAAAGGGGGGATCTTCAAACCTCCTTCTGGTGTCCTCCTGGATGTCGGCCGGTCGCAGCCAAGCATGGCGGCGCAGGCCGACGGGCCGCCATGACCCGGGAGGCAATCTCCACTGCGTGCCTGGAGGAGGCCATCTGCTGCCGAGCGATGGAGATGGCCTCGTTGAAGTCACGGAGGACGCTTTGGGGGATGTCCTCCGGGCCCCCTCCATCGCCGGTTGCAGGCGATCGAGCACCTTTTTCAGGTATGCCGCGAGGCAAGCCTGAGTGTTGGACAGCCTATCTGCAAGGAGGCGGCGGAATAGAACCTTCTTGCATAGGCGTCCAACTTCCCCCCTTTTTCCGGCGGGCTGGTGTGTTGCCTGCCCGGGGCCTTTCGTCTGTGCCGACTCGACCACCACAGAGTTCGGTGCAGGGTGATTAAAAAAAACCCCCGTTATCCTTTGCACCCTGTAGAGGTGTTCCAACCCTGCGGTTCGGCTGAGCCGAGGCCGGCCTATCCCAGGCGGCCTTCACCAGTCTGGATACCCGGGGCAGGAGAGGCAGCGGGGCCGTGGAAGGTCGCTTCTCCTCGAAGACAGAAAGGCTGGATCGTCGTCCTCCGGCTCCGCATCGGCGATCTTAAGGCCGAGGGTAGTAGCCATGCGGAGCAGCATCGCAGAGAACTGGTGGACGTCCTCTACAGAATTTGGGGTCGGGTCCCCAATCCCAGCGGGGGGACTCCTGGGAGGCCGCCTAGACACCCCATTCCGCACTCAGTCTACGACTCTGAGGTCGGTGAGTCCTCTCGCCGCTCGCTTTCCGGCTCCTTCGCAGTCGCCACAGGTGCTGCCTTCCTAGGCTTCTCTGCAGCCGGGGCGGTGGTAGCAGCAGCGTCCCGCTTGGGCCGGGTGACTCCGACTTCACCTTCGTAGTGGTGACGGGGTAATCTGGCAGGCTATGTCGTTGTAGCCCGCTCAGTCACCACCGACTCCGTAGGGCGCGTCGCCGTTGCCGTGACCCTAGGAGGTGGCGATATCGCCCGATACCGAGGTGAAGGGTCCCTCGCCCTATGATATCGAGGAGAGGGAGAGCGGCTGAAGGAGCGGCGGTCCACGGAGATCGGGTTCGGGGTCGACGGTACCGAGCCTCGTCCCCCAGGCGAGCCGATTTGCGCTGTCGACGAGGTACCGGGCCCCCGGAAGGTCTCCCAGCGACTCGGGCCACGATGGTACCGATCCCGGTACGATGGTGAATGTGACCGATAAGAGGCCGGGCGCTCTCTCCATTCAGATTCCCTCGCGTACCTGGCCACGTAGGACCCCAGGTGTATCTGGAGGCAAAGAGCGAGGTTGTTCCTCTCGTCTCCCTAGGAGGCGGCGAGGCCACCGGACGCTCGGAAAGCGGGGGCCGGGGGCCCGGAAGGAGGTCGAACGCCGCTCCGGAGAAGCAGAGGGCCCCTCGCTGCAGGTCGGCCGACCTGCGACGGCTAGGAGGGGGGTGGCGTCCCCCACCAGGGGTTTGGGGGGTCTGCCACAGGCGAGTCCGGGCGCTGTTGGGGAACGTCCTCGATCTCATCCTCCGAGAGATCGACGGACTCGCCTGCCCTTTGGAAGGCTGCTGAGTAGGAGGAGGAGTAGGAGGTTGAACGTCCCCCGCCGGGGAGCGCTTCTTTTCTTCTTCTTCTTCTTCTTCTCCTTCCCGCCCTTCCTCCGTCCGGAGCAGGGCGCTTTTTAGCCGGCGTCTCCGTCAGGGGGGCCTCAGCCTTCCTCGCCGTCGAGGATCCTTTTGCTGACTTGGAGCCCCGACAGCTTTGGGTTCCCGGGGCCGGGTCGGGGTTTCGCCGGTACCGACGAGGGGACGGAACGGCAGCCGCCGAACCGTCGATGGCGTGGTCGTCTTCTTGTCGGCCATCTTGGGAAATGGAGGTCTCTCATCGCCCGCAAGACTGTTCCCAACAATAAGACTTGAGTCTCGCGGACCGGTTGCGGGAGGGGGAGAAAAACCCGGCAAAATTTGGGAAGTCCATGTTGTGGGACTCACCCAAACAAAGAGACACTCCCTGTGGCTGTCGTTTAGGGCAACCTTGCGCCCGCAGGACACGCACTTCTTAAAGAGCGCGGACATAAGACGAAGAACGCCAAAAAGCGAAAATCCGAAAAGACCAAAGCCGAAGGGGAAGTCCAAAAAGAGGTCAGAGACAGTCCAAAATCCGTAAAAACCGTGAAAACAGCAAGCCAAGCACAAAAGTGAGAGGAACAAACTAAAAAACCTTCCGTACGCGACGGCGGACGAGGAAATGAGGGGAACCGTTGCTCGGGGGGAGGAGCATGCGCAGTACCCGTGGGGGAGGGGTTTCCCCCCAAGCGAAAAAGCTCAGAAGTTTCCGAACGCTCCGCGCACGCTAAAACTCCCAGTGTATGAAGGCACAGGACCACGAAGAAGAACCTAAACATTTGATAAAATAATGACTAAATCTTTACCTTCGGGAAGTTATTTAAACAAAGTTCCCATTTGGTTTGTTATCTGGCTGAATCGACCCATGTACATCAAATAGATGGGCAAGAGTCAATATGGTTGAGGAAGATGTATTAAAACTACAAACAGAAACTATATAGAAAACCATAATCTTATGAAGGGAAGGCCCAGAAGCAACAGAAGCAAGCGTGTTTCTCTTGATAACAGCAAACATTCCAAGTAAATGCATACAGTACGTAAGATCTGGATTCTCGTTTTGTTTTTATAGTAAGGGTGAAAACCTTTGCTTAGTTTCTTCTTGCATGTGAAAATAATTTCAAAAGTTTTCTCCTCACTGAGATAGATGAGGGGAGTTTTTCTACATTTTCATACTTTTGTAAAAAATATGATTGCCCAAAAGACTTATTTTCTTGAAATATTGAAGAAATAAGTTCTTCAAAATATTCTGTAAAAAAAAAAAAAAAGACACTGTAGTAAATATTTGTATGTGTAAAAGTGCATAGCTTTTTTGAACAAATACTCTTCAGGAAGAAGTCCAAAAGGTGAAAAATACTGTTGCAGCTGACTGCTTCTCAATGACGTGTCTTGGTTGCTCACTCTCAGGAAAATGCCAAGAGATATTTATATTTTTGTTGAGAGGTACACTTTCTCACTGAGGGCAAGGAAACTTGGGAGTATACTTTATAAGTCCTAGTTTTAAGGTGCCTCATGATTAGTTACTCTATTTTTTTCATATAAAGAAGACAGAAAGAGAATACATAACAACTACATGATTGACAAAGCTTCAACAGGCTCCTTGCTTCCCAGGAAAAGCCGTGCAGGAAACACACTGTGCTTCTGGGGACAAAAATGCCCTGTGCTACCCACCCCTGGTTGCTGGACAGCATGTATTTGGGGGTGGGGAAGACTTCTCCTGCAGTCTCCACAGAGCCCTCCAAGAGCAGCATTTGAAACAGGCCCACCAGCAACATCAGCAAATAAGGCACTGGTGGGGAATCTTTGGTTATCTAGATGTTTTGACCTACAACTTCACCAATCCCATTCAGCATCACCATTAGTATGGAACAGTAGAAACTGACATCTTGAATATCTGGAGGGAAAAGTTTCCTCACTTCTCATTTTATACCTGGGAAGTGACCATTTTCCATTACTGTCCTCCCCCTAAAAGCCTTCTTAAGACACCACTGCCTTGTAAACAATCTTATTATGCACAATTACACATTCATTCTGACTTAGCGTCACTTGCACTACAGGCCTGTTGTGAGGCTGGCAGGTTCAAGCTTAATGAACTACAAGAAAACACACCTGATGTAAAACTAATTCTTGGCAAGAAAAGAACATTCAGTGTGGTAAGGAAGCGCTGCTTACCTTCAAAACTCTTAAGAGCCACCCACAATTAAGGGAGGAATATAATGGACTACACATGCAAAATTCAAGTTGGCAAACTCTTCAAAGCAAAATGCCAACACACCATTTCTTAAAGTTTTGATGCATGGGCTACAGAGTTTCTGGGTTGAAATTCTCTCTCATACACTTCACTGTTCCATTGACAAACATGATCTCCTTTACATTTAAAAATTCTGTTTCATCATTTGCAGTGATAAATGGAATAGATCAATCTAGCAGACAGTTTAAAGGGAATGAAATGGTATCTTCACAACATCCCCACCAAAGGTGCACTTTTTACAACAAGCAAAAAGATATAAATTTTATAACATTTTATGCTTCAAACTAAAGTTCTTCAAGTTCTGTTCCAGAAGACAACATGCAGTTATTACAGCTTGGGTCCAGGCTATATGAAAGAGCATACTCTTTAAGAAAATCCCATCTGATTTGGGGAATCTGTGGAAGAGACTCTCCTCTCCATCTTGTGAGCCTTAGAGACACATTTGGCGAGGACACATAATAGCATCTCCTCAGTGGCTGTTCCTAGGCTATGGAACTCTCTTCCCAGGCCAACTCGGCTGATTCCCTCCCTGTTGTCCTTTTATCAGCTGGCAAAGACTTTCCTGTTCAGGCAAGCTTTTGGCAATTGGCTGAAAACATCAAGATGTTGCTCTATTCCTTTCTTGTTAATCATCATTATTTTAATTTATGTGCTTTTAAATGCTTTTTAATTTGTGTTTTGACATTACAACTTTTATCATTTTCTTTTACTAATTTTTTGTGTTTTTATTTGTACCTAGTTTTTTAAAAAAATCTTAGCTGTCTTGTGTCCCAGTTTGGGGAGGAATGGTGAGACATAAATCAAATGAATGAATAAACAAAATAAACTTAGCAAGCCACTTCTGTTTTATAGAAAAGAAGGCAAGATTAGAAGTGCCTTTGGCAAGCTGAAGATTTGCCATTCCAAAAGTTAAGATTGAAAGATTCCTGCTCCATTCCCAAGTGCCCAACAGCAGTACCCTTTCCCAGCCAAGAAAGCTCTCAAGTTGTACCACATTTTCTTTCACAAGTAAAAGGACCACTACAAACCTGTAATTGGAAAGCTTGATGAAATACTGAACAGCAACAACAAAAATCATACCTGCCAACTTCTTTATTTGGCGTGGATTTCTCTGTAATTCTGCCTCCCCCATAAAAGTGTGCAAACACACATACACACACAGACACTTCACTCTTCCAACAAGATGCTCCAGACGACTCTGGAGATTATTTGACATCTCAGTTTTCCTAACAAAAGCTTACAGGCACTGAGGGACTTTGCTTAGGAAGAACTATAACTGTTCTAAAATGTCTCCAGAGAACTCTTTAGTGTATTTCCCAGCAGTGGTGATTGAATAAAATGGTGCACAGAAGAGGATGAACCGCAAGTGTTCCTTTAAAAACCAATGGAGCTGAAAATGGCTGTTGCTGAGTTCACAACATGCTCTTTTATCACTGTTGATGGTTGTTTTTTTTTAAAAAAAAGTCAAACTAGCCCACGTAATGACCATGCATTTTGTCTCTTGGAATAGGACTTTTCTTAAATTTGGTGCCAAGTTACTTTCAGTCTGTGCTTGCAGAGAAGGAACACTCATCCTATCCAATTGCAAGAATTTTGTGTTACCAATCAGTTCGTGGTAGTTTTGTTATTTAGTGTCACGAAGCCTTTCATCTGACACATCTTGCAGTTTTAGCTTCAGTTATGACGAGTCTTCATGAAGACTGTTATTACACATGATCACTGAAGTGACCCACAAACACAAATTTTAAATGTTTAAGCTGCAAATTCTGATGAGAGGACTAAATGAAATAAATTTGGTGAACTGGATTGATAATTCTTCATTTAGGAAAAATAAAATTATAGGGCAACTGTCCTCAACCTGGTGCCCTTCAGATGTGTTGGACTACAAATCCCATGTGATGAAACACTATCATACATAATTTCATGAATCTGACAGAAACAACATGAACTGGTACAACATGCAAAGCACTGGGAAAAAAATTGGAATAACCAACAGTGGACGAATGGCTAAATAGATTTATTTGAATGGAAGTGGTTGATCGATTTTTTAAAAAAGAATAAAGATAATCTGATGACAACAGGTTTTGATATTTAAAATTAATATTACCATATGAGAAGCGTAACAGTAGATTTAAAAGATGTATCCTATTTGTTATAAAATGTTGTTTTTATGTAGATGATTATTATTTTTAGAGGACTGATCTTTAGTACAAAGTAGTCTAGTTTAAGTAACAGTTAATTATGAACTTGAGAAATTAAGTAAATAATTTAAAATAATTAAACTTATTAAAATCACTAAAATGAGAACTGATAAACAGGAATTAATAATTATGGGATAAAATGTATGACATAATAGCTGTAAATGTTTCAGTAATGTGACCTGTTTGCAGCAAGGGTGGGAACCAATTTTAATTATGTTTTGTTACTATTTGTTTTAGATATGTTTAGTTATGTTTTATTAGTATTTGTTTTAGATATGTGTAGATTGTTGATGTATTTTTGTTCTTGTTTTGTATGTTTGGATTGTGTTTGGTTTTTTAATTAATATTTTTTTAAAAAACTGGAAAAAATAATTTCATGAACCTGATTTGTGAGTTGCAGAACCTACTAAATGCCAAAACTGATCAGTCATTATTCTGCTCTAGAACCAGCATAGTACCGCATTCAGCAGTGATGAAGGCCCAGGTGCAAATCCTTCCTCAGCCACAAAAGCTTATCAGTTGAGTTGAGCCAGTCTCAGGCTAACCTACCTAACAACGTTATTGTGAAAATAAAACTGAAGGTGGAGAGTCCTATGTTAAAAATGCCAATCAATCAGTGTGATAATTCTTAAATCAAATAATTAATTTAAGTAGCTTCTTGTTTTGTTCATTAGTACAACAGACTAGACACAAAAGAGACCTATCTTGACATAACACTACTGATTATCTTGACCTAACACAACCTAACAGAAAAGGAAGTGACAAATTTTGTGCTGATTCTGGCACAGGCAGATTCACACCTTCTCTTAATTTCTGGAGTTACGCAGGTGCAGTAATATATCATTAGTCACGGTGTGTAAACCAATTCCAAATCACAGCAACCATGGTTAGCAGAAATAACAATGCGGAGATAGAACCATGGTCTTAGACTTGCACAAGCCCTGCTGAATGAAAGTTAAAGCCCTTGAGAGTCCTTTGCACTTACCTGAATGTTTTAACTAGACTCTTAAGTTCCTTATAAACATCTCCCAGAGGAATCTGAAGAGGGCCCAAAACAGCAGGCAAACTGAAAAGAAAGTACAACATGGTGATTTAAATGCTGGTAAAGTAGAGTCTTATGAGCTAACGTGGTATAGTGGTCTGAGTGCTGGTCTAGGACTCTGAGGAGAACAAGGTTTGAGCCCCTGCTCAGCCATGGAAACCCAATGAGAGTCCTTTGACAAGTCATGTTCTCTCAGCATTTGAGGACAGCAATGGCAAACATATTCTGAATAAATTCTGCCAAGAAAACTCTGCAATAAGGTTGCTATAAAGTCAGAGCTTGCTTGAAGGGCCACAACAACAAAATAGAGTTTGGATCACCAGTCATCAACACAGAGATGTATCTAGGGTGAGACAACTGGGCGTGAGCCCCAGGCGTCAATGCCAGGAAGGCACAAAAAAGGGGAAACTTCCCCACCCTCCTGCCCAGGGTTGGACTGCCACTGCCCCTCCCCCCGCTGGGGTCTTTCCTGGCCTGGTGCAGGGGGCCGGCGGTGGCAGCAGCAGCCCCCCTGCCCACTGACCTCTCCCTAGTCCACTGTGGCCATGCCCCTGTCCCTGTTGGGGGCCTTCCTGGCCTGATGTGGGGGTGGCGGCAGCTCCACCTGGGGCACAACTTCCACACTTGCTCTAGGCACTGGTGAGCCTAGATATGCCACTGCATCAACAGTGTAGTTTAATTCTTTGCAGCTTCACTGGGTTTTAAGGGAACCTAAACATGTAGCCCCCCTTCCATTTTAAAAGTACACGGGATATGGACATTATCTTTTCCACCTCAACAAGTGAGTTCTTTCTAGATGATCTGCAACATTTATTTATTTATTCATTTACCACCTTTCTCCCAGAGTGGGACTATAGATGGCTTCCAAAAAGCTTTAAAAAATTAGTAAAACATTTCAAATAATTAAAAACATTAGAAAAACAAATAAAATCATAAAAACCTACAAAAAATTAAGAACATTTTGATAAATTAAAAGCCCACGTTTACATATTAAAATCCTACTTATATAAGAATGCTTTTGCCTGCTGGACAAAGGAGAGCAAGGAGGAAGGCAGCCCGGCTTCTCAAGGAAGAGAGTTCCACAGGGTGGGAGCAGCCACTGAGAAGGCTCTCTCCCGTGTCCTCACCAGACAAGCCTGGGACAGTAGCAGGACTGAGAGAGAGCCTTCCCCTCAAGATACTAGGGCTCTGGCAGTTTCATATAGGTAGATGCAGTCTTTCAAATAGTCTGGACCTAAGTCATATAGGGCTTTATAGGTCATGACCAGCACTTTCAATTGTGCCCGGAAATGAACAGATAGCCAATGAAGTTGTTTTAACAAGGGAATTATGTGTTCTTTGTAACTGACCCCAGTCAGCATTCTGGCTGCTGCGTTTTGAACCTGCTGAGATGTTTCTGAACAGTTTCCAAAGGTAGCCTCATGTCAATTGTGTTACAATAGTCCAACCAAGATATAATCAAAGCCTGTGTCAGTGTAGCCAGATCTGATGTCTAAAGGAATAGGCACAGCTGGCGCACAAGATTTGATACTGCAAATGCACTCCTGGACACAGCTGAAAGCTGGATTTTGAGGCTGAGGGTTGATATACCTATGCATACCTATGCATTCAGTGTGTCTGAAAGTTCTGGAACGGCAACTGTGAGAGGATACTCACGCCTTTCTCAACTTTTCAAGTACAATCTGTGTCCGAATCTGCTGCTGAGCTTTAGAATCCACAAGTGGAAAAACAGGAGTCCACTGCTGGTCATCCTACATAATTTTAAAATAGAAAAAATGCAATTATTATTAAGGGATCAGAAGAATATGAAATAAATCTTTTACAGTAATATTTAAAGGGTTTTATTTCTATGGACAGCTGAATACTATTTTAATCTCAACTGCTGGTAAGTTTTTAGCAACATGTGGTTTTACCTGGATTTCTTTTTATTTTGTAATCTGCCTTGAGTCCCAGTCTTGAGGAAAAGGCAGTGTGCAAATAAAGTCAGTGTGGGTATGTGAAATATAGTAACGTTTACCCAATGTGGAATAAACGCAGAAGAAAGTATTAGCAAATTCTAAATATAATAATCCACAATACAGAAGATAATTTGAAGGATCAACACAAGCATACCAGTCCACCTGTGCTTTGACATCCATCTTAGAGCTTAGAGCTTCTTCTTTAATCCCTGCCAAATGGCTAGCTCTGGTTAGTATTTGGGTGGGAGACCACCAATGAATACTGGGCCTATAGACGATATTTCAGAGAAGGAACTGGCAAAATCATCTCTTAGTGTTCCTTGCCTAAGAAAACCACATGAAATTCACGAGGTCACCACACATTTAAAGGCATATGGACATAGAATCATAGAAAGGTAGAGTTGGAAGAGACCACAGGGGCCATCCAGTCCAGCCCCCTGCCATGCAGGAACACCCTCAAAGCACTCCCAACAGATAGCCATCCAGCCTCCGCTTAAAAACCTCCAAGGAAGGAGACTCCACTACACTCCGAGGCAGCAGATTCCACTGCCGGACAGCCCTGACTGTCAGGAAGTTCTTCCTGAGGTTCAGGTGGAATCTCCTTTCCTGCAGCTTGAATCCATTGCTCCTTGTCCTGGCCTCTGGAGCAGCAGAAAACAAGCCCTCTCCTTCCTCTACGTGGCATCCCTTCAACTATTTAAACATGGCTATCATGTCCCCTCTTAACCTTCTCTTCTGCAGACTAAACATACCCAGCTCTCTAAGTCTATCCTCATAGGGCATGGCTTCCAGGCCTCTCACCATTTTGGTCGCCCTCCTCTGGACCTGCTCCAGCTTGTCAATATCCTTCTTGAATCGGGGTGCCCAGAACTGGACACAGTATTCAAGATGGGGTCTAACCAAAGCAGAGTAGAGTGGTACCAGTACCTCCCTCGATCTAGACACCATACTCACATTGATGCAGCCGAGAATTGCATTGGCTTTCTTGGTTGCCGCATCACACTGCTGACTGACTCATGTTCAGCTTGTGGTCTATGAAGACTCCTAGATCCCTTTCACACGTACTGCTATTCAGCCACGTGTCCCCCATCCTATATTTCTGTATTCCATTCTTTCTACCTAAGTGTAGGACCTTACACTTCTCTCTGTTGAATTTCATTTTGTTTGCCTCGGCCCAGCTCTCCAATCTATCCAGGTCATTTTGAATTTTGATCCTGTCCTCAGGCGTATTAGCAACCCCTCCCAATTTAGTATCATCTGCAAATTTGATGAGCATGCCCTCTATTCCTTCATCCAAGTCATTGATAAAAATATTGAACAGCACTCGGCCCAGGACAGAACCTTGTGGCACCCCGCTAGTCACTTCTCTCCAGGATGAAAAGCAGCCATTGGTGAGCACCCTTTGGGTTCGGTCGGTCAACCAATTACAAATCCAACTAACAGTAGCCCTGTCCAGCCCACATTTTACTAGCTTCGTTGCAAGAATGTCATGGGGAACTTTGTCAAAGGCCTTACTGAAATCGAGATATGCTACATCCACAGCATTCCCTTTGTCTATCAAGCTAGTAACTCTATCATAAAAAGAGATAAGATTAGTCTGGCATGACTTATTTTTGAGAAATCCATGTTGACTTCTCGTGATTACCGCGTTGCTTTCTAAGTGATTAGAAACCGACTGCTTAATGATCTGCCCCAGGATCCTTCCGGGTACTGATGTCAGGCTGACTGGGCGATAATTGTTTGGGTCCTCTTTTTTTCCCTTCTTGAAGATGGGGATAACATTTGCTCTCTTCCAGTCTGCTGGAACTTCTCCTGTCCTCCAAGATTTCTCAAAGATTATAGCAAGCGGTTCCGAAATGACCTCTGCCAGCTCTTTTAATATCCTAGGATGCAATCCATCTGGCCCTGGAGACTTGAATTCGTCCAATGTGGCCAGGTGTTCCTGTACCACCTCTCTACCTATTATGTGCCTCATTTCCTCTGCTTCCTCCCCTGCTCCCCAACCGACAGGTTGAGTGCTTGTATCCTTCTGGGGAAAAACTGAGCCAAAGAAGGTGTTAAGTAGTTCTGCCTTTTCTCTTCCTGCTGTGAGTAATTCGCCATCTTCTCTGCGCAGCAACCCTATTGTCTCCTTCTTTTTCCTTTTGCTGCAGACATATTTAAAAAAGCCCTTTTTATTGTTTTTAATGTACATACATTACATACATACATAGTACATACATAGAGTTGTACAGACATACAGCTCTACTTTGGTGTATTATCAAGGGGAACTGTAACTTGTTTGAAAAAATCTGAGTGTTCTACGCACCTCAAAACTACAACAGAGCACAGAGCAGTACTACAAGCCAGCACTTGAACCATGTGATTTTCCTCCCCCTCTATTTAGTGAAGCCATAATCCTGGAATAAGAAAATATAACTAAACTAACTAACTAAACATTGCACTTATCTTATAGAAGATATTATCCTGACCTTACTCTTGCATAGTGCCATGTGATACCTACATATCCACAAGTGACTCATCAAGCTTATGCTCTCCATCTTGAGACCGAATTTAACTATAACATAACTACAACATCTGACTTAATTTTTGGATTCCCTTGCCCCTGCCCCCCCCCAATCTGAAGAAGACTAAACCAGGCACATTACTGTTAAAATGCAGACGGTCCTAATATTGCCTGCCTGTAGATTTTGGACTTTGTTTAGTTCTTATGGATCTACAGGGCTATCTTTATTTGTGTGGTCCTAAGCAATATGGGTGGATGCAACTAACCATTAGGTAAAATTTATCTGAATTCAACATCAGTAAGAGCAACTACTACAGGTCTCTCCCCATTCCATGGTCTTACTATTCCTAGCTGTACTTCATAAACTATAAAAACAAAATTACTGGTCGGGGAGGGGGGACACAGCTAGTCTTTTCCTTTCCAAGATGCTTACTTGAACATTGCTATAGTGTTGCTCCCCTTCTGACATCAGATCTTCTTCAGCTACAGTGAACTTTCCTTGGTAGAACTCCTTCACCTTCAACTCCAGCTGTGATGTCTCTTCTTTCAACTTTTCATAACTAGGCAGAGGTCGGGTTGCTGTACTGGGGTCCCTGGGAGGCACAGACTTGTTCAGACTGTCTGTCAGGGGAGCTGTGCTATTAATTTCTTCAGAGCTATCCAAATCATCCTCGTCAAGGTCTTCCTTTTCACAATCAATTGGAGGGACCTGCTCCTGTGGCGTGCAGGCACCTACAAAGCTGGATCCATAGAGAAGTTTCAATGTCTCCTCAGTCTTCCATTCAGTAAATGTTTGCCTAAGGCTTTCCAGCAAACTCTCTTTGGCAGCAAGAGTGTCCACTGGGCCTTTTATCTCATGTTTGCCAGGCTGTTTTGATTTAGTGAGCAACTTTTTAAACAGTTCTGCCCCCTTTTGGCTCATACCCAGGAAAACCACTTGTGAGCCCCCCAAGTTGCTTCTGGAGTCATCTGACGTGGGTACAGTTTCAGGAATTAGACTGTGCACAGAAGTATCTGCTCCTTCAGTCTGTGGTTTACTGGGAATAACATGTTTCTGTTCTGAGCCATCCAATGTGCACTTGCTTAGCTGCTCTGCTGCCTTGTTAACTGGATTTTCTGTAGGGACAGGCTTTGGCTGAACTCTCTCAGCTGGCTTCTTTTTGAGTATGCTTTTTCTGGGCACTGGCTGAGCCCCCTTCTCTGCACCTGACAAATTCTCTTGCAGAATGGAGGAAACAAATTCTTGTTCAGCATCGCTGCTGCTCTCGGTCTCTGTGCTAGAGTCACCTGGGGTTGCCACTGGGACAGGATTCTCAATGTCTAAAGCTGAAATTCTTTCACTGACGAGTTTTACTTCCTTCCCAGAGTGCCCCCTATTAACAAAAAGAAGACGCCAGTAAGAAAAACACACATTGTTAATTAGGTTGGCAAAAGACTATATAAAGTATGTGTTTTATATATGGTCACTGGCTTGTTTTTAGTTACTAATTACATTTATATGCTGCCTTTCCTTCAACAAGACCAAGGCAGCTTATCTTGCTTTTCTATTTCCCACTCCATTGTCAGTCAACCCTGTAAAATAGGTCAGAATGAAAGACTGCTGACTTGGTTCAAAGTCACCCAGTGAGTTTCATGACTCAGTGAGGACCCAAACACATCCTGAGCCCCAATCTGACCCTTTAACCACTCCCTCCACTGGGTCTCACAGACAGATAGAGTGCTTCACTCAAAGTAGCTAGAACTGCATGTGAAATATGGACAGGCACACCACCCTTCAATTTTTTTTCTTCTTATTTTCTACCATGATTATTATTTACAGATCTCTTGTTCAAGCTGAAACAGGGGAGAGAGGACAGAGAGACAATGGAGTAACATGAAGTGTATCCAAGCAGCGGAAAGGAGAGACGCACACATTCAACTAGATTTATATTTCCAGTAACAGTGCACCGGAGAGCAGGTGCCAGTTTGTGTTCTTAATAGGGCACCAACAACAGTACATCATAAATGCCTTGCTTTATCTAGTGGCACTGGCAACCATGATGATAATGATTTAAACTGACCCTTGGCCAACTTCCCACCAGTTTAGTTTAATCCAGGAACAGTGTTTCCACTTCCTTGTGTTCACTCTGTTTTCAAAACAATGTGGTGTGAACACATACAGGCTGACACTTCACTGTAGATTTTTTGTGGCTTGGTTGGTTTCAAATACCCTGGGACAGGAGAGCTGAAGGGAAGCATCTACTAGCCCATGAGTTGATAAGATGTTGCCTTGCAGATGTTAGACTGCAGCTTCCACCAGTCCTAGCCTGCACTGCCAATGTCAGAAATGATAGGAACTCTGGTCCACACTTTCCTTATCCCTGCTTTAGCCTTGGCCAGCAGCCAGGAGGCCAAGGACCACTGGGAGGCTGTAGCCCCGGCTCCTGGGGAGGAAAACACAGCAAAGGAAATGCTAGTGCTTTTGACCTGCTCCGGTGTGTGCCTATCCCTTCTTTCCTTGTTGCTGTTGTTGTATGCCTTCATTTCTGACTTATGGCGACCCTAAGGAATTTTCTGGGGTCTGAGAGTGTGTGACGCAGCCAAGGTCACCCAGTGCACAGCACAGAGGCAGACTTGATGTAGGAGCAAGTTTGGAAAATACAAATTAATACATTATGATATTTTTTAAAAAGAGAACACACATTGTTTATACTATACAATAGTATACCACATCAATAACCATACCACAGATTTACGAGGCAGTCTTATTCGAGACCAGCAAGTATTGTGAAACTGTTTTTTGTTTTAAATCTCCTCAAAAGATTCAAGCAATTACAGACATAGAAAAGCAACCCACAGATAGCTGTTTGACCCAAAGATTTCTTTTACATATGGACAGAAACACAAAAACAGTGAGTCTACTTATTTAATGTTTTACCTGAAGATGTAAACAAGCTTTCAGCAGATATAATTGGTTCCATTTAACTTACAAAGCAAGTCATATATGAAAACTGAGGCACTGAATCCAAGAGCAAACACAGCATTTGTGTCATGTTTCAACAACTTCAATTACTCTACAGTCCTAGGGGCAGCTGAAAATCATACAGATCAAACAAACTTTTCATCATCACAAAATAAAAAAAACTTCAAACAATTAAGGCAAACAGTTCTTTGTAGCAGCTACAATCATGCTAGATGTACAGGAGAAGAGAACAGGAAATCAAAGACTTTGTTCAACCAGATTGTGGATGCACAAACAAAATCATCAACTCTACTGTACCTTGCCCCTTCTTGTAGCAATTCAATGTCTGGTGGCCTTGGAAAAATAAAAATAAAATTGATTTAGAAAAAACAAATGATGGTGATGTTGAGAAGTGATTTATATTACCTGTATACATGAATTCAGCTTTGCATGCATTTAAGTGCTCCATGATATAGATATAGTAGATGGTAGAGGAAAGGTCCAAATACCTCCCATTTATATAAACCATCACAAACTGCCACAACAGCAGGACAGGATACATGCCAACATGATTTTTACAACCACCACACTGTGCAGGTGAAAATGGACATTATTCCCATTCATCTCTCCACACAAGGAAGAATGTATAGGCTAATAAATTTTGGTGGGATCACTATTCAAATGGGCCAGTGCTATCTTCAAGGCAGAAAGAAGTGGGGGAAATGATACATTCCTCAGTGTGTTCTGCTTCTTTTTTATACTGTATGGTTGAAGCAATTTTACTTCTCTGGTTTTCAAACTTTATTTTTAAAAAAAGTTCCAACTGCTTTTATATTTAAAAAAAAAACTCCCACCTGATTTTAGAGTTGTTATCTCAGTATACCTTTTAACTAGCAGGCTTTGAACACTGTCTGATAAATTTTAACAGCCTTTTTTTCCCTATCAGATAAGGAAGAAATACCTTGTAATAAAGTGACACCCAGTGGGGACTTGGTTAGCTGCAAGTCGCTGTTTGTTCTAGTCAAAAATAAAACATCTGCTGCAGCACAAGGAACAGATATCCAATCCCCTTTCTGCCTTGGAGAATGACTGCACCCACTGTAAGGTGGCTTCCAGGTAGAAGGCGCCTAAGGTTACCAATCAAAAGACACTGAAATATTATTGTGTCCTTGCTTACTTAATTTTCTGTCATAAAGGAAAAAAGGTAATGAAAAAACCATGAGACAACATGGAAGATGTTTGCATCTGGATTAGCTGTGAAATATGGTCCTTGAGGCAAGGCAGCTATGCAACCTGTTTCACCTAGAAGCACCCTAAGCACGTATTCCACAAGCAGATGTTTAAAAGCCCAAATCAGTCTTCTCTCTTTTAGTATTATTGCTAAAATTAGAACTGCTGCACTAATAAGATTAGCCAAGATAATCCTCCTTTTCAGACAAAAAAAGACATAAGATGAGGACTGAGATAGATGCTTTCAAATCAAGCATGAACAGTGCAGAGATAAAAGCTGGCTCCTAATTCACCACTCTTAACAAATCAGAAACCAACTAGGGGCGGGGAGCTTAGAAAAATTACTTTTGTGGCCTACAGCTCCCAGGATCTGCCAGTCAGCATCTATATATTCCTAGTAGGAGCCACAAATATAACCTAATGATATCATCACCAGGAGTACCTCAACCGAAGGACTGACAACCATTCCTCATGGCTCCATGTTCCTTTCTAAAATAACATGCTTTACTACCATCAGAGTTGTCTGCATACCAGTTTTTCTATGCTGTACCCTCTCCAGCTGCTACAGCCAAACTAAAGCATCAGCATTAACCCTTTTACCACCATATTTAATAGGATAGCTTCTTTTGTTTCAAAGCAACCAAAAGGATCAAACATCCGTAAAATGAGTTGTGCTGGAAAAAGGCAGTACCGTATGTTCAGAAGTGTTTAAGAGTTGGCCTTGGTTAGCGAGAGGGCTGCGGCTTATTAAGAAAGCATATGTATCTTACAAAGAAGGTTCCAAGCTAAAGCATCGGCATCTCCAGGCTGGACTGGCAAAGCCCTCTGCTTGAAATGCTAGGGAATTACTGCCAATCTGTGCAGGCAATACAGGGTAAACCCACCCAGTAAAAAGCAACTTCTTAGCCTCTAAGCCCATTTCAACACTAGACTTTTATAGTGCTTTATTCCACTTTCAACATCCTATGGAATATGGGATGTTGAAAGTGGAATAATAGCACTTTAAAGGACACTCATTAAACTGCAAACCCCAGGATTCCATAGGATGTTGAAAGTGGAATAATAGTATGACAACTATTATTATTAGTACTATAATAGTATACTATTATTAGCCCTATTATTAGTACTATAACTATTATTATTAGTGCGGAAACAGCTCAAGTCAAGTAGGAAGTCTTCACTATTTTGAGTCTGAGTGGGTCTATTGAATCAAAGTAAACATAAAGGCCATCAATATTGAAAAGACAAGCAATTATCTTATCCAATCTTAAATAACTATACTCTTTGCCAAATATTTCTCTTGAAACCAGAACCCAGAAAAGTTCCTATTCTTGGAATATAACTTCCAGAATCTCTCAGCCAACATTGATCACTGGAGTTGAAAAAAAGGAAGCCAAACAAGGTAAATTTTCCAACCTCAGAAACTACCACAAACAATGTCTTTTCCAGCATGTCTGTGTATTGCTATTTTCCTTCCACTAGCCCAGGCAAGAAAAAATTCTTAAAGATCACTTGTTTTATTAGATATCTAATTACCTTTCTTCCTCTCTCAGCCACACTGGACTTCGGGAAATTTGACCTTCAAAGTATTTTGATGCTCGGTAACAGAAGTTGCTGCAAAAACACTGCCACAAAAATTACATGTATTATTTTCTTGTTTTAATAAAATGGATACAAACTTGGTGTGAGCGAAAATTAACCAACAGACTTCATTGTAATGAACCAATTAACACATTAAAAACCAGTTCTTAAAGATTTAAAGGCCAGTTGCTGAGCACAAAAAGTCACAAATGATAATAAGAAGAAAGGAAGTCTTTTTTTTTTTTTTTTGTAGGAATAAGCAGGTTCTCCTAGGTTTAGAATGGAGAGGGACTGACCATTATCAGCCAAATGAAACAACACGTAGAAAACATGTTTCCTGGAAGTTCTAAGTTTTCTCACAGATGCAACATGACCTCTTACTGTTTTACCCATGAACCTCTTGTAGGCTGTCAAACTGCTTTAACGGGTGCTGTCCCTCTCTCTTCTACCTTGCACCTCCACAAAGGCTACCATAGCCACAAGAACAAAGAGGTTAAAACCAGTTTTAATTTCTCTTCTCTGTTTGCCCATTTCTAGTATCTGGAATTCTAGGAAAAGTAGTTTTTCAAGGGGATGTGGATGTCATTGACCAACCTGGGTAAACTGCATTTCACAGTATTCCAGTCTTTAGGAGAAGCAACAGTAAAGAGAAAGAGATATCATGCTGGCCCCTCCTTATATAAATGGATCAAAACAGAGGCAAGAGAAGTCAATATGAAAACATTTGTGGCTCAGAGTTTCAGTCTAGTCTGCTGTCATGATACTGGCATGCTCTGCTCAACAAATTAAAATTCACTGAAATTACTAACTTGACCCAGCTTGATTATATTAAAAGATGTCAGTATGATGTTGCTCTGAATTGTATCTACCCGCACTGGCAGCACAGAGGCCATACACGTGGCCAGTATTTCATCCCCAGAACCTCTTGCAATCCAGAACCAATGTCTTATAAAACAGCAATAGCATCAAGTAGCAATTGTAGAAACAATGTTTAAACATACCTTTCTTTCAGTAATATCATAAACTTTGTTTGTTTTGGTTGAGATTTTGTACTTTTGCTTTGGCACCTTAAAAGAAACAAAACGAAGACAAATATAATTTGGCAAATTAGTTAAGGCCATCTTTAGCACTGTTTACGAAATCATAACATTACCTTTAACCATACATCTCAAGGTAACAAGAGATGTTTGTATTTGTAGTCTGCATTTGGAAAAAAATAATCAAAACCCTAAAGATGTTAGTCTGTATTTGAAAAGAGCAATTTTCTAGATTTACTTTTCTTGAGGCAGATAGGATGGCCTATCACCTTCTGTAGCCTGTCTGGTAGTATATGTTTAGACTTGACCACCTCCTCTTCATATTTATCTGTGTCTTTTCTTTTCAACTTGTTTGCCTTTCTTCATATATATAGAGCTTCAAAACATAGTTATTTTAGGCCATGAATTATATACCAGAAATTGTGAGCACATTAAACAACAAGCTAAAGGGAGAAAATTCTTGGGAAAGCTTTTACAAACTGTATGACATTCCTCCCAAGGAATCCAATAGTTGTCCTCCTAAGGTGTATCTGTTAAAACTGAATCAGCCCTCTTTTGCACTAGTTAGGAGAGCCAATGGGGGTAGTATTCATCTTACATCACAGTTTGTTTTTATGTGCTAGAGCCTTGGGACTCTTGGGCTCCACACTCCCCCTCTCCTCTCCTTGGTTTGACTGAAGGGAGAAATACAAAGCTTAACCCCCCATTTTCCACAGTTTACCATTGTGCCCAAAGCCTAAGATGTGGTTAATCTTAACCACACTTTACTGAAACAATCTAAATTCTTAATCCAAAATTTGAAGTTTGTTCGCTTCAGTAAACAAACCACAGTTAAGATTAAATACCATTTTTCCAGGTTCAACATATAGCTAAATTGCGGTCAGTCTGATCACCACTCCTTGGTCACATGGGACAAGAAGAGAGACAGGGTAGGGAGAAAGCAAAAACACCTCTTCCTTCAGGGCTGTATCTGAATGAGGCCAATATGATATAGCATATACTATCAGATTCAAGACTCTGGATATCCAGGCTCACATCCTTACTCACAGAGCAACCCTGTACACATTTCAAATCAGTTTCAAATTTCCAACATGGAAAATAATAGAAAGGGGGGGGAAAAAAGGGAGTGCTGGGTAATACTCTGGAATGAATGCATTTAAAATAAAAATTACACAAAAAGAACAAAAACATACAATACTTATAGACTCTTACATCCTGTAGCCTATTTCGACATATGGGGTAGCCACACAATTTGATGATGAATCGCTCCTCCACAACATCCTTATAGTGAGAAGGTGTAATGAACTTCCCCTGAAATGGAACAAACAGGCTTGCCTTGAAATGTACATTCTCAAAGTTCAGCAGTAAACAAAAGGGTTAAAATAACCAAAAAAGGAGATGAGTAGACAAATAGCAAAGAACTGAACAACAAACAGGGATAACAATTAACGAAAGAACCAGCATATGTACATCTCAAAGTCCTTTTGTCAATTTTGCAAAACCAAAACAAAGACTCACCACCTACTCTTCCCTGGTAACAAGGGACAATGTGGAGACCATTTAAAATATTTTCCATACACGAGATACCATTTTTCAGCTGGTGTCACTTTGCATGTTTATATTTGTGATCAGATAAGCATTGAGAATGTAGCACACCTTGCTTCAAACAGCATCAGCTTCATCCACGCTTAACTACAAAACTAGCCATGCTTTGTTCCATGGGATTTACATCTAGGTAAGCATCCATGGGTCTGTAGCCTTGCACAACAATCCTCAGAGGCTTATCCAAAAGTAACTTCCACTGAGTTCATTCTTTTGTCTTCTGTGTTTAAGATCTACTCCCAAGGGAATGTGTCTCAAATCAGGCTGTCAGAATGTATTTGGAATCCATGTCTACTCAGAGGTAGATTCCATTGAATTCAGTGGGATTTATTCTTGGATAAATGTGTATAGAATTGCAGCAGCAACTATACAGAGAGGAGAAAAACTCTGTTCTCTTTCTGCTGTTACTTTCTAGATTCTGATATGGAAAAAGTCAATTGTGGCTCAGGGACCATGTGTAGTCAACAGTAGTAAAAGTCATATAATCATACAGCTGGAACTGACCATGAGGGCCATTGAGTCTAACCCCCTGCCATGTAGGAACAGACCATCAAAGCATTCCCGACAGATGATCATCCAGCTTCTGTTTAAAAAACTTCAAAGAAGGAGACTCCACCAGACTTTTTATAAAATATCTTGTTGTACTCGGCCCAGTTTGGAATCTGTCACTCTTTCCTGATGTAATGAGCAACATGACTTAATGGAGTATCCAAAAAGTTCCACTAAAATCAGAGAAACTAATTCTTTATAATTTGATTTATTTATCGTTTCCAGTCTTCACAAAGACTTTGATTTTCAAATGGCATTTGATTGAGATAACCATATGAAGTCTGTTGCTAGCTCTTAGACCTCCAGCCTTAGAATCACTTATGGTGACCCTGGCGAACTTACCATCGAGCATTCTGGGGACTGAGAATGTGTGATGAGCCCAAGGTCTCCTGGATGTTTCCATGGCCAAGTGGGGAATGGAATCCTGGTCTCCAGGGTCATAGTCCACCACTCAAACCACTACACTGTGCTGGTTCTTGGTGGCTAATTGTCTTTATGCAATTAGACAGCTAGCATGGTCTAGTGGTTTGAGTGCTGGAATATGACCCTGGAGACCAGAGTTCCATTCCCTGCTTGGCCATGGAAACCCACCAGGTGACCTTAGGCATGTCATACACTCTCAGCCCCAGAAAACCCCATGATAGGTTCACCTGAGGATCACCATTAGTTGGAAATGACTTGAAGGCACACAACAACAAGTAATGTCACAATTGTAATTTTTTATGCTATTACAATTGTGATTTTATGTGGTGAAATCTGTATTGGCAGACTTTTGTGCCGCACAGCACTAAAAATATTGAAAATAATTTATATAAGTACATATATACATAAACATAACAATAATGTAAAGCCCCTCCAGTTTTTATGAGCTATTCATAGAAGTGCAGTACACTTTCTTTGGAATAAATCAGGGATAGAGAACTTTGACTCTCCAGATGTTTTACTTTGTACGGTCAGCAGTAAGGAGTTGGGGTGGCTGTAGTAAACAAGATCTGGAAGACCAAGGGTCCTCTGAAATGTCTTGTTAGTGTGTCCCTTCGAGTCACTTCCAACTTATGGCAACCCTAAGGTGAACTTATCATGGGGTTTTCTTGGCAATATTTGTTCAGAGGGGGTTCACCTTCGCCTTCCTCTGAGGCTGAGAACGTGACTTGCCTCAGGTCACCCAGTGAGTTTCCATGGCTGAGAATGGATTCAAACCTTGGTCTCCAGAGTCCTAGTTCCACTCTTAAACCACTACACAATGCTGGCTCTCCCTCTGGAACATGCCATATCAATCAATCAAAATTTTATTACGGCAAACAGCCAGCAAAGAACATGCCATATAACAAGTCGGCATACTGCAGCCCTCCAAATGTTGAGTGAAATTTTCATAAGCACTAATCAACATAGCCAACAATGAGAAAGGCAAGAAATAGTCCAGTGTCATCTAGACGGCTATGTGATTCTCATCTCTAGCATAGTGGGAATGACTGACAAGTTGGTATGCATGTGTGTTACCTCAAGGATGACAAATTTTCTCTGAAGAGAAACCATTAACTGGATAATAAACTACAGAAGACTGGAAAAACACTCTTTTGCAGGACTAAAAATGAACCTTCACACATCTAAACTGCAAACTTTATATATAAGCTTGCAAAAAGAGGACATACACAATTCATGAGGAATTCTTCAGTAATATCATCTTCTAAGAGGCGTTCAACAATCTTCAAGGCTTTTCGCTCATACTCAATCTTCTTTCTAATAGCAGCTTCAAGTGCTGCTTTCCTACAAAGGAACAAACATTCAGCTGTGTGACCCATATTTTGGCAACTCATATGAAGCTGTTTAAAGAAATAGATGAGTAAAAACAGGTCCAGTGTAAAACATTTGTTGTCTGAAGTGAAGGACAAAATGGCAACTACTCTTCATTCCAAATAAATGTTCTGGACTAGCAGTCCAGTCTTACTATATTAGTTTAGAGGGGCCAGGACTAGAGGTGTGGCATACACCTTATAGAGAAGAGAATGTCTGAAAGTTATGAGTAACAGAAGACTTCCATGCTGCAACAAAGTATCTGCAACCTGAGGCAGCATGCCTTCTTTTGTTGAACCATAGTGCTGCCCATTTAACTGCACTACACAGGTGCCTTTTTTTTCATTTATTAATAAATCTTTTTAAATATTTACAAAATGTGAGGTTTATGAGGTACAAACACACAAGTTAGCCAAATAATTATTATGCAATATTACATGGGGATAGAATACCTTTGCACCGCATCTTCCTTTTTCAAAACACTAGACTGTTTATTGCCTAAAAAAAAAACAACAACAACACATGAAATCACATGACAAATGGTATAGGGTTCCCATGGATGGTTGAGGCAACTTTTATTTGTACAACACCCTGCATATTTGTACAACATCTTTGTATCTTCCCAAAAGTTTTATTTTAATACACTTTATAGTACACATAAAGGATCTTCAAGGAATAGACTGTGAATCTGCTGTTTGTTTAAACTAAAGCATGGTGAAATTTGACTATAACACATTTGGGAAGGGGAGAACTCTATAATTATGACTGCAGCTGCTGAGAAAAAATGCAAATGTATACTATACAAGCATATTTTAAAGGACATAGTGAGCTTTGTATAAGTATGATTTGACTTCAGTTGTGTGTATGGTTGTAGGCTTAAAATTTATCTATATAAGTCTACTTGCCCACTGGCACCACAAAACAAGACGCCAGACAAATACTCAAGATAACTGGGTGCAGATTTATATATGTGAAACTTAATTTCGCACAGACAACTTGGGAAAGTTAAACTGTGATGAGAAGACAAGTTTTACATCTTTATTGAGCAGGTTAGTCTACACTAGCAACACCAAGTACATAAACAGGTGGCAGGTAGTTCAGAGTAAACAATACAGTAAGAGGATTACAGCCCAGGAATAGGTAGAGGGAGTAAAGGAATATCTAGCTACTCTAAATGAATTCAAGGAACTTGCAGATTTAGTTTAAGAGCTATTGATCTTTGGGAATTCTTGAAAGAGAGAGAGGTCCCAGCAAACTGGAGGAGGGCATCTTCCCCACCCTCTAAAAGGACAAAAAAAAAGAGGACCCAAACAACTACCAAATAGTCAGGTTGACACTGATAGCAGGAAAGGTTGTAGAACAGATCTTCTGTCTGTCTGGGCATACTTAGGAAGGAACACTGCGATCACTAAAAGCCAGCATGAATTTCTCAAAAACAAGTCTTATTAGTTTTTTTATCTCTGTAATTTTATCTTATGATAGAGTTACAGCTGGGTAGATCAGAAGAGTGCTGTGGATTTAGTACAGTGGACCCTCTGGATCTGCAAGCTCCAGATCATCGATTTCCAGTGACTGCAGATTGTCATATCCTATACATAAAATGGTGGAGGCATGAATGCATACATGCTGAAGCATCCATACAAATTTAATACGAGACATGATCACCTGAAATTTCGGCATCTGCGGGGTGTCCTGGAACTGATCTGGGGCAAAAGAACCCCCCAAGCCCTGTCATCTTTCGAATGCTTACACAGAACGAAGCCTAACAACGCTGTGGCATTTGTTTCCGGGTAAGCTCATTGATAGGGCCGTGACGTGTTGCCCATCAGCGCACTTCCAGGCCATTTCCGCACTAGGCTGTTATAGCGCTATGATTCCACTTGCAACACCCAATGGAATCCTGGGGTTTGCAGTTTCGGGAGGGGCCGAAACTACAACCCCCAGGATTCCATAGGATGTTGCAAGTGGAAGAATAACAGCCTAGCGCGGAAATGGCCCTAATGCCCCTTATCTGTCAACGACCCCTCGAAAACCACCCCCTCGGAAGCGAGGATTGGTTTAGCCTCCGTATATGTTATGCACGCAGAGGAAGTGAAAAGGAACAGTCCATGGGATGATAAAGGGGGGGGCGGAATCGGAGGCAACTTCCTTCGCCGAACGTTACCTGGGCGCCCGCGCTGCCTCCTGGCCTTGGCGGCACCGCCGCCGCCGCTGCGGCCTCTCTCTTCCGCCATCGTCGCCAGGAGGGACCTCTAACCCCTCACGCGCCCGGCGTTGTTTGGGAAGGAGGCGGAGCGTCCACGGAAAGGGCGGGGGAGTGGGACAGTCATGAGACGGCGGCGGTAGCCCCGGGGAGGTTTCCGAGGGAGGAAGGCAGGCAGGCAGGCAGGCAGGCAGGGCTGTGGAGGTAAGGAGCGGGGCGCTGGCTTCTTTCTTTGAGGTTGGGGTCTGAGGCAGCCGCTTGAGACCCCTGA
This sequence comes from Ctenosaura bakeri, assembly GCA_948474755.1. Classification (NCBI taxonomy): domain Eukaryota; kingdom Metazoa; phylum Chordata; class Lepidosauria; order Squamata; family Iguanidae; genus Ctenosaura; species Ctenosaura bakeri. Next base: position 358,993 of record CAOLHI010002144.1, read on the forward strand.
GGGAAGGTGGACGGGGAAGGAATGGCGGCCGAGGTCCATGTAGAGTGGCTATAATAGAAACTAAGTCCTTTGCCTCCGCTCTTTGGGCTCAGTGATGCTCAGACTTACCTCACTGGAGTGGCTGGGATCGCCCTCCCAGCAGTGAGGTCTGAGCCCTTCCCGCGATAGGTAATATGTAAATATCCCCAAGCATGTGCAGAGTATTTTTATGTTCAGAATACCTCATGACGTAGACTTAAGGGGGCCGCTGACTGCCTCTTTGGTGGGTTTGAACGCCTTCTTTCTTTCTTTCTTTCTGCCTCTAGCTTTTCGTCCATCCCCCCTGTTTTTAAAGTTTTTAAAGAAGCAGCGGTGGCAGCCTATTGCAGCATAAAATGGAGAAAGGCAGGGGAAAAAGGAATCTTGCAACGCCTTTAAAAGTTAATTGGTATTTATTTATTTATTTTATTATTATTTATTTGTATCCCGCCTCTCCATATGGATCAAGGCGGCAAACAATTTACAAATAGCATGTATTTCGATACATTTTTCTATACATGCCCCCAACAAGCTGGGTACTCATTTTACTGACCTGCGGAAGGATGGAAGGCTGAGTCAACCTTGGAGCTAGTATGAGCTTTGGTGAGTTGGTATCCAAGAAATAAAAGCAAAATGAAAGTCTTGAAATAAAAATCAGTCATAAAGGTGTTGCGAGGTTCCTTTTATTTCCTCCTTTTTCAAAAATACAATCAGCCCCCCACTTTTGCAGGTTTCACTTTTGCGGATTTGATTATTCACAGATTGTTCACTGTCATCTCTGCTGCCACCCTGTGCCATTTTTAAGAGGAATGACAAGCCGCGTGAGACTGAGAAACTGCAAACCAGGCATGCAAGTCAGCCCCGCCACCCACCCACTTCTGCCTTGGAAGGAACCCTGATGCCTCAAAGGAATCCATGGTGGATTGAATATGGTGATCATACTTTTTTGTGGATTAAATATGTTTTGGGAGGGCCTAGAGTTATTCACGGTTTTTCCACTTTCACGGCGGTTCTGTGCCCCTAACCCTAGCAAATGTGGAGGGATAACTTTGCTTTAAAGACAGTTTGCCAGAGACTCTCATTGGCATCTGAGGGCAGCTTTCCTCCAAGTATCATAACACATTCTTTGCTTAACTTTCTCTCTACCTGCCTTGGTAGGTAGTGAACTATTACCTAGCTTTAACTTTATTTTTGACAATAATGACTTGGGTGAGAGAAGAATAAAGTGTACTTTCTTGAACAAACAGAAAGTTTTCTTGCTCTTTCAGCGTCATGGTATTTCAAAGTACATCACTGGACTCACTAGAACGTTTTCTTAAGGGTCAGCTGTAAAGCTCTTAACTATGCTTGATCAGAATACATCCTTTTTAATTCTGATTATATTAAGGTTGACCTGTAAGTGCATTCTGCTGAACAGCAGTGCAGAACTTTTAGAATGTCTTTTACAAAGTTGAATCGCACTTTCTGAGATGAACACTATAATATGGATGGTGGCATCTCTTTGTATAATTCACTGCCCAGCCAAAACTGAATAGTTAACCATTCATAGAATGCGTTTTTATACAGTGTCATATCTGGTACTTCGCAGAGCGTAACAGGATCCATCCCTGCTCTAAGAGACTTGCAAGAAAATATCCACACAGTTAGAGTAAGGGAGATAAGAAGTCAAAGGGAAGGAATATGTGACTGTTTCACTTAAATCTGCTTAGCCTAAGTTGTATTAGGACATGTGTACTTTAGATTATGCCTAGCACATCACAGAAAAGTTGAATTTTGAGAAAAGGATTGAAAGAAGTAGAGGAAGTGGCAGCATAATACTTACTGAATAGCAGTTTCTAAGTCTTCTTTGTGAAGAGATATGCTACACTATTTTTTTTTCATTTAGTTTTTTGAAAAGTAGGTCCTATTTTTATACTTAAAGCTTTTTGGAAATTGACATCTTTCATATGGCAGAGATACCATAATCCATTACTAAGGTTATCTAATTCCTGTTCTAGAAAATTCCTGGCAACATATTTCATAAGTGTACATGTTGTAGTGTACAAGATCATGGACTGAAAGAATGTTTGTACAGTCCACCCTCCAAATTAGAGGCACAGGACCCCAGTGAAAGTGGGAAAACCGTGAATAACGCCAGGTCCTCCCAAACCATATTTAAGGCACACAAAAAAAAGTATGATCACCATATTCAACCCTCCAAGGATTCCTTTCAGGCATCAGGGTTTCTTCACAAGGCAAAAGTGGATGGCTGGTGGGACTGACTGCCATGTCCACTGCTGCCCCATACCATTTTTTAATAGGGATTTAAAAGCCTCGTTTGCAGTTTCTCAAGTCTCATGAGGGATGCTGTCCCGATTAAAAATGGCATAGGGGAGCAGCAGAGGTGACAGCAAATAATCCATGAATAATCATATCCGCAAAAGTGAAACCTGAAAATGTGGAGGGCTAACTGTACTTTTCAGATTTCATGTAAAGAAGTTTTCTTCTTTTCATCTATTTTAAGGTGAAGCATTGTACACTTCAAGATATAACTGACTGCAGCTTCCAGCATCCCTCACCCTTAGCTGTGCTGGGTAAGGCTGATAGGAGATGAAGTCCAGAATCATTTGGAGAGCCCCAGATGGTTGACTTGATATATTCCAAACTTTACTAGTTAGCCACTCCATTACTTGTTCTCATAAAATGTCTTAATGGTCAGCAAAAGAGATTCTTCTAGCTTTGACATATCTTTAAAAGTGTGTCTCATTCAAGTCTTTTTTTTTTTAAATTGTAGCAGGGCTCTTGCAAATCAGTAAGCAATGGCAGAAGAGGAACTTCGAGCCATCATACAAAGATGTGTAAGTAACTTGTTAAATTATAACCGAGCAGCAATGTAGTAAGTACTTGTAAATCTATAGAAAGTTGTAGAAGGTGCTATTGTAAGTCTTTAGACGTACCAACACAGTAAATAAGATCTGAACTTCCATCTCAGTTGTCTTTTAATTGGGACTGTTAATGTCACTTCCCATTTGCCTGTAAAAGTAATATTTTTATTATTTTATTTATTATAATATTATTTCAAAGCTTATTGATAGCCAGTGTCGTTCTTCTTATTTGCCATCAAGTTGACTTCGACTCACAGCAGCCTTGTGAATGAGACACTGCCCCCCAGATCCCCTGTTATCAACAGCCTTGCTCAGCTGCTGCAGACTTAGAGCCATGGCTTCCTTTGAGTCCATTGACTTGTAGAGTGGTCTCTCTCTTTTTCTGTTGTTTACCAAGCACTATTGTCTTTTCTAATGAGTCATGTCGTCCCATGATGTTAACCACCATAGTTAGAACTAAACGCTTCTAAAAAGCTAGACTTCTTTTTAATTTTTTTGTTACAAGTCTAAAAATACAAGAGAACTTACATAAACTAAAAGGAAAAAGAAAGAAAGAAAATACTACAGTGAAGAAAAGAAAGAAAAATGAAGATGATCTCCAGTCTTCTTTATGGTAGTTACAAGTACATAGCATTGTACATTGTTCTTGTCATAAAATCTCTCGTCTCATACCAAAATCTTAAAAAAAAAGCAAAACTGAATTTCAGTGAAATTCAAAACGCAAGTTTCTGGAGCTGCTGCCATAGCTTTACAAAACATTTTTAATATAAAATTGGTATTATCTTGTACAGTTAAGAAAGTGTATTCATCTTCATTTCTGAATTATGATGACAACTTTTCTATTTTTCATAGCAAATTTTAGATGAAGAGGATTTTAAAGGGGAAGACTTTGATCTCTTTCAAGTTGCAGGACAGAAGTGCTTGGAAGAAGGGTATATATCTGAAGTATTGGAAGTTGTCCAAAATGAGAAAAATAAGGTGAGTTGAAAATACAGGTTTATCTTTTCAAACCGGGGAATAAAAGCCATCAGAAGTCAGGGGCAATAACCCACGTTCTTGCCATGTACACAATTGTTTTAGTGATCCCCTTACTCGTATTCTTCTCCTCCATAGATCTGGTGACAACATAGCTACAGACTTCTTTTTAAGCATATTTGTACCTTCATTAGCTTCAGTGGGATCTCACTTCATCTATGGTAGATACCTGTACTGAGTTACTCTTTAGTGCAGTCTGGAGAAGTTACTTTGTACCACATAGGAGAATCATTAAAAACCTGCCTTAACTTTAGCATAACCGAGTCAAAATCTCCATGTATGGAACACACTAGAAGTGTGAAGAGACTTTTATAGCATATTAAGCAATTCTTCTATACAATGGCACATCTATACATCATGTTAAACCAGAATGTAGCACTGTGTGGATGGACCTCTGAAGAAGAGAGTGGGTGAAATGTTGGGCTTGCATGCTTTCACTAGTGCCAACGAGGTACAATTCCTATGTCATCTTGAGTGTTTTTCTAGCACAGGAGTTGGAGTACTTGTTGTCCTCCCAGTGTTGAATTCTGAATTCTAAGTTCTTGTCTGTTCTAAACAGTATGGTCAGGAATCATTGGAATTGTAGTCTAGCAAAGTTTGAAGGACGTTATCTCTGGCGAAAGATTTGTTTCAGAGGTCTCCTGTATACACAAGAAGGTGATCTGATGCAGGATTGATTCCCCAAGGACAGAGTGGGTACACGTATTCAGTAGCTGCTAGCATGAACAGGAAGAACAACTCCCGTCCTGTAACATGCCCAGGATCTCTGGAATAAATCAAAACCCCACTCTTTCCTTAGTACTAAATCTTATCAAAAGATGCTTCTATTGTTTTCGTTAAACAATAGTCTCAAACAATAGGTGAGAAGACTGTGCACACAATCCTTTTTGCACTCACCTCCAATCTAATCATGTCAAAGGGCATTTCTGTTGCATTGGTTTTGAGTGATGGGGTAGCCATGTTAGTAGGGATGTAAATGATTGACTATTTTGTCCTCACATCAGAGGACAAATAATTTTGTTTGGTTTTTTTCCCACTGCAGGAAAAAAAAAATTAATGCAACAATTCCAAAAGGTTGTGGGGAAATGTTCTGTGGAGAAAAACAAGTGGGTTTTTGCACAGAAAAGATTTCTTTTCTGCAGGAAAAGACAGGTTACTAGTACCCCAAACAGTGATTTCTATGTAGGAAACCAATTTTCTGCATGGAAAGCAGGGTGTTTTGTATAAAAAAGTGGTTTTCCCCGTAGAATAATTTCCTTGGTTCTTCAGGGCTTTTTTTTTTTTTAACATGGGAGCAAAGACCTAGGAATATTCTTTCCACCTCTGCATATTAGATTATTGTGGCAAAACTGACAAAAAGTCTCTGTAACTGCTTTGGACACAATAATTCTTCTGTTCTGTTGCCTCTTCTTCCTGGACATCTCACCAGCTCTTTTGTCTCTGTTGCGCACCTCTTCCTTTTCCTTTTTCTAACTTTATGTCTTCCTAGTGGGTACTTGCTTTCACTGGTTCGTTGCTTCCTTCTTGGATTTCAGACAGAGTTGTAAAGATAACTGGGAGTCAGTTTCTTTTTACCTTTTAATTTAACCATACATTTGAGCTCTGTGTGCAAGGTTTGAATTTGAGACATTACAACCCAGTGCATGTCTTCCAAGAAGTAAGCTCCACTGAATTTAGTGGGATTAGCATATATAGTTTATCTGAAAGTTATTAGATATGTGTGTTCTACGCATATTACATATGCATGTGTCTCTCAGATAAGCGCATATACCTAAAGCTAAATGAATCACTGCAAATACTAAGCTATATCTAAGATTTTGTAACAAGGATGCAGTTGATTGGGTTCATTTCATTTAGATGGATCCACACACCTGGGACTTTGAGAAGAAATAACAGTGGGTCCTCATTTCTGAAAACAAAAGGCTGGCGTTACCTGCAGAGCAAAAGACAAACCTAGATAATGATTTGCCTTTTTATATTTATTTATTGACTTTTTATTTATTTTATTTTCCTCCTCCACACCTGTGTATCCCTTGGCCTCCTGAAGAGTTCCCAAAGATCCAGAAGTTTTTAGATTATTCTATGATAGCGTGATCCATCCTAATAGAAATATTGCCCAATATTGGATAATTGAATCTTTTCTCAGGGAGTAATATGGTTACATTTTGCTTTTTATCTTTAGAAATGTGTATGATGCATATTTGAATAAATAAAAAACTTCAAATCATGTTAGAAATGCTTTATGTTGCTACAGTGCAAGCAATGGTTTCATGACTTCTGTCCTAAGCAGTATCACATTTGAGAGTCAGAGTTATGAATATTTTGCTTCTGGTGCTTATACAGTGGCTCCTCCACTTTTGCAAGGGTTCAGGGCACAGAATCCCACAAAAATGGAAAAAACATGAATACCCCCCCTCCCCATCCCATTCCCTTCTGGGGCTCCTTCCATCCTGTTCCCATGCAAAAAGTAAGGGAAGTGGGGTGCGCAAAGCCTCACACGAGCCTTCCTTTCCCCCTCTGGAATCCTTCCCCTTCCCATGCAAAATGGAAGAGTGGGAAATCTTGTACAAGTCCTCTGAGCTGGGGCAAAATGCATAGGAATGGGAGGAGGAAAGGAACGCTCGCGCAAGGATTTCACCCCCTTTCCCTTCTGTTTTGCATGGCAATGGGAAGCTCCAGAAGGGAAAGGAAGGCTCCACAGGAGCCATCTCCGCCCCCATTCCCTCTCATTTTGCATTTTGTATTTCTTCTGGAGGGAGAAAGGAAGGCTCGTGCGAGGCTTCTTCCACCCACTATTCCCTTCTATTTTGCCTCGGCATGAGTTCTCACTGGGGCAAAATGCATAGGAATGGGAGAAGGAGAATGGTAAGGAAGGCATGAATGCCCGTGAATAATTAAATCCACGAAGGTCAAACTTGTGAATGTAGAGGGGGGACTACTGTTTTTATCACACTAGCAATGCTGTCTGTAAGTTTCTGTTGGTGATCCTCTTCAAACCTAGTGTTTTGGGAGCTCTTTCCTAACAGCAATGTCATATAAAGCAGAGAGTTTTAAAATGCACGGCATTTGTGAACTATCTGCAGTTAGAGCTGAGTTGGGAAATGTGGAGCCCTCTAGATGATGTTGAACTACAACCACCAGCACTCTAGCCAATATAGCCAATTGGGAGGAGTCTGGGAGTTGCAGTCCAACAGCATCTGGAGGGCAGCATGGTTACCACCCTGCAGTTAGAGCCTGAATGATTAAATAATCTTAGATTAGAGACACACTAGCTGTTTTAGTTGGAGGTCCCACTGAGGTGCTAAGCCTACATTTGGGCTGTGCCTCTTCAGTTTGCAAGTGGAGGGCAATCAAATGCTCCTCATATTATACCAGTCCCTTCACTTTGAATACTGCTTGGGGCAATAATTTCTGTGTAGCTTTGTTCCTGATACACCAGCTCTCCATGTGAATGGATTTTTATTTGTGTATAAGGGAGCATTCCACTACAGGTTGACTATCCCTTATCTGCTTGGGACCAGAGGTGTTTTGGATTTTCGATTTTTTTTTTGAAAATTTGCATATACATAAAGAGATTATATATCATTCTTTTGACATAGGCTACACTTATTCATCAGTTCTTCTCTTGCCTTCTTCCTGTCAGGAACATGCGGAAATTATAGAGTCTTGCTTAGAACAGTGCACGCTGCTTTCAAAGTCTTCTTTCCCCTCTCAGCTTGCATGAGACCATGCATATTGCTTGCAAACTAAGTTGAGAGGGGAGAACTGGTGTCAAGCTGACTGAGAGACTTTGCAACCGGTGTGTGCATTTGTGTACTGTCTGGTCTTTCATGTTCCTGGCAGGAAGAAGACTGAATTCTGCTTTTCAAAATTTTACATTTTGGAGTATTTCAGATTTTCAGATAAGGAGTACTCAATCTGTATGTGGCACTGCCCCCACAGACCCACACCTGTTATTTGATGCAGTTCAGACTTACTATATGACCTCTTATGTATTAGATTTTGGAAAATTTAGCAGTAGCTGTGGAGCTTATGGTATATTTCTAAAATATCCCTAGGCATTGGTTTGAAACAATTAGAATGTAGATATTATTGCTGTCTCCTTGCTTATATCTTTTGACATCTAGATAATTTTTGTCTCTAGCTCAACTGGCATTTAAAGTATATTTTTCTTACTGTAGGTTATTGTCAAAAACATGGGCTGGAATCTCATTGGCCCTTTGATCAGATGCACACTAAAGCACAAGCAAGATGAAATTGAGAGAGAGAAATGTTTGAAAATACTAGAAAAGTTGATAGAGGTATGGCCTGGTTTTGTCTTCTTATCTGCCTTGGGGCTGTTCTTCAATATGTGTGGAATTCTGGGGATTTTGGCCAATGACACAAGTAATGAATATGGAATGAGTGGAATTGCTTGAGGATAGAAATAATAATTGTCCTTCAGGGAGAAGAATTCTGCTGAAGGTAGAGACAAGTGATTGGGTGGACTGGATTTGGATCCATTATGCTTTTAAACATCTGCACTGTACAGATAGGCAGAGTAAGTTGCATTTCTGGGCTATATGTCAGTTCAGACTGTGGAGTGGGTATGTTTCATATTCTCATATGTGATAAACTAATGAGTAGAGTAGTTTAATGTTGAGCTAATAGGGTAACTTTCTTATATGGAGTCTTTTGCATGATAAAAAAGAAATGTGACCTCCCAGTTGTAGGCTAAAGCAGCACAGTCTAGAATGCTGCAGGGTCTGTCATGCTGCACATTGTGTTGGGTGGCTTTTAGGCTGACCAAAACATACACACACACGTTCTTGGTGCTCTCATATTCTGAGAAACAAAGAGATTTGGAGAGGTTTTTTTGCAGGTTTGCAACCCATCCCCCAAAATTATGAAAGCCCTAACCTGAACATCTCCCAATAGTGGAAATACAAGTCTTTTAAATCAGAGTTGATACCTAGTGACCAATTGTGTCTGAATGCAGTGAGGATATTTAGTTGTGAATCTATTTGAAACTTCTAGAGAAAGGATCATAAACTTTGGCTGTGAGCAAACAGGGTTTTGGAAATCTCTACACCTTTGTTACTCTAAAATGTCAGTTACATGAAGCTTGTCACCTATTTAAATAGTAAAATTAAATAATCTTCTTTACACCAGCAGAGACTGGACATATTTTTATAAAACATAAAACATTTTCTGCTATTGGCATTCTAGGTACCCTCCCAAAAGCCAGTATTTGTTGGCTTTGTTTTGGACTCAATTTTGACTGGACTTAGTTTTGACTGAATAAAATGGTGACCCCATAACAAAATCCATATCTTTGTCATTATAAATTTGGTGGCAGTTAACATAGGCTATAAAACATAAGGAATGAAACTAACTCTGCACTTGTTCTATCCTTTCTTGCAGCTTTGCAGTCCAAAAGAACTTGTGCTGGGCTTTCTGGAGCAGATTGAGCAAGCATCTCACAAACAAGTGTCCCAAACTATCTTGATTTTGCTTGACCCTCTGAGCAAAGGTGATATGTGTTTTGTTTTCTGTATACTGAAACAAAACTGCTTGACCTACTGTATTGGAGCAGTTGACAAAGAAAGTGTTATGGAACAGTTCACATGATCAGCTCTTTGGCTGTGCGTAGGTGCTACACAGTTGGAACATCATGGAAAGGCATCCAAAGTTGTGTTGCTTAATATGTTGAAGAACGCCTATCTAAACGGGATGTCTGTTGGGTTGTCATAATTCAGCTCTGCCCTTTCTCTGAAGAAGTCAGCACCTTCCCACCACCTTTTATCTTTACAACAATTCTTTGAGGTAGCTTGAACTGAGAATTTGTTATCATAACTCTGTAGATGAGAATGCTTACTTGCCTGTGAAGATGCTCTCGTGCCCACACAAAAGGAAGAGTCTAACTTCTGCTGTTTCCCCACTCTTAACTGCAGGATACATTCCAGAGATTGCCAGATCCTACAGGGTGGTTTTGTAGGGTGTACAGGTAGCTACAGCAGGAAGTAGGGAATGGGCAGCTTTGGCTTCTGTAAGTCGAACGTCTTCAAATCCTTTTATTATTTCTGTCCTACTGAAGGGAGCCAAAGGCTGAAATAAGAATTTGCCCCATTATCCAGTTAATCCAGAGCAGAGTTTCTTTATAATGCAAATAAGTCTGTAAGAACTTCAGAGCTTCCAGTATTATGTTAGCAATTCAGGAGGCAGAAGGGAAAATTGAAGAGATCATCTGCCCTCTTGTTTGAAGAACAGAACTGCACAGAGTGCTACTCTGGACCCAGTTTATGATAGCTTGTGAGGGTGAGGTATAATCTTAACTGTATGAAGCTTACAGTGTCAATTAAAACAGACTACAGCTAAAAATCAGTAACAGTGTTTAAAGAGCAAGTGAAACAGTTACTTAATTGTCATATGAAAAACAACACCAAATTTAAAACAGTTTAAAAGCATTTAAAACATAACAAATGTGTGCAAGGGAGAGTACAACACTCTCTCCATTAAAAGATCATCCACGGTGACCAGTTAATGGCCAAAAGCCTGTCTAAGCAAAAGTTTTTGCCCCTCATGGGAGTAAGCGGTAAGTATCCAATTGTAATGCCACCTATGTAAGACTACTCTTGCAACCTGGCTCTGACAAAGTCTCTCACGTGTCTATTCCAAGTATGCCTGTGAAAATGGTGGGACTGAGAATGAGCTGTTCCCCGCTTCCCAGTATATCTCAAAAACTGGGTAGTTTCCTTCAGGGAAATATGGTCTTTCAGATAGTCCAGACTGAAACCACATAGGGTTTTATAAGTCATGACCAGTGCTTTGAATTGTGCCTTGAAGCAAGCTGGTAGCCAGTGATGCTATTATAAATACTTTCTGCGACTCAGAATTACAAGAACTGATGTGAAGCAGTAAGCCAGTGGTTCTTAAATTTTTCTTTACCAGGGGCCCCCTGCAAATTGATTTTTTTTTTTGCCAGGGACCCCCTAGACTTAACTCAATATTTAACATTTAAGATTTAAATATTTATTCATTTATTTTTCAAATATTTATTAGTTATTAAAGGTTTCTGGAGACTAGGATTCAAATCCCCACTCAGACACTGAGTGACCTTGGACAAATCCTATCAGTCTCAGAGGAAGGCAAAGGCAAACCCCTTCTGAACAAATCTTGCCAAAAACAAAAACACACAACCCTCCTGTGATAGGTTCACTTTACGGTTTGTATAAGTCAGAAGTGATCTGAAGGCATGCAACAACAAAGTACTGTTGATTGGGCGGGGGGATGTTCTTTCTAGCCATTATGTCTCTGCCCTTTGAAAACTGACTTATGGCGACCCTAAGGCATGAAGATTTTCTTGACAAGGTTTGTTGCCTTTTCCTTTCTCTGAGCCTGAGAGAATGTGACTTGCCTCAGGTAACCCAGTGAATTTCCATGGCTGAGTGGGGATTCAAACTGGTCTCCAGAGTCATAGGTACAAACACATGCCTGCCTTTCTGTCCCTTTCATCAGGGATGCAGCAGCAGGGGTATGCGTGTTGTGCACAAACTGCTCCCTCATTTGAAAACGAGGGAGCAGTTTTACCACCTGCAGTCCCCCTTTACTACATTCCTGTTACTGCTGTTGGTGTCCAGCAGCAGGGCTCTGCAGCTCCCCAGAGATCTCCTGATCCCATATTAAGAACTATTACAATAAGACATCACTCCAGTTGCCCCTTAATTTTTAGGCTATCATATCAAGAACACATCACAATATATATGATCAGTAAGAATTGAAAATATAGACTTTATAACAAATGTTTTGGGCTTTTTTTTCCTGCAGTGCTTCTGAAGCTTGGCAGTAAAAAAGCATATTCAGTGGGTTTGTCACTGTCTACCATTTTGAACCAGCTTTCCCTTCTGCCAATTCCTTACACAAAAAAGCAACTACAAGAAGATGAGCATGGTCTCTGCCAGTGCTGCACTGCCTTGCCTTGTTTTGTTAGGCCTTTTGTAGATGAGGTGATCCAACACATGGGGGCCTCATTGGATGGAGGTTGCAAAGAACTGAAAGAGGAGTTGGTAGCATTGTAAGTACCCAATTGTTAGTTTGTTTGTTCATACACTCCAGTCTTGGAACTAGGCTTTTGACAAAGAGGAGGGCAACTTGTAGCAGAGCAGTTATGGATGGAAAGGGATGTTTAACTCTTTCCCTATTACTTTTTCTCCTTAAACTACCTCCCCATATCACATCTTAGATATATTTTCCATTTCCATATTTGTGGAGAAAAAATGAGAGGCAAGATGCAGTTTTAAGGTGAAAGTGGCAGGGGAGGGTAATTGACCTCTTCTCTCTACTTTTTTTTCCACCTATCAATTTTTCACTTACTTTAACACTTTATCTTTGCTTCTCACTGCCCACTGCTGAATGCTCTTTTACATTTTAGTGTGTTTCTCTACTGGGGACACGTCAGTTAGAGGTGCACTTAGTAAATATTTTTCTGGTTTGAGAGGATGCTTGTCATGGGCTTTTTTAGATTTTATACTTTGAGGCAATATGCTAGTCCCTGAATTCTGAATTGTTTTCTTTTTTTACCTCAGTTACACAGTTTAATAATTTTAAAACAGTGTTGTTCCTCATATATCAAAAGGCTTCTAGATTCTGTACTAGTTCTCTTATCAGAACATATCTTGAAAGTTTCTATAATGCATTCAATCTTTTTGGTTTTCAGTTGCCTGAAAAGCATGAAATATCCCCTGTTAATGGCAGAGCTTGATCACATGCCTGACGAAAGAGCTGAGAATCCCTTTAGGCAATTTGCTGCTGATATACTAGTGAGTGCACTTTGAATTTTCTCCCATCCTTCGGCAGCCTAGTTGTAAAATGATTTACAGTTACTTTCAGAATAATGTTAAAAACATTGGTTTCCTGTCCTGATTATCAAGATTCATGTACTGTGTTCTCTAATGCAGTGCTGATTCAGGCAAGGGCTGAGAGCAGCATTTAGTCCCCAAGGTAGAGAGAACCTAGATCTCTAAATGCTACAGATGAGTTAACATTTAATGGACTAAAATCAGCCCATGTGATAAATTGCTCTGAGCTTCCTTGCTCTGAACTGCTTAATCAGCAGCGTTAGTGTTGTAGGTGGCTCATTCATTGTTGTCCATAAATTACTTGGCAAAACTCTGTGTGTGTTTTGTGCATTAGGCAAACACCTAATTCTGTAACTAGACTAAATTAAAAAATACATATACCTTAGTATTCTTCAGAAAAGGAAAGTAGGTGTGTTAAGCACCTTTGCATAAAGCCTTCTTGATAGTGTTATTTGTTTGGTTTTAAAGTGGACACAAATGTTTTAGAGATGAACTGAATGTATGCTTCATCGGAATTGTCAGATAGTCTTGTCGTTGATTATCCTAGTGGGATACACTGTCTGGTGTCAGTTAATTCTTTTGATCCATGCAACCGCTTATTTGTTTCCAAGACCTGGGTATGTTTTTAAAACACATTGTTTATTTGGTAAGAACTAGAGAGAAGAAGGGAAGCCTGTAGGACTTTGGACACTTCCATTACTGAGCTAACACCCATGTGGGTGGTCACAAGCTTCGGTGTCCACTATAGCTCATCTCTCTCTATCTCACCAGCAATTACTCTCAGTTGTTTCCTTTGTAGATTTTAATATAGTGGGACTGCTGTTTTCCATAACCTCGGGATCCTCAAACTTAACCCACCGTGAATTCAAATGTACACGGTATTATACTGTACATTGGAATTTGAGGTGGGGAGCATGTTAGCTGCCTGTATCTGCCTTTGAGGTGGCCGTGTTCTCTTGCAACTCATCCAGCAGGTAGCTGGAGCCATTTTTAATAATGTAGGGGGTTATGGTATAAGGCTGTATAAGCAAGGCAAGGCTTATATAGTAACCCAGTGTTAAAATGGTGTGGCCAGTTGCAGAGGTAGCAACAAACCCTGGTTGCTCGGCATGCCACATTCTTCAGGCTCCTTGGAGACAAGGGAGCCTGAAAAATACAACGTGGTTGGCAGCTGGGGCTTGCTGCTACCTCTGTAGCTGCCCTATGCCATTTTTTCAGTAAACAGGAGCTTAATATATAAGCCTCAATTTGTGAGCCTTTGAAGTCTCACTGAAGCCTCACAAGGCTGACTAAAGCATGTGTGATTTATTTTTTTTTTGGTATCCACAAAGTGTCCTGGAACCAGTCTCTGACACTACTCTGGGCCCAGTGTACGGCTTCATACACAACTTAGTTATTTCAAACTTTTAATACCAGTTGAGTGTCCTTTATCCAAAATGCTTGGGACCAGAAATGTTTCATATTTCGGGGGGGGGTGTTTTGTTTTTGGTTTTTTTGGATTTTGGGATACTGTATTTGCATATAAATAAAATATGGTATTGCACAGGAGATCTCTGTGGAGCCCATGAATGAACAAGCAGGAGCATTGCGGCTGCCTCCTTGAAGGTGGAAGCAGGTATCTCATGGGCTCACTGGAGATCTCCTCAACAGTACTGGTTTTTGTTTTTTGAATACGTGTATCAGGTCCCTTATATCCTCAATCTCTCAGATCCCTAGTCTCTCCAACCTTGCATCTCATACGCAACACAGTGAATGAATGAGACACAAGGCTGGAGAGCCATGAGACTGGAGAGAGACACAACAACCTGTGAAATGGTGGAAGCTTTAGATTCACTCTGAGCAATATGCTTGGATTCCTACCACTTCATAGATCCTTGTATCTTTCTCTAGCCTTTCATCTCATTCATTTGCTACTAGTGTTATGTATGAGATGCAAGGCTGGAGAGAGGCTGAGAATCTCAGAAACAAATGAGCAAGAGTGCTCCAGCCACTGTCTCGAAGGTGGAAGCAGACAGCTGGTGACAAAAAAGTTTCAGGTTTTGGAGGTTTTAGATTTCTGGATAAGGGATACCGAACCCTACTGGTCACAAACTCAATTTTTTAAAAATGAACTGATGACCACATTAGACAGATGGAAAATTTAGGTTCTAACAGATATTTTTCTCGATTATTTTAAAAGGGGTGATGGTGATGGATAGATATTTTTTTAACTGGCAATGAATATTTGGTCAGAGGGCACAGAATACTATCAAGTATACTATACCTCCTTGCAATTTGGATGACACCCCTCCACACACACAGTCACACCAGTGTGTTTCTCCACAACAAAGCTCATAACTCAGAGTGCTCTCATCTAGGAAAAGTGCAGTTGGAGGTGAACAAATATGGAGAGGGAAATGCTAGTTAGAAGGAAATGTTATTCATTCCTTAATTAAGAGCTCCTTCTTTGCTGTGAAAAAAACAAACCCTACTCGTTTCTCCCAGGCAGTTTTATACTGTAGGTACAACCACAGAGAGAAGGCCCTCTCACCTAATTTTTAAGTTTATTGGTGGTCTCCTCCTCTGATTCTTTTCCAGAAAGGAAAAAAAAAGTCCCTTGAAATATCAAGACTTCCCACTTCTTTTTATTTAGATTTTAGCTGCACATTCATGGTTTTGCATCCAAATTCTTCCTTGAAATATCCCAAGTTTTGGTTAGACCTCATTTGGAATACTGTGTCCAGTTCTGGGCACCTCAACTCAAGAAGGGTATTGACAAGCTGGTGGGTGTCCAGAGGAGGGCGGCCAAAATGGTGAATGGTCTGGAAGCCATGCCCTATGAGGAGCGGCTTAGGGAGTTGACGATATTTAGTCTGCAGAAGAGAAGGTTAAAAGGGGACATGATAGCCATGTTTAAATATTTGAAGGGATGTCATGTTAAGGAGGGAGTGGGCTTGTTTTCTGCTGCTCCAGAGACTAGGACAAGGAGCAATGGATTCAAGCTGCAGGGGGTTGGGCTGGGTGGCCCCTGTGGTCTCTTCCAACTCTATGATTCTAAGCCCCCCCTTGGAGTTTTTTTCCCCGCCCCTATCACATGTCACATCTTGACTCATGCAGTGTTTCAGAAATAGACTTGTACTGATTTCAACTGAGCCCTTTTTAATATTGAGGATTTATAGTCAAAATGTTAAAGTGCTTTAGCATTGTTAGACTAGTTAAGTGTTGGGATCATTTTCTTTTATTGCTAATATCCTTTTTCCCTCACTTGATCTCTGTTGAATCTGATGTCCATGGAACAATCACTATGTTTCTTGGCAGCAACCATCTTAGTTCCAAGATAAGACAAACAGCCATGAAGAGGATAATGTCATTTTGATCTGGGCAGTGGGAATAAAAAGTCTTCGTAAGTGCTAGAGGTCCCTGAGAATACTTCAGGATGGATAAAACATCATATAAATGATGATGATGATGATAATAGGAAAGGACACAAAAACTAGGGACTTTCTGGTTTTTCTCTCTGTCTGGATGCAGCCTTAGTTGATCATGGTGACATAACATTAGAGAGAAAGAAAGAACAAACACAATTTGCTACTTTGGCTATACAGTTTTATTCTTTATTAGGAAAAAGTTATTGTAAGTCGGCATCCTGTTATAGGTCCATAGCCAACTGAAAATGTGTAGAATTGCTAGTATATTTCTTTTTTTATTATTATTAAATTTTTATTAAATAATTCAATTACATTATTAAAAGAGAAAGGAGAGCTTAATTATACAATCATACAACATTTCTCTTACCCGGATAACCCTTTTACAATAATCCTCCAGAAAATAAACAGACAATGACCTATCCTTTATATATACATTTATACATTTATATTTCAGAGTTTTATTAATATGCAGAATCAAATAAAAGTTTCTACATGTATTAAAACATCTGTAGTGAACCACAAAAGGATATTCTGGAGAAATTTAAAAATACAGCGAAAAGGCAGATCTGAGTGTTTTCTTTACATTATATGTTCTAGAGAGGGAAATTAATAGTTAGATAGCTAGTAATGTATGAATAGCTATCCTAAAAATAAAAGTTGTCATGTTTTCCTCGTCTGTCAGGCTTTTGTGTTGTAACAGGGTGCCTTTAATAGAAGTGTTAATAGCAAAAGGCTGTTTATTGGGGTAAAAAGACTATATGTTGGTATTAACTTAAAAGAGGCCCTTTTTGTTTTAACAGGACATTTTGCACGATATTAGAGAACTGTTTCCAAA
Organism: Ctenosaura bakeri; assembly: GCA_948474755.1. Lineage (NCBI taxonomy): Eukaryota > Metazoa > Chordata > Lepidosauria > Squamata > Iguanidae > Ctenosaura > Ctenosaura bakeri. Next base: position 375,989 of record CAOLHI010002144.1, read on the forward strand.
AGTGTTCTCTCAGCACAGACATCAAAATGAAAGCTGGGGTGATGAGGACTCATCCGAAGTAGACAACGAACAGCATGCAGATTCTTTAGCATGTTTGTCTTACATGATATTTGTTCAGAACAGCTTTGGTATTAACTGCTTTCCAATAGTTTTTAAGTAAGTGTTTTCCTGCTTGTTTGTTTTTTTAAATTATGAAGTTAGGAGTGTGCTCTCATCCAGAGAGTGCAGAAAAATCTGTTTTGTGAGTAACCCAAGAGAGAAGCTTATCAACAACTGCTTCTCTTTTGTGATAGAAATTAATTATATGGTCATGTATGTACAGGCTGGTAATTTTGGTGGGCTGATAACCTTTTTGCAAGAATGACTTGTCGTCTGTTCTGCCTTGCCACATTTCATGATATGCTTAAAATATCACACAGAATGAGTATTTTGTTTAGATCTTGAGTATCCTTGCCTTGCATATACTGATGTGTCATTCTCTGTTCTAGCCCATCATACATTTTGCAGTTCAACATGGTGCACATTCAAGTTCTGTTGAACAGGTGAGGTTATTCATACTTGTTATTTTTATTTGAAGTTTTAATCACACCTGTGCCCCAGGACTTGGGTTAGAGGACACCACTCACCAAAAAATATAGAAAGACTGCAGTAACAGAAATGGAATTTCATGAAGGTGTGGCTTTCAGGATTCTCTAGCTTAGTTTTGTTTTTAGAGCGATGTCAAATTTGAAACAACAAAGGTTTGGCTTTGATCAACTTAGAATCAAAATTGCATCTTCAAATCCATTATTTGAGAGTGGTCAAATGTTTTCACCCTTTTGGGTCTGGCACTACTTTGAATAGGACTGTGCTTCATCTGTTATGGAAAACTGTGATAAAATATACTACAGCTGTATGGGTAACTGACCTGTTGGGATATTGTGCAGTTTTGTCAAGACTTTCACATAGCCTTGCAAACATGTTATATGCACAGGTCCAGTCAAAGGACCTTGCTAGACAGCAGCTGAAGAAGAAAATATGAAGCAAATATTATTGATATAATATGTTGGTGATGCAGGACTGTTAGCTGTTGCTGGAAAGGGTAACAAAATGTTAACTTGAAATGTATCTTTCAGAAATTGATGGCATTATAACTCTTTTGTAGGAAAGAAGAACCTGTTTTATCCAAAGGACTTGTAAGTGTACCTTTGATTCATGATCCAGTATTCCTTATGTTTTCAAGAAGCGGGTTTTGCTGTTTTTTTCTTTTAAAGAAAGAGAGAGGACTAGAACAACACTACTAGAGACAGTATTCAGTAGGGTTTGCTTCTGAGTGAACCTGCATGAATGTTTTGCATCACTCAGATTCCACATGTCATTTCCTTTGCAGTTAGTCACATGGATTTCAGTGCAGTTTATGTTGTTGTTGTTGTGTGCCTTCACATTATTTCTGATTTATGGCAACCCTGTCATGAATTTCCTTGGCAGAATTTGTTCAGAGGGGGTTTGCCTTCCTCTGAAGCTAAGAGAGTGCAACTTCCTCAAGGTCACTCAGTGGGATTCCATGGCCAAATGGGAATTTGAACTCTGTTCTCCAAGTACCCTAGTCTAACATTCAATCAACTACAGCATGCTGACCTCTATGATTACAGTCTAAATTGAATCACACCCCTAAAAATAGACATACCTAGCTCGGGGGTGGGTAACTGCACAAGGGGCTGGGGATTTTTTTTTCCTCCCTGTGCATGTCTAGCAGGCTGCACCAGTGAGTTTCAGTGCCCTCATTATCTTCAGCGTTTTGGAGAAGTTTGATGGGCTTTGCTGAGTTAGGAGAAGAAAAATGCTGCACTGTTGGCTTGTTGGGGGTGAGGGAAATACTTGAAAATTGCTCCCTGAATTTAAAAAAAAAAATTAGAGGAGCTGGAGAGGTCTTCGGGGGTGAGAGTATTCCAGGGGTTGATACACTTGGCCCACCCCTGACCTAAGTGGACATGGTAAAGTTTCTTACCCTGATTGCCAAAAGAATATAGAAAACTGCCTGTTTACTTAATCTACTGATTTCTATTTTGTCTGTCTGTAGCTTCCATAGGCTGCACACAGAGCTTTTTCTCATCACCTGCTAGCTGATAATTTTAATCAGGGATTAATCACGTGGCCTTGTGCATCCAAAGCACATGTTCTGCCATGAGCCACAATCCATCCCTGCCTAATCCATTAAGCATTGTTGCTAAGCAGCCAGCCCCTCTTAATTTAAATGTAGTTTATTGAGGAGCTCCTCCAGGGTTTTCTGTCGTGCGACCCGTGGGTTGCATGCAGCCCTTGGAGGGGTCCAGTGTGGACCTTGGAATTCTGTTGATTCTCTGTGTCCCCAATGCCCTCTAAAAAAACTTTTCCAGCTGAAAAAATACCAAACACTTTTTAAAACACAACAAAATGGTGCTTGAGGGGATCCCTTGCGCAAGACAACTTCCTAAACAGTCCAAAAGTCAACATAATATCATTTTTGGTAGCCCAGAATTCAGCGTTTTTGCTTTTCTCTCTCATTCTTTCTCTCTCTCCTAGCAAAATAATCTGTAATTTGTTACTCTACTGTTATTCTGGTTTGTTAGAGGAGACTCAAGCCAGAGTGTAATGTTTAGATGCCACAATGAGTGTGAATGGAAGGTCCTTGGTTTTTTAGCTTCTCCTATATATAATGGGTATGGCAGTATATACCGGAATGCAGTTTTGTCCCCAGGAAGTTGCATGAGAACACATTCATTGCCTGCTAAGTTTGTGCCTTGTTGTTTGCAGGTCACTTTAGTTATTCCAGGCAAAACTTGGTGATGTTTTAATCCAGCTATTGTGTCTGAAAACATTATTTTGTTGTAAGTCTCAAGGCTTAAACAGAACTGCTTGGAAATGGGTTGTCTATAATCTGCCATTTGCCTTCATCCTGTCAAGCGTGACCAAGAAGTACATCTCAGGGTAGGATTACAAAGAAGAATAGCTACAAGCCCTGCCTCCAAATGGACACCCCATCTGTTCTAGTGATAGGTATTTCATTGACTGAAATCAAAAGGGGTATCCTGTAGAATCTGGGATTTAACAATAGGTTTAGAAAAGAACTCCACTGGCTTAAAATTTCTGCCTGAAAGAATCCATTTTGCATCTCCTGAGATTCATTTCAAAATGAAGTGGAGCTCATCTCAAAAATCTGCCCATTTTCAGGTCTTATGGTGCAAATGAGTAAAAATATTGAAACATACAAATGCTTAATGCATGCCGATAGAATTTTTGACATATACCGGTTACTGTCTTCTAATCAATTGGGTTATGCTTCTGCGTGTCAAGTAGTTCATGGCTGTAATTTATAATTAATTTACTAACTTTGTAGGCTCTGTTGGAGAACTGTCTATTGAGACTGGAAAATGATAGCCTTCTCATTGAGTGCTTGGACTTCAAAGTCTTTGTTACAACATGTGAGGTAAGGTGATGGAAACAATAAACTTTTAATCATAGGTTATATTACTCTTTCTGTGTTGATATTTCACAAGTGCTTTGAAACGAACATAGACCAAAAATATTACTCAGTGTTTTAATGGTGCTAATTAAACAGGAGGATACAAAACCATTTACCCCCCCCCCTTTGTGGGCTTTTGCAAAAGAATCATTTAGCACATGTGAGACTCCAGTTCTGTTTCTGTCACTATGATAGAGAATCGTCCTTGTATCCAGATGTTTGTCAGGTGCAAAAATGAAGCTCTTATTCCAGCCATTTGTATGCTATGGTTCAAAATGATGGCCATGTTGGCTTGTTTCAATATAAAAAGGAGAGCAGAGCTTTGTGGCACCTTTAAGATTAATTTCAAAGGGTGAGGGAGTGGAGAATAGAGAGACAAGGGGACAGTCCCAGTGATGTTGAACCTAGTCCAGTATGAGAAATAGTCCTCTGCACGGAGTAACAGTTGCTCCCTACTAAGTGTGTGTCCAGGCTTGCAACCTCTGGCATGTTGAAACAGAAGAATAGAATCTACAGGATTGAGTGGAAAAAGAAAAGACACCCATTTAATTTAAAGATAACTTGCTTAGTTACATAGCTAAATAGTATCTTTGACCCTGACTGCCCCCAGTCCTCATTTACTGAGTAGCAGTCACTGTGAGCAACAACAGTCTGTTTCCCTCTTGATTAGGAAGCAACTGTCTTATGTTCCCACCCCATCACATGAGTGATCTCCAGTGCTACAGAAGCAGGAGTCCCTGTCACAATTCCCCCTGACACCATAGACCGCTCGTGGGGTGGTGGAGATGGAAATGTCAGTTGGCTCCTTCCTGATTGACAGGGGAACAGACTGCTGTTGCTCACAACAGTTGCTGCCTGCTAAGTGAGGACTGGGGGACATTCATGGTCCTTGCATAATCGTTAAACTAGTGAATATGTAGGGATCATGAATGTGAACTGGTCATGAATGTGTAGCTCTAAGTTAAGAGTTCATAACTGCCTTAGTGGGTTCCGGCTGATGTCTTTCCCAGACCTCCAGTTAACATTATAAAGTAAAGTTGTGAGCCCAAAATGAAACTGGTTTTGTCAGAAGGTGGATAGTGCAGAATTCTCTTCCTTTAAATAATTCTTTTAAGAAAAGCTGAGTCTGAACTCAGTTATTAGTCCCAAGTAGCATAGATCCACTGAGTCAACTGCTGAATAGCAAGTCAGCACTTACGAAAAAAAGGAGAGGGGGAAGAAAAGAAGACATAAATTCAGTGGGTCTGCTGTAGTTAGAACTAGTATTTGGTTTTAGGCCTCAGTCAGAAACAAACTAGTTACCACACATGTTGTATACATTCTTTAGAAAGCGTGCACATGAACTGATCATATTTAATGGGGAGTCAATCAGTTCCTGATTTTCTTTCCTTCTAAACACTTGCTGCAATCTTATGGCTGTCTCAGGCATACTGTATCTGAGTTGATGTCTGTCACTCTCTCCTTAATCCACTTCTCTCTGCCTTTATTGCAGATCGATTACTGCCCTGACCTCTCCAATATATAATCTATGCAGTAGTGTGGCTTAAGGATGGAGTTACAGCTTTACTGCACTGTTTCCTTTATGTTTGTGAGTTGGAATTAGTTCCTTTTAAAAATCACATTCTCTGAATGGTGTATTTTATTTAGCTTCAGTAATTTTTTTTTTCCCCTTTTTAATGGCAGGATTTGGTAAAGATTGCTACAATGTGCCCTTTTGAACTCCTGGTAGGTACTTGTAAATTTTAAGATGGTTGTGTCTGAAGCATACCTTATCTCATTCATTCCCCTAATTCATTCCCACATTACTTGTATTTCTGTGTAGAGAAAGAAGAGCTTAAACGTTTTACAACTCTGTATAGACAAGTTTGGAGAAGAAGGAAAATACACATTGTTCAGGTATGTCTTAGTGTTGTACAATTATCAGTAAGTAAGAAATACTGAGAATGCTGTAATTTACTTCAGTTAAGTTCATTTTACTCTTCATGCAGATACGTACGCTCCAGAAATTTGAGCTCAGTCTAGTAGGGATATATGGCATAGAGCATAATCTGTTTTTTGTATTCTGCTGCAGGTGTTTGTTGCAAACAAGTAACCATGCTGGTGTGGAAGGGTACATCATTCAGAACATTAAAAATCAGATTGATATAGCCTTATGGGTAAGGAATGTTATTAAGGCTGTATTTCTTTACCTTTTTGTGTTGATCTAAGAAAGTCCATGAAAGCACACAGCAGCTGCTGGATATATTTGGCAGTTGGATATGCATATGTGCTCATGTTCCCCCTCCTTCTGACATTTCCACGGAGTGTATTATTTGCTCCTTCAAAGGATCTCTGCAACATTCGTGTTGCATGCACATGTGGTAGAAAATGGGTGACTGGGAGAAAACACACATACACATATGCACGTAATATGTTGGATTCCAAAGGGTGGAGGGGGAGTGGGAATAGTAATCATTATTCCTTTATCTATAGCTAATGTTGAACTCTTACATACTATCTTTAGATACTGGTGTTTTCATTTTTAGCAAGCAGTTTTCTGGACGGACATCATTGTCCTATTGAAAATCAGAAGGGTTACATAGCTGTGTATGAATGTAAATGAAAGTAGTTACAGATGTGTTATGTAGTATAACAGTCAGGTGGAGTATATGTTGTAAATCTTGTATCTCCCTTTGCTCATAGAAGAACTCTGTACACTTCTTGCTGACCAGAAGGTCTTGAAGAAGGTTTTGAACAAATCCTTTTTTTTTTTTTAAAAAAAAAAACCTCTTCAAAATTTGCTGTAGGGCCCATGTAACAAACAGATTTATGGAACTGCTTATAATTTATTCTAACTCCTTGGCTTTCTTTTGACTTTGCCGTTCTGTAGAGATTTACCAGAACAAATCTCTACAAACTGATTTTTCAATAATAAATTGAAGTCTAGAGAGAGAGAAATCAAAGTTCAATGTAACATTGGTAAAATGCATTTGTGGGTAATTGGAGAAACTAACAATATAAGGCTTCTACTGGAAAAAACAACAATAGCAACAAAACTTGTACCTTGAAATTGGAATACAAATAGATGATCTTAATTTCTTGAATTTGAATAGCTTCCTAGTAATACAGCTGCTGACTGTACAAAGGAAATATTGGCTAAATGTTTCCTATATCATATGTTGCCTTTCAGAAATCTGAAGGCAACAGTTTTTTTACTGGGCTTTCATTGGTCAAACTACTAGACAGAGTGTTAATTCTTCCTGAAGGTGCCTCAACTGATCTTCTCCAGAACTCAGACAGGTAAGATGATGCAAGAGCCCCTGTAGGATTATTTTGTTGAGGCTTTCCTATGGGATTGACAGTTTTGAGAAGTATTTAGAATTTGCTGCAGACAGCTGTAGTGCTTCAATGTTCTACAAACCCCGGGGTTGCATAGGATGCAGCCTTGGCAATTAAAATGGAATTATAACACAATATATATGTTAAAAGTGGATTTAAAGTGGAACCATAACACTATAATTGTGCCAAGGGTCTGTGATGACCTGGCAGGAGAATTTTTTGTGAGCTAGTGAAAACAACTCAGCAGTCTCTGACACTGGAGTCTGAAGAAACATTTTTACTTGTTACTCAAGCCTTCAGAAAAATGAGAGGAAACATGTTCCTCCCTTGAGCCATTTATATCTTTTAGAGGCTGAAGGAATTGGAGGCAAATAACAAATGGAGCCACAGAAATAGCTGTGGGCTCTTACTCAGGGAGATATTGCTTCTTTTGCAAGCATTCTGGTTGGCCCTCTTTGAGACATTCCTATTGAACTTGCATGGTGCCTGGTAGAGACATTGAGAGGAATCACTGGGATTGTCTTGAGAAGTGGGGGTGGGGACAGAAGTGAGAGCAACGGGATGCTGGATGTGCCTGTTGCAACTTCTGAGGTATCTGCGGTAGACAGAATGTGGTAAGGGAGTGAGAATTAGCAGGTAGTTATTTTGGAAGGCAAACATCTGCTCACCTATTCTTTCCCCTGATAATTTCTTCATATATTGGAAAGAATTGAACTGGAAGCGAAATAAAAGCAAAGCAAAATACAAACACAGCTGTACAGTAAAGTTCTTTAAATAAATGGGTTCTGAGCACTGGTTTTATTCTATAAACACACATACCCAAACATAGTTATCTTCTGTTAAACCCATGAAGGGAGGATGCTAAAATAAAGTACAGCCTTGGTGAGAAGAAGAGAAAGACTAGTTCAGTAGCACTCACTGAGCAGGTGATGGCCTGAAGATGGACAAGATTCAGGTTCAGTGAGTGTCTGCAACAAGGATGGGAAACAGGGAAGGATGCAGAGAACCGTTTTCAACCCTGGACCCTTTGGTCAGATTGCATTACCCCCCTCCAGCAAACAGCCAAAAATGAATCCAGAAGTTATTTTGGTTTCTGGTTTCAGACAATTTTAAACTGTTTATGGGTAGATGGGTATGTTTCTGAAGGTTCCACCGTTCAAGAAAGTCTCCAGGTGTAGGGCATTTTTTAAACCAAAATTGGGTAATTCCCTTCCTGTTTTGGGGGTGCAGGGGCTTGGGGGTAGAGTCTGTAAAAAGCTCCTGAGAGACACATGCCCACACTTGATCTAAGATTACTTTATTTTAATAGTCAAGCAGTTTATTGCTTAATCAAGAAGCTTTTAAGTACTTAGCTTTTTCTGTACTATAATTGTTTACAGACCAGTGGTACCAGTTGTCAGTTAGCACTTCAGAAACCCATTTGGACATAACTGGGCAAGTCCATTGTGGATATTATAGAGGGATGTGGAATGTGGAAGTTCTCAGGGAAAGTCTTCAAGAGAGAGGGGATAGAAATCTAGTCTTTTTTCTAGTGTTTCTGCAAAATCTGTGTAAAATTTATTCCTAGAATAAACCAGTTTTGCACTAAGTCCCTCACATCTCATCCTGCTGTGAATGAAGAACACTGTGTATCCTAAAGGAATTATTTTTGTATCTTTGATTCACAGGATTATGGCAGCACTAAATCTGCTGCGATATTTATTCATTAGGGATCAGGAAGGAAAAAATCAAGTAAGTGCTGAAGAATCTTGTAAAAAATATTGTAACTGTTATAAAAGAAGTGCATTGGAAATGTGTTTATAACATGACTAGTTCTTTGTGAAGAATGGTGTTAATTGAAATATACTGGTTAATTATTCTAAAATATGGTTTTTTTAAAAAAAAACTCCACCTTTTCCATTTATACATATTGAATATCCAATTCAGACCATATAATTCTAGATAACTTTTCCATAACTGGCTACCAATATATCTTTATGAATAGTCTAGTTATCTTATACAGAAATAATTCAGAGTGCTTCTATATAAGACTTTTGTTGTGCAGTCACCCTGCCTGATTCATACAACTTCATAGGACCCTCCAGACATTGTTATTATCGGTATGTAACTGTCCCCCCCGTGTTTTCAGGTTGCTCCATTTTATCAAAAAAGAAAAGACAAAATCAGTCCACATTCCCTTTTAAGTTATGGAGGGACAGCAATCTGTCTGAGTTTAAAATTCCTCCAGAATTTTGAACCTCTCCCAACAAGGTCTATAAGCATTTAGATTTTAAAATATGCTATTTCATACAAGGATACTCTCTATCTTCGTTAGAAAAGGAACCTCTGTTATAAGTACTAGTGTTCCATTTCTGAAGCTCTTCCACAGCTCCAGTTTCAAAAACAAACACATAGTACTACAGAGCAATCCAGCTTGTCAGTTGGATATACCTATTCAAGCAACAGCAGGAGCAAAAGCTCTGTTTGGATTTATATGAATGCATCTTAATCAGTCAATAATTATTAGTTTCTATAACAGAAGAGATGTCTACTTATATTAGGAATTTTTCTTCGTTTTACCCAGGTAGTATTATTTAAGAATGAACCCTGATATTGTCTTTGATGTTATCTTCTCTTAGGACCCATTGCTTTACTTTTCTCTTCTTATGTAAGATTTGAAATCCTGGCTTGTTGTGTCAAGAAAATGAATAAGCTAAATTTAGCCTTGCAAGCAAAGCCCTTGAAATCAGTGATGGAGAAAAAAAGAGAGCACTGGAGCCAGATCACATCACTATAATTGCTCCTAGTAGATATGCTTTACCGAACTGTCATCTCCAGCTAAATTCTGTTTTGCTGGAAGGTAAATAGCATACAGCATCCTGAAGGCAGATCAGTTTGGAGAGCTCTGTTCTGAACTAGCAAGTAATTTATCCTCCTCTTTCAGGAAACAGAGCTTTAACTCCATCTCACAGCTTCGTTAATATTTTCTGTGCAGTATACTGATATGTCCTTTTCACAGGCCTTGCTTCTAACCTGGTTTCCCTATCCATTGCTTGAAACAAATAGGCAATTTATGTAATTAACACTGGTTAACTGTTTTAGATACTCTTAATTAGACATCTTTTATTGAAAACAAAACTTAATTTGAAAATTGAATTTATCAACTTAAGTGCACAGTCTTGCAGCCTGATCCTACCATTGTTTATTCAGAAGTCAAACCTGCTGTTTTTAATGGCATCTTGTTCCAAGTAAGCATTTTAGGGATAGGTATGATCTGGCTTTCATTAAAATCTCTGAACTGTAAATGCACAGATAAATGTAGTATATTTCATTGATTTTAGTAGAATTTAGTGTACCTAATTTTATACTATTCCCTCCTGAAATTTAGTAAATAAAATCAATAAGTTTAGTAAATAATTGAGCTTCGTCTTCATAAACTTTATTTAGTAATAAATGCAATTTAGTTTATTAAATAAAACTGACAGCAGAAAGCAGGCTCCTGGATCAGTTTAGGAGTGAGCCATTCAAAGTTTGTTTAAAAGAATATCTCAGTACAAATTTAATTCTTTTCATTATTTGAAAATGGGCATAAGTACCTGAGCTTGGTATGCCCCCAGTCACTTGGGAGTTTTTACATATCAGTCACCTATCATCCACTGAAGTTCTGTGACTCCTTCGGAATAGCGGTGTTTCAACACCAGAGGCTGCCAGAGTCATGGTACCAAAATCTGAGTGGCTTTGATGGTTCTCTTTCTCTTACACACCTACACACATGACACATTCAAAGAATCTGAGTACCTAGGCGTAATATTGTTCATGGAAGTAATTAGGATCCATTTCATTAACTGTTCTCATTCTTCTGATGTTTTTGATGTCGGAATCTAAAAATACCTTCCCATCTGGACATAGAATAAGGTTGCACTGTGCTTCAGATGGATGCATGGTGTCTGTGGAAGGACTTGAGCAAAGTGTCGAGAGAGGCAGCAAAACTTTAGTTGTGCAGTGAAGACTGGAACTTGTGACTTGCAACTTCCTAAATCCCTAGAGTAAATGGCCTGAAAAAAAGGGATGGTGAACAAATGCTAACCTTTGAAAATTCACTTAGTAAGAGACTTTTTTTTAAAAAAATGGAACTTCTACAAAAATCATAAAGAGAGTTGACTCACTATAAAATAAAAGGACTTTTCAGATCACTTCACTTTTGATAGGTTTTCTTATATTTTAATCTAATGAGGCTCAGTAGCTATAGTGTGTTAGCAACAACTTCTGGATTTCAGTGATTTTCTATCACCCACCCTTTCTAAAACAACTGTGTTGGGTTTTTTTTGAGTTGACATTTGGGCCTTACTGAGATCACAATAACACAGCTACATTAGCAAGTCCATTCCTCACTCCTCACCCACAAAATGTGCCTGCTTTCCACTTCATGTCTCCTGCAACATACAATATTCATAGTGGCGTTACAGCTTAACATTCAGTGGTTGTAGCTGCTTTTTCTGAAATGTCTTGTGATTGATCCAGTAAATTTTGTATGCATCCTATCCAACTGCTGCATCTTGATGGACAAATGGTCTGAGGTAGTCAAGGGAGCAATTTATATTTAAATTTTGCAGACGGCTTGGCATCAGACTTCTATTTCCTAATAGTCTCTCAGCATGCATTGTTTAGTTAAGGTTTGTTAAACATTGAAAAGTGAGTAGAACTTTTGTTTTCTGGCTGCTTCAGTGCTGAGAAGCATGCTCACCCCCAAAGCATCAATAAGTTTCATGTCAGTGTAGTGGTGTAAATTTAGTTAACCTGGAAATGGTGAGTTAATATAATGTACAGAACAGAAACTTGTCTCTTTTGACTGCTGGATCTTTTACTACACTATATTCCATCCTTGGTTATACAGATGAAAGGGGCATATTAAGGCACTAATATCAATAGGTGTGTTTTGTTATTAACTTTAAAACACGCACGAAAACTTCTGCTGATACTCCCCAGCCTTTTTACTGATGGATAATATCCCAAAACTGGTGTGAATTCAGAGCAGGTCTGCAATTGACATATGAGTTTCTATTCTGTATGAGTGTGACAGAGGAGAAACTGGAGAAGAAAAAAATTCCTAGTACAGACTTGTTCTGAATGACTAGGAGGGGGAACCATGTACCATCCTAGATTAGCATTTTCTGTTGATAGTCTGTTGTAGGAGTGCTGAGTTTGAAATGTTTCGAATGAAAAGTAACCACCTTTGTTTAACCTCAGCCACAAAGAAAGCTGGCCCAAAGGTAATTTTTCAGCAACTTCTAAAACAGGGGAGCATAGTTTTTAGACTGCATTTCATTTTATAGATTTAGCTATGTTCAGTGGCCCAGCAAAGGCTTAGAGAATTACCAGTTTTCACGGCCTGATGTAGATGAGCTGAGGTCTAGTTTATAAATAAGGTACGGTAAATGCTGCATTACGATGCCTGGAAGGGCTACAGGGATTCAACAGATTAAAATGTAGGTCAGTCTTACAGGATCTAAATTCCTTTCCTTACTTAAAAGCAACAGATTATGTAGTTGTGGGGGAAAAAAGGTTTGGCTAAATGTATAAAACTTATTGCTACAGTATAACCTGATCTTTTTCTTTTCTTTTTTCATGAGACCTGTGTGTGGACAGAACTTCACAAGATTCAGCAGAATTTCTTGAAGCCCTTACACACTGGACTTGGTTTATCAAGAGCACACTATAAAGCAGAAATAAAAAATAGGAAAGAAAACAAAGGAGGTATTACTTTCAAACTCTTATTGAGCTTAGAAATTTGTGTGAGAGTTGATAGAAGCTGCTGTGATAACTCTATTTTTAGACAGAGTGCTTTGGCTATAAAGTATTAAAGGAACAGAAAAATAAACAGAAGCCAATATTGTTTGTGGAGGGATATATTAAAACGGTACTAGACCACTTTTCCTCCAATACAGTATGATCTTCTGGTCTGTAGCTGTCCAGTCTCAAGGATCTTACCCCGAGATTTTCAAATGGAAAATGTTACAACTGAACCTAAGATTCAAAGCATGTTCTTTGCCACTGAAAACAGTAGCAGCTCTCTTTTAGTCACAAAGGTCAGAAATTTGTCAGCTTTCTATAAATAAAAAATTAGAACAGTTAGTTCTAATATTGTGTGTTAGGCTGGCATTCTGCATGGGACTTATACCTTCATAAATGACCTTGTGTGTGCACAAAATTGAATTAAGGAGTCTTGTAACATCTATATTCACCTAGTGACTGACTTGATTTCACAAAATATGGGGATCCGTTATGCAGTGGCAGCCAGTGGAGTGACTGAAGTACCATGTCCTGATGTGCTGTGAGCACTAATGCACATTAGAGTGTTCTTTGATATATATCTGGACACTGGATAGGACGTGTCCAATGTGCATTGGCACACTCTTCCCAGTGCTTGGATGAATATGTTTACAATTTTCTAATAAGAATTTGTTGCATTTCTGCAACACAGCTATAAATACATAAAGTTATGAAGTTTATACTGTGATGTTGGATCTTGCCCTTGGTCAAATTTTGCCTGTTTATTAGATATGTTTGTTTTCATTATGAAAGAACCTGTGTGAAGACATCTGTTACCAAAGTAAAGATGGATTTTGGCATCCATGCCAGGAGAATCAGAACTTCCTTCCCTTCTACCTTCTGCTTCAGTTTTCCATGACACCCCAAACCTGCTCCAGTGGGTTTCTTCTGGCAGAGGTTGTTAGGGTATATACAGGAGGATTGTGGAAGGGAGGGGGTTGCCTGTTGTAACAGAAGCAGTGGGGTCCAGTAGAAGTACAGCACTGGATTTTGGACATTTCTAGTGTAAATCAGAAGTCAAGTGTTAAACTTCACCCACCCACCCCTTGAAATACTGGTTCACTGTCATATATAGCATAGCTCAGCATACTGGTCAAGAGATTTTTAAGTGTTCTTTCTTGAGAGGGGGTGGGTGGTTTTCTGAATGGTATATGCAGCAAGGGAAGCTGCTGTATTCTTGTCCTGATAAGCCTGGTAGAACAAAGATTAGTTACATTCATTGAAGGGCATCCCAGAATCTTGACCTCTTCCCTGCTGAGTGACTCATAGGGCTACTTCCTTTTGCCTATGCCTTTATGTTAGTATATTCAGGGCTTGAACTCTAAAATGCCGCATTATTTCCCAAGAGTACAAATAACTGGATGCTGAAAATTGTGCATGTGTTTCTTGTAGATTCAACGCATGTATCAATCCAGAAGATAAGGTTTTATTGTTTTTAGTGAATTGAAGCAAGGTCTTCAGACCCATATTTCCCCATGTGCTCTTCAGATCCATTACGCCCACAGCCTTCAGTATAAGCAGTGGCCTATACATGCAATAACCTATACAAATTGGTACACTGGTTTGATTAATCTGAGACAAGAAGGATGTAGATAGTCCTTGTAGGTTTGACCTACAGATTTTAAGTGGGTTGAAGGAGGCATGGGGCAGTGGAAATACAGCAGGCCCTCCATATATGTGGGGGGTCCATTCCAGGAATCCCCATGTAAAAGAAAAAAAAAACCCTAAAGGCAGCAATGTATGCACACCCGTTGCTGCTATTTTATGCATAGGGATGCAGCATTTTGCATGAAACAGAGATTGCACACATGCAAGTGATGGTAAGGGAGGGCCCACTGTATACACCTCCTACCACGTTCCATAGCTGCATGTAAAACTTATGTCTTGGGGCTGTGTACTAACATTCTTAGTCTTGTCAGGTTTGCACATTCAAAGGTGAGAATAACTCCACATTGAGGACCCAGTACACCTACATGACTGTTCACAAAAGGTAGAAAGATTCAGGCTTATGTAGCAGGACAGCCTAATTAGCCTTTGGAGACATATTCAATTTGTTCAGTATTGTTTTTGTGGAACCACCCGGTGTGCTAGATGAAATGGTGTGGAATGAAGTTTCAAAAGTGACAGCTAGAATTGCTAAAATTATGGGAAGCAATATGACCAGATTATTTCATTCTTTCCTGTTAGAGTCTTCCACTTCTATGACATCTGCATCTGTAACAGTAGGTGGGAAAAAGATGTCTAAACTGACTTCTCAAATGGAGCTTCAGGTAAGTGATTTGGTTTTGGTGAAATTGTTCAAGTATATAAAGGCAGATTCTATGTTTCTTTCACTGATACATTTGTATATATTTAGACATGCTGTAAAGTGTGGGGAGGGACAGTAAGTAACTGTTTTTATGTAAAATTAAATTTTTCCCCTAATATTTCAGGTTCTTCAGTCAGCGCTTGTCACTTTTGATTTAATTGAAAGCATTCTGGCCAGAGTAGAAGAACTCACAGATACACTTGTGTACTAAACTGCTGGGATCACATAAAGCATTTGTCTCCCTTGCCCTACTGTTTCACATCATGCACTGTATTTATATTTCTGACATTGTGATTTGAAAATATAAAGTACCATACTTTAAATATATCCTGAGTAATGAATGATTTTATAGCCTGCTAGAAAAGAAGTCCGAGGAATATAATGTATGTAGAAAACACCTACAGGAATAAGTTTGTTTGGCATATTTGCTAAATACACAAACACATCCAACTGGGTCTCAGGCTGTGTTGAGCCAGCCTACAATTCAGTGATCTGAACTACGCTTTTCTCAGGCAAAACTTACAGGAGCAAGTATAAATAAATAACCAGGGCATAGGTAACATAGTAGACTTTGTGTGGTCTTTCACCTGATGTGACATAAGACATGTGACTCAATGTTCCTACAAATGAGAGTGGGATACTGGTAGTTTCACATAGTTACATTCAGTGTGATGAATCCAGAATTATTGATTCAAGAACTCTAGGTAACTCCAGATGGTTAGGGAGCCTTCCATAGCAGCATGGGAGATAATACAGGGGAGGGAAGAATGAGCAAAAGTGCTTTCATTCCCTCCCTTTTCCTTCAGCGGGGGCCCCTCTGCTGGATCTTGGTCTGTACTATGAGTGAGAAGAGCCCTTTTGTTCATGGAATGGCTATTCTGACTGATTCCTGTAAAATTAGGCTGCAGTATACAAAAATTATCACAATTATTAATGCTGAACCTAAATGTCACATTTTTATATATACCATGCGTTGGCAGTCTTAATTCTTACTACCGGAAATGTACCAGTTGAAGAATTCCTTGATAAGTTATAACCCTGTGCATTTTGCAAAGAAACACCAGGCAAAACATTAAGCATGGTTAAAAAAAGTTTTCTAGTGAAAAGTTCTCTCGCTTGTGATATATGCACAACGGAAAAAAAAGGGTAGCAATCGAGTGTATCCAATAGATGGGATGGAGGAAACACAAAGCATGGGCCTCTGCTGTCATAAGGAGGACATTCTAGATGTGTAGTATAGAAACGGGGAATTTATTCTGTCTCGGGAGATGCAGAGATAAATGTGAAATACAGCACAGTAAATGGCACTGTTTGATTACATGCGATTTGCCTACAATCTTTCAGCAGTTGGGAGCCATAGCAGTAGGCACACTATAGTTTATTAACAGTGTCATAAATAAACTTATCAAGCAGCTGCACTAGAAATTTTAACAGGCATTTCAGCTGTGAGTAAATTTTTTCATTCCCAAGGATGTTAAAACCAGAGGTTCTCCAATCCATTTAGCCCTGAATAATGACACTGGGAGATCAAGACTATTGACATGAAAGAAGACCTCTTGAACGTTTATTTTCATTTGTGGGAAGGAGGACACTAATATCAACCATTATGGTTATTCTTAGGAAAGAAAGAATAGAACGTAGTAAACAATTACTTTGGTATAAACTACATCATTATACATTTTGAAATTGCTGGCAGTTTTTCTGTGGTCTTAAAAATGACTATTTACCACAATATTATATAAGGGTATTGGAATATCCATTTCTTCCCCAAGTTAAATATAAACAGTATTTGTCTTTTGAATGCTGAAAATCAGACTAATTGAACAGCAATGTCTCCTGATGGTTATACAGGAAACTAAATTGAAACAAATTGCACACAGATTTCATTCTGAATGACATAAATGTGTTTTCCAAATAGATAAACTGATTCCTTTGTGGTTTCAAGGTTTAAAGCACAAAACTGGGGTTGTGTTTTGTAAATAAACATGGTCAACAATTTGATGAAAACCTTAAGTGGTGTTAATTAAACTACAGTCCAGTTGGCGCTGATGAAGCATTTTCCAAACAAAGCTTTGCTCTACAATCTGTGTTTTTGCCATTAGCATTCTATAACGAATATTATCCAGATGTGGTTTCGAAGTGGTCTTGTCATGAAGAGTAAAAGATACAATAGGTTAAACTAATGGCTTATGAAACTAATACAATATAGGAACTGAAAACAGTGTTCATATTACAGTTATGTAATATGCAGTTATGGAAATGAATTTGTAAATTACTCTTTTGTGGGTATTTTTTACATAAGATTTAAGAAGGCATCAAACTTAATAGCTTTATTCTAATTTCAAACTGGTGTGATTCAGAGAATGTCATGGGTGCCCTTATCTCATGAAGTAAAAAAACCTCAAACTACTGTTATTGTGGTGATCTCTGATCCAGCGAGATATACTACAAAAGTTTCTGTTTGCAGAATAAAGAGTATTCATAGTACCTAAACACCCAGACCTAGAAAGCACAAGTGGAATACAAATACACTATGAAAGTGAAATAGATGCTACTCATAGGGGAGTCCTTTCTGATCTTGCTAAATTCTAATGGCCAGGATCCTGTTGGTAACTCAACCCAGCATAACTATTGATGTTGGTGCTTTCTTAAGTGGTGCATAGTAACGTCAAGAAGGGTTGCTTGGGAGCCAGCAGACCAGCTTCCTCTTCCTCTCTGAAGAAAAGAAAGATGTCTTTCTCTGCCGTCTTCCCACTGCCATAATTGCAATTACTATGACCAGATTAACTTTGCTGCTACACTGCTTGCTATGCCCCTACTGCTGGTGGTGTAGTTACACCAGCTACTAGCATCATGACCATTATTACCTGATTAAAAATCATTGTTGGCATCAACCACAGCACCCCATTTCAGCTCTACATAGGACCATGGCTTAAAATACAGTTAACCACTCAATTAGGCAACTTGTGGCCCTCCAGATGTTGCTGGATGGAAACTCCCATCAATCTCTACCATTAGCTAAGCTGAATGGGAGTTGACGTCTACAAACATCTACCCCGTCTGTTAACTCTGTTTATGATGACAAAAGAAGATGAGCCACATTGACCAGAAAAACAGGAATGAATTTATGTATCATGTACATACACACAGCAGTCCTAAAGCAGTCCTCCTGAAAAGGAGTCCTAAATTCTTGCAAAAATAACTAATGTTATTTGATTTGCTTCTTATTTTGTGAAGGGTAGTGTGTATATGCCTGCTATTAGATGCATCTATAGTTAGTATTACAAGCAATAAACAATGAATGGATGGTTGTAAGACAGACTCCCTGCTGGAGCAGTATTAGATGCCATTAAGTGCATAGTAATGGACAAAAGACTTCCAAAGAAATTTTACTTGTGTGGAAGCCTTTATGTTGACATATTAACATACACACAGAGCTATTTTGTTCTACTTATTATTTGATAATAAAATAAATTGTGCTGCCTACCTTTGCTATAGTCAGCATGAGTTTAATGGCTTCAGCAGTATTATGGACTGGGATTATCCGTAAATTACTGCCTAAGAACCTAAAGCACCAAAATTCCTTAATTTCAATCATGCTCGATACAGTATTTATAATTTTACACTGCAGACCCAAATAGCAATATGACAGAACATAACTGTAATTTAATCTGATTGCTACATTTTTAGATTTTACAAAACCTGACATTTCTTTGTCAATGAGATTGGAATACATTTTGAAGTGGACAACTTCTGGCCTTCCAGAAGTTGCTGAACTGCAGCTTCCATCATCCGTCACCATTGGCATGGCTGGCTAGAGCTGATGGGAATTGAAGGCCAAAAATATTTGCCATACACTTTGCAATGAACTTACTGCAGCGTGGAAGAATAAAATAAATAGAGGTTGGAGACTTTAGATAGATAATGCTGGTATGCTTAGTTGCAGAATATTTGTATCAAGGTCATGAAAAGCTAAACATCTGTTAAATGTGGAACAGTGTTTAACATATCTGGATATTATGAAAGGAAATAGCCACAGGAGAAGTGTAAAGGGTGTTATAGGAATTTCAGAGTTGGTACTTACGTGAACGATCATTCTGGGATGACAGGAGGAGCAATCCACCACGCCTGGGTTGATCCTCGCGCCAGCTTACGCAGGGGTTGTTCTCGAGCTAAATGAAAATCCGTTAAACTGACTTCTGTCCCTCTCCAGCCAGTTTCCTTTCTCTAGTGTAACTAATTATGTTTCCTATTTTACCCCCACCACTTCATGTATATCTACATATATATGTATATGTATATGTATTTTATAGCGGTGGGTGTGGATTGCTCCTCCTGTCATCCCAGAATGATCGTTCACGTAAGTACCAACTCTTCATTCTTGGGCTGACAGGAGGATCAATCCACCACGCCTGGGACTTTCCCAAGCTGACATATGGGTGGGATCCTCACTACATCACTGCTTGCAAAACCCGGCACCCAAACGCTGCCCAGGCCGATCTGTATTTATCAAGTTTGTAATGTTTAATGAAGGTAGTTGCCTTCTTCCACCCTGCTGCACTGCAAACATCCTCCAGTGAACAGGAGGAGTTATAAGCCACTGAAGTTGCCATTGACCTAGTAGAATGAGGCCACACATTCTCTGGGCGTGGCTGCTTCGCATAGTCATAGCAGATGAAAATGCAAGTTTTGATCCAGACCTCAATGACTGCTTTACTCACCCTTTGACCCAGCGTCTTTGGTTGAAATGACAGCAGTAATGCATCCGAGTGGCGGAACTCTTTAGTCCTTTTTATATATGCTTTTACTGCTCTCCTTAGATCCAACGTGTGCCCCTTCTTCTCCAACGGATGCACTGGTTTCGGGCAGAAAGTTGGCAAATGAATTGTTTGCTGATGGGATGCTGAAGACTGGCATTTTGGCAAGAAGGAAGGGTCAAATTTCAGAGTTAATTTATCTTGTTCAAACTTGCACAAGTGCTCATTTATTGATAGAGCTGCCAACTCTGACACTCGTCTAGCCAAAGTTATAGCCAGGAGAAAAGGGGTCTTAAAGGACAGCAACCTCAAAGATTACTCCTTCAGTGGTTCAAACGGTGGACCTGTCAAAGCATTCAACACCAGGTTCAAGTCCCAAGACGGGAACCTGTGTACGGTTGGAAAAGATGACAAGGTGGCCCCTCTGAGAAACCGTTTGATATGAGAATGCTTAGTATAGGAGTCCCCATCCTCAGATAGAATTGCTGATAATGCAGCAACCTGTCTCTTCAAGGTATTAGGGCGAAACCCTTTATCCAGTCCGTCTTGCAGGAACTGCAATATCTGTGGCACTCCCACGTCTTGTAGAGGGATGTTATTCCCCTCACACCATTTACGGAAAGTTTTCCACGTTCTGTCATATATTTTTTGTGTGGTCTCCCTATGTGATCCTAAAATAGTTTTGACCACACTCTCTGCATATCCATGCTGCGTTAACAACCGCCTTTCAATTGCCATGGAGCCAGACTCAGCCATTTGGGATTCGGATGGCTCACTGGGCCTTGAGTTAGTAAGTCCGGCCTCAAGGGTAACCTCCACGGAGGCCCCTGTGCTAATTGCAGCAGCAATGGGAACTATGGTCTCCTTGGCCAGTGTGGAGCCACCAGCACCACTGTCGCTCTCTTAGGCGGACCTTTGCCAGCACTCTCTATATGATTCGAATTGGAGGGAATGCATAGTGTGTTCCCGGAGGCCACCTTACTGACAGCGCATTGTGCACCTCCGCACCGTTGTCTCCAATGATGGAAAAATATCTTTTTAATTTGGCATTTTCTCCAGTAGCAAACAAGTCTACCTGTAAAGGACCAAAAGTACTTTCTGTTTCCTGGAACACATTCCTGTTGAGAGACCATTCCCCTGGATGTAGCCAATTTCTGCTCAGATAGTCCGCCTGTATATTGAACTCTCCTTTCAGATGAACAGCTGTGATTGATTTTACATTCCTTTCGGCCCACCTGAAAAGACGCATTGACTCCAGCACTAGGGGCGCCGAGTGTAAGCCGCCCTGTTTGCAAATATATGCCTTTACTGTCATGTTGTCCGTGAAAACCTTCATATGACGGTCTTTCACCAGATGCAAACATCTCTGGAGGGCTAGGCAAACCACCTTCAACTCCAGGTAATTGATATTGAAACGTCTGTCCAAGGCCGCCCAACACCCCTGCACTGAATAGCCTTTGCAGTGGGCTCCCCAACCTGAGAGGCTTGCGTCTATTGTCATATGGATCATGTCCTGTTTCTGCAAAGGAACTCCCGCAGTCACATTCTTTCCTTGTAGCTACCAAGACATCTCGATCAGGATATGATGTGGCACTTCTACTTTGTAATGGTTTCTCATAGCTATTGCCAGCTGATGTCTCATCAGTAACCGCTGTAGTGGTTTTGAATGGAAACTTCCCCATTGCACTAGCTGTGTTGTGGAAATAAGGAGCCCCAACACCTTTGCCAACTGCATTAAATCTGCAGACTTGCTCTGAGTCAACCTGCGAGCCACTCGCTACACATTCTCTAACCTCTCTTTGAAAAGATATAGCCTCCCTTTCAATGTGTCTCTGATTGCCCCTAAATGTGTCGGTACCCTTGTCGGGGTCAAAATGCTTTTCTCGAAATTGAGAAGGAACCCGTAATTTGATAGAGTCTGGATTGTTAAGTCCAAGTCCTTCCTTAACTTGTCCTGCGAATGTGCCTTCAGTAGGATGTTGTCCAAATATGGGTAAAGGTGCACCCCCTGCATCCGCAGGAAGGCTATCAACGGAATCAGCACCTTCGTGAAGACACGTGGTGCTGATGCTAGACGGAAAGGCAAGGCCTTGAATTGGTAGTGACAATCCTGGTAGTTGAATCTCAGGTATCTCCGGTCGTCCGAACACATGGGAACATGGAGGTACGCCTCTTTGAGATCTATAGATGCCATGCAGTTCCCCACAAGCAAATTCTCTTTGATCGTTTGCAAGGTCTCCATTTTGAATTTTCAGTATTCCACGAACCAGTTGAGATACCGCAGATTCAACACCGGCCTGTGCTTGCTATTTGGTTTTGGCAACACGAAGAAAACTGAATACACCCCTGTGTACTTTTGATGTCCTGGGACCTTCTCTATCACCCCTATTTTTAGTAAATGAGTTATTTCCTGATAAACCACCTGTTGTTTGCTTTTCTCTTTTGGAACTGGAGATGGAAGAAATCTGTCCTTTGGACTCATCTGGAAATATATTTTGTAACCTTGTGTTACCACATTTAGAACCCAACGGTCCGATGTTATCCAAGACCATCCATTTCCAAAGGCCAGAAGTCTTCCCCCCACTTTCTGTTGCTGGTTGTCAATACTGAGTCTTCCCTCACTTGGGATTGCTCCCAAGCTTCCCTTGTCCTTGTTTATTGTATTGATACTGTTTTGAGAACCGTGGTTTCTATCTGTTCCATTGGTACCTTCCAGCCCTATATTCAGAGCTTCTCCCTGAAAATCCATAAGACCTTCCTCCACGAAAGGAGTAATTAGATGTTTGATAATTTCTCCTTTCTACCCTTCTCTTTTGAAGAGTGGGCATTACCTGTTTTTTCTCTTTTGTTTCCACTAAAACCTTCTCTAAAGCCTTTGCACCCAAATAGCAGATCTCCCTGAAAAGGGACGAAAGCCAAATTATTACAAGACTTCTGATCTGCCTCCCCATGATGCAACCACAAGGAGCGCCTTGCTACCGTTAACATGTTTATGTTCCTTGCTGCATATGTGGCTGCATCCAGACCAGCGTCTGCTACATACTTTAGCACCCTTTGTATCCGCTCCACTGCTTTCATTAACTCATGCATACTCAGGTCCTGTGCCTCCAGTATATCCTGAGCCCACAGTACCCCTGCTTTAGCAAACATGGAAGTGGCAGTAGACACTTTGATCGTCACAGAGGCTGCTTCGTGTGCTTTCCGAAGTGATGACTCTGCCCTACATTCATCTATCTCAGTGGTTCTCAACCTTCCTAATGCCACTACCCCTTAATACAGTTCCTCATGTTGTGGTGACCCCCAACCATAAAATAATTTTCGTCATTTATTTATTATTTATTTAGTTAGTTATTTAGTTATTTCCAGCAATAGATTGGAAACACTGCCCTGAATCACTGCTCTGGATAGACTTCTAATGCCTAAAAACTGGTAACCCTCCCCCCTTTTTTAAGCACAGAAAGCGTCCATCAATGCCAGAATTAAGGCAGTAGTTCTAGTTCTGAATGTTGGGTTTCCACAGTTCAAAAAGCCAATCACTCCCAAAGGCAATGCCGAAAGAGCCCACATTTTACATGAGGCGCAGGGAGGAAAGGACAGGGAGAGAGGAAAGATGGCGGCATAAGCAGACGCGTTTTGTTTCACTCCCTCCCTCCCTTAAAGGGAGTGTGGACGCTGAACATACAAAAAGCAAGGAATGCAAGACAGTCAGGGCGAAGAACACAACACGTGTGTGTGGCAAGCGCCAAGGGTCCACGCACAACAAAAGCGAGAGGAGAACCTGCCGAACCAAAGGCGACAGCCACACTGACAACTTCCATGAAGCGGCGTGCCCAGAATGAATGGACAACCGGGCGATCGCCACTGCTGCAGCCCCACCACTTTGGGAAGCAAGCGGAACCCAGCTACTCGCTTGCCCCGGCAAGCAACTCAGTTCACCGGCATGAATGAGTGTGCGGTGAAGAGGGTGAGGGGACGGGGTCTTACCTCCCAGACGTCCCGCTGCAGTGCCATAAACCCTGAAGGGGAAGCCCTGTGTGTGTGTGGGGTGCAGGCGCAAGTGTCCAAGCAGCGCCTGGCTGCGCCTGGCTGCACGCCTCCTCTCCCCTCCTGCCAGCGCAGGGTCTCCTCACCTCACCTCCGGCTCCAGCTCTCTCCTCCCGCTCTCCGCACCTCCGGTTCCACCTAAGGCCCCTCCAGTGCTTTCCCACCAGGCAAGGAAAGACTGGGAAACGCCCAGCATGCCTCCTCTCCCCTCCTCCCAGCGCAGGGGTCTCAGAAGTACTGCTCCCATTGGCTCTGAGGCCACCTTCTTTTAAAAGGGGGGGCAGGATTGAGGACTGGCGACCCCTGTGAAATGGTCGTTCGACCCCCAAAGGGGTCCCGACCCCCAGGTTGAGAACCACTGATCTATCTCCTTCAGTTGGGTGTCCCCTTCCCTGGGGACAATGGCACCCGACACTGAACCAGCAATCGGAGCATCCACAGGAGGCACTTTAAGGAACTCCGCATCCTCTTTTACAAAAGAGTATAGCTTTTGACTGGATGCCCAATTTTTCCTAGCACTTCCCTGAGAAGACGACTCTGCCATGATGACCTCTTTGAACAATTCTGGCAGAGGAATTTCCATGCTCCTTGTTTCCTTTTTCCTAATTACTGACGCCAGTTTACATTCCTTATTCCCTTTCTCTTGTGATATGTTATCACTATCCAAACCTAACAGTTGAAGCACCCTTCCCAAAGTTCCCTTAAAGAATTGTGCTTCAAACATCCTATCTGTTTCAGACTTCTCATCTTCATCATCCTCTGAGTATTGACACTCCTTCTCCTCCCAGTCTAATACTTCTTCCTGAGCTATTTCCTCATCACTGAGAGCCAGTTCCTCACTGATGGTTTTGCTGAATTCTCTAGGTGGCGGCGAAGTCACTCTCTTTGCTTGGGCATTCCCTTTTGAGGAGCAGGACTTTTCTTCATGTTGCGCCACTGACCCCTTGCTTGTACTTGGCCTACCATCCTGCTGTACCCTCCTTTCCTTCACTTGATGTATCCCACGTTGCTCATCAGTGTCCTCCTGCTCTATTGTTCTTTTACTTGCCTGTTGCATTTCTGTCTGCTCTTTATTACAACCTGAATGCCGTTGTAAATTCATTTGATTATTAATCAACTGTGTAGTATTAATTAATTGTTGTTGTACATCAGATTACTTGCACAAGTTCATTAGTCTGAATATGACTAGTTGATCAAAAAAATCAGATGTGTTCAAATTCATTGGCCCGCTTTGAGTAATTAACATTGCTTGTAACTGCGTCGCCACAGCCTTCCTCACCATGTGCTGCATTTCACTTCGAAAGTTTTCCACTGAGTGCTGCCTCTGATTACCAAGGACACCCTGCCAAGCCTCTGTGTGCTCCTTTTGTATTTCTAGCCTCTGCTGTGGTGCATTTGCCAGCCATCCTGCCATGAACTGTTTAAATTCTAATGGCAAGGCTATCTGTTCGGGCCTGCAGGTGACCTGGTCAGCCGGGCGCGGCTCCGCCATAACTGGCGCGGCGGCTCTGTGTGCATCCGCAGCGGCTATATCATTCGGCGCTGCGTCACCACTCACGTGTGCAGCCACAACCAACATGGTGCCCGAACCCTCTGAGGGGCTGGCTACCTCCCATGACGCCATCTTAGAATCTTTCCTTCCAAGATGGCGCCCTGAACTCTCAGTGGTAAGTTTCTGGCTACCTGAATTCTGTTTCAGAAGCTGTTTGCCTCTGGATTTATCTGCTCTCTTCACCTTTCTCTCCGATTTCTTCTCCATTGTCTTTTTCTCTATAGCCTTTTTTGTTGTGACCATTTTTGAGTCGTCTGCCTCGCTTTTGCTCAAGGTCAGAAATACTTTTTGGAGTTCCGCAGAGCGGTCGTCATCAGCAATCCGCTGCGTTTTACTTTTTTGGCCATTTGCTCCATTCTCATTGTCTGTGACCCGCCGAGCGGTGGTTTTCTGGACAGAAATCAATTTACTTGTGTCCAAGCCCAACATTTCTGTGGCGCTCCAGATCACTTCATCAAGCGCCATTTTGCCATTTCCATTCCTTTTGGAATTCCTTTTGGAAGCCATTCCTGCACTCCCGCTTAATTGAGTCTATTTTTTCCCCCTGTGTTGCCGGAGGGGGATGAAACTGTGTCTTACTGACATGCAGGAGAAAAACAAAACTGGCTGGAGAGGGACAGGAGTTGGTTTAATGGATTTTCATCTAGCTCGAGAATGACTCCTGCGTAAGCTGGTGTGAGGATCAACCCAGGCATGGTGGATTGATCCTCCTGTCAGCCCGAGAATGTTCTCTTAAGTCACACACACTACAGTCCTAGTAAAAATAAAATACTATTTGCGATTGAGGGAAGCTGTTCTTATGAGAAAGAACTTTGGTGGCTGAGGATAAACATCCTATGAGAATTTGATTGTCTCCAATTCTATGGCTGTTGGGTTTTATTTTGTTTTGCTTTTGGAGTGGGAAAACCTCCATTACATGTGATGATGCATTCAAAGCAACATGTGTTTTGACCCTGAGAATCTCATTTACATAGGTGTATGGTGGCAGAGCAGCTAGGAAGAATCTGAAAAACTTTTCATTAGAATGGAGAGAGCACATCAATGTATCATCAGCAGCAATCTATGTCCCTTCACATATTCTCCCGCTTTGCAGAAACTGGCAATCTGCCAGAGACTTTTACCTAAATTGGTTTTAGCTTCAGCTATCTGGAACAAACATTCCATTAGAATAGTTGCTCCTTTGATGTAGAGAGCAAAATAAATTGCAGTAGGTCTGCTCCTATATCTATCCTGCAACTGCTACTTATAAAATGTATACATGGGTTCTCATATTGATCTCAGCAGCAAAATATTACGCCACAATTCAATCTTTGAACCTTGCACAGGGATATAAGAAAATATTTCTAAGAGATGGGAACTGGGTAGTTTTTACTGTTTCCTTATAATCATCTACTTTAATAAGTGCTGGACAACAGTTATCAAATCAATTCACTAGTACAAGAGAATAAAGCCTGTTGAATATGTCATGTAAAATTATGGTGGTATATAATTTTTGGATATGTCATCTAAAGTACTGTAGATCCTTGGGGATTAAACCAGGGATCAATTTCACATCACTCTCAGTGGCAGCCCATCTCCAAAACATTTGTAGGGGCATGAATCTCAGGTTCCCCTTCATGTGTGTCAGAAGATGGATTGCAGTAGCCCAGTGTGGGCCAATGCACCACACACCACACAGAATTGCACCTTCCTAGAGTAAATGTCCAGGTGTCCTTGCTCCAACAGTTTTCTTTGATGCCATTGTACTTGACACCAGTTGTTGATCATGCTCATATAAGAGTATACTGTAGCCCTTCCATATATCAGTGCCGAATATAAACAGACATAGTTATTCATACATTGTATTACTTTAGGCAAGTATATGTGTATGCTGTTGTATATTCTGGATCCTTCTCATTCACCCTTGGAATTCTCCTGTGTGGTACAATCTCTCCCACTCCCTCCTCAAGTGTGTGTAATTGCAAATGTTCACATTCATTCATTGTAGGCTGTGCTTCTCGTTTTGTGCCTCTTCCTGTGTCATCTTCCTACTACTGAAATGTTAATTATGAGCTTCTTAAAACAAGGAAGTAGAGTAGACTAAATCCTTGTTCCTGAAATCTTGAACATACTAATAGAATCAGGTAATCATGGGTAACAACTCAATAAAACAGTTTATCCCTTTGAATGAATATATAAGGCTGACCCAAGCAGCCTGTTATGCTATCAAGATATGCTGCTCTTGCAATATAAGTGATATTCCCCTGGCATAAGATGTGGCACTACCCATTCTGGTCATTTTTTTTTTTTAATCAGGGTACATTCCTCTTTTCTGGCCCAAAAGTAAGCATGGGGGGGAGGCAGGGTTTGGAGGGGTCTCCAACATGTCTAGTTCACTAGTTTTAGTCTCAGAGAGCAATCTGGCCCCTGGCACCAAAACAGTTCTCTATGTCTTCTCTATGTGGTTGGAGCTTAGCAGCACAAGGTAGATTTTCAGATCATAGGTCCTATAAGCCACAGTCATAAGTGCAGTTGCATGGAAGCAGGACTTTGCTGAAACCAAACAGGATTTACTTCCAAGCTAATTTTATTAGGGCAGGGTTCCAAAATCTCCTATTAACTCTTTAAAGGTAAACATTAAACTACATTGTAGTTGATAACCACAGATTTGTTGCATTTTTAGAATTTTCCTGTATTGTCAAAATCATTAAAACCTGTGTCACATTGACTGAGAGAAACAATTTTCTTAGAAATAACAAGGCAAAGTTATTATCTGACTAAACTGTTCTTTGAGTAGTTTCCACTGAGTGTAAAAAATAAATTTTGTTTATGACTTGGATAACTGGAAAAGTGCTATAGACTTTTCTACTCAATTTCTTTTGGAAATAAAACCAACTATTGATGATTTATTCATTTCCTACCTTTGCTGAACTTTGAACATCACATCCCATTCCTTTGGTCCATGAAGGGCAGCTGACAAAAGCAAAAATCCGTTCCTATGAATGCTCATGAACTTCTTTAGTCTTTCAAAAAAGAATTCTCTGTCTGTAACAAACAGGTCCTGAGCATCAGCCAACAAAAATGCAACACCTGGAAAAAAAGTTTGTTGTCAAGGCAGACTCAACTGATGATTTTTTAAAAATGGACAATCAAAATACATAAATAGTTGAAATATATTCTATAACTTACTATTGAAACAGAGTTTATTCAGAAATGAAGCTGCAATTGTTAGTTTATGTCCCTGGAATTTGCAAGACTGTCAAATAAACAGAGATGAAAAAATAGCAACATGGGTCTGGGATGAAGTGTTTCTACATGTCCTGATGATACCTGCTTGGTGTATTGTGCTGGTTCTGAGCCTGTGAATTGGGTTGGTGGAGGAGAGGAGAAAACAAAGCTGCTGGATGGGGGAGAATTTTGCAACAGGCAAAATCTGAAATGCTTTCCCCTAAGCAGAAGCGGTTTACTGGGGCAGCTGTCAGCATTATTATGTAAGGCATCCCAAGACAGTTTGCTGCCAAAAGGAGAGCAGCTAATGA
The DNA here is from genome assembly GCA_948474755.1 of Ctenosaura bakeri. NCBI lineage: Eukaryota > Metazoa > Chordata > Lepidosauria > Squamata > Iguanidae > Ctenosaura > Ctenosaura bakeri. The sequence goes on from CAOLHI010002144.1 coordinate 404,775, forward strand.
TGCCACCCACCAAAGTCAAGGTAAGGAGTACCCAAATCCAGTCAGTTGGGAGGGGCATATGCAGATGGTCCCACAAGTGTTTCTCTCCATTGCTAGAAGTACATAAAATAAAAATAACAATTTAAATAACTATCCACTTGTTACCTTTCCATATGCCCAAAATTTACAGCATGAGGTGTCTACCTTATTCTGTCCAGTAAAGAACTAACTCTGTTGCTATGCCACAGAATTTGTAAACCTAGCAATTTGAAAGCCTGTATTAAAAACTGAACACACCTCACAAAATACCTCTCCGTTTGGCATAAATTTACCCTGATTTGCTTATCAATCTACGGAATGAAGTTCTGTTATTCATATCAGCTTATGTGTACTCAGAATTATCCTTCAAAAAGGAACAACTATAGTCCTCTAGCTTGATGACAGCAGCCATAAACAAAATTTCTTGGCTATAAGTAATTGTAAAGGGCACATACATAAGATTTTGAGATAAGTATGCTGTCCATATTTTGAAAAGCAGGAGTCCCAACATGGCTCAGTCCCTAGTACGTGTATTAAACAACATATTTAATCAAACCCTGATACAGTAGACCAAATTATATTTCAAGATGGTGAAAGACTTCAAGATCAATAGCCCACCTTTTTGCATAGCCTCACTTTTGTTTGTTTTAATGCCAGCAGTTTAAGGCCATTATCCTGTTCAAGAGTGAGGGGAGCATAAATTTCTGCCAACATATTTCAACTGGGCTTCCTCTGTGATAGCTGTGCAATGCACATTGATAACACTGGGGCACACCTCAGGAAATCAAGAACTATGGGGGTCATGGGCACTAATTGTCTGCAGCTGTGTAGCTGGGAAAAGACAACAGCCTTTGCTATCCTTGCCCAGGAGGGCAAATGCAGACAGATGGTTCATAAGAGACTTCCACAACCACTGATGGTCCATGAATGTGTCCTCTGGTACCATCAGGTTGTGATGATGTTGGGTAATGGGTGTCGTTCAGGGAGGCATTGAGTATTTCCTTCTTCAACAACTGAGAAAGTAAATACCTTGGTAGAATGGGAGGTCAGGCCAGCTTATGTCACCAACAGGATTTTCATGTAGCCTTGTGGGCCTAAGTAGTCTTGTGGGCCTAAGTAGTCTTGTGGGCCTGATTCCATATAGCCAGTCCTTGAAAAATATTTGTTAAACACTTGCCTTTCTTGCCAAAATTTTAGATTCTTTACCAGAAAGAGAGAAAATAATGGATCCATCTTCTACTGAATCTGAATATCGAATCCTGTGTTTCTGGTTCTGAAGTGATGATGAAATTTCATGACCCTAAATAAGAGGTTAAAATATTTTATTAAAACAAATTTACCATTCTGTCTCTTATGGTAACATAGCTGTTAGAAACGGTTTGCATATTACAAAGGAATATGTAATATTTGTATAGACGTAAGCAGTATTTGAATCCACTTTTCTCCAACCTGCTGCCACCTTACGTTTTAACTCACTTCACACCAGCAAGAATGGCCAGTGGTAAAGGATCCTGGGAGCTGGTCCAAGACAACTGGAGGGCATCAGATTGAGAAAGATTACAGTAATCATTGTTTTATTTAGAGCCTGGAAATTTACCTTTTCAATGTAATTAGATAGGTATAGATTTGAGGGGGCCCAGAGCAGTCTCCATTACAGGGCAATTTTTTAAAATTAATGCTTTACTTTCCAACTTCTCTAAAATACAGGAAGCCCCCATCTTTCAATGCCCTGTTATCTGACAACTTGTTCTTTTGACACTTCCAAATTAAGGACAAGTTTCATTAATTCAATGGGGGTTCTGCTCTTTCATTGGTTCATCTTGCATATGGGGGTTGCTTGGCACCACTTGCGTGTGCACACTGCTTGCAACAGAGAAAAAAAAGCATCAAATCAGCTGAGAGACTTTGAAAGCAGTGTGTGCACAGTTGGTCCCAAGTGAGCCTCTGTAAGTCCTTCATGCTTCCTACAGTACAATACATGAGTTCTGCTTCTCAACCAATTCTGTTTTCTAACAGTGCTTTGATCTCTAACCTGTCAGATAAGTAGGGGAAGCTCACTATTAAAATAGTATCTTTTTTTATTATAAAAAGAAGCATTTTAATGCTACAGGCTGCTGGCTCTCTTTCTGTCTACCACACCTCAAACAGTTGCATAGGGACGTGAGGGCGGGGGGGATGATTCACCTCAGGTGGCAATGTTTTTGGGGCATCCCAGCCTGTAGCTATGCCCCGGTGTGCCCTGGCCATGCCCCACGCACTGTAGCCACGCCCTTGCACACGGCATGCCCCTCCCACCATAGCCCCACCCTCATCCTGCCCTCCAAGCTCCATCACTGACCTCAAATATCCATGACAGAGCATGAGGCAACAAACAAGGCACAATATGACCCTGAGCATGAGCCATGTGATATTGCTACTCCATCACTTAGTAAGGCCCCATCTAAACAGTTTTACAGTTGAACTCCAAAACGACAGAACTCTTTTTAAGTTACTACCACAATATAACTTAGGTATCCCTTCCTTTTTGAAAAAAATTGTCAATTATTATTAATTATTTGTGATTAGTTGTTTCATGCTGCATTAGCCCAAGAGCAGCATTCTGTTTCCAAGAGCTGCCAAGTAAGTGCTGCAGGGAGCTCAGAATTAGGTCATGGTGGCAATGGTCATCTCTCTGCTCCTGCTAGAATTTGGTATTTTGGTTCCCTGCCTTCATACATGGAGATTTCATTAAGCTGTCGTGATTAGTATCTCTTGTTTGCCTTGCATTTTTCTAACTGTTTTTGAAGCAACTAAACTAAATTATTCTCACCACATCTCACCTGTATTAAGTGAAAATAAACTGCACGTGTTAGTAGTGTGTAGGGCAAGGTATTTCCATTTGTCACTCCTAAATCAAGTTTATTACATTTTAATATTACCAAGTTCTAGCATTTTGACTGAGCAAGAAAAATATCCACACCTTTCTTCTGCATTTTTAGAAATACCTTGTTTTCCTTCTTCACCTTGATAGAAACAAGTTGCAGTCCTTCATTTAAAAATATTGCCTAGGGTGCTTTTTCTCTGCTTGCTTATTTATTTAAAGAACATCTAATTATAAAAAAAGCAACAAAAAATCCCAATTCCCAGCTGACATAGAATCAATAAAAAGCAACCCCTAGCAGCAGGCTTACAACATCGAAATACAAGACACAAAGGGTCAAAAGGATAATGAAAGAAGGGAAAGGCAAGCAGGTCTTTCAGCATTGCCAGTGAAATGACTGTGCTTTTCCACCCCATTTCCCTCTGCTAGATCACTCAAGTGGCAGTCTGAGGGAGGAGCTTTTATGGTGTTTGTCCTACCATATGAGGTTAATGTTGCCAAGCTATAGCTTGGGAAGCCATTCTGTACACTAAACTCCAATGGGGAATAAAATAGCTTAGACCTCTCTTGTCAGTTTCTCTGATTCTATCCTCCACATTATTCTTTCTCTTCTGCGATGACTTACTTGAAACGTTTTGCAACAGGCAGGGAGATAGCATGGGGACAGAATGAGGTAAAGAATGGACAGGATGGGTTATTGAAGTCCCATCTTCCACCACAATGGGGAGTAAGGGTTTAAAAAGTACACATGACAGATCTTGTGGTTGGAACGAACTCAGAATTCCAGTTTGGTATACAGAGGCAACTGGAGGAAAGATTTAAGATGGAGTCCTGAATGTTAGGAATACAAATGGGAGAAAGAGAATTTGATAGAATGTTAAAACCTGGAATTGACCATTTAATAGGTAAAATATATAAAATACTATTAACTTTACGGAACAAGAGACTGTTAAAGATAACATGATAAAATGGGTGCAAAATGCTGGACGCCCAATCCCATTAGAAAGCTGGGAAAATTCATGAAGAGATGTAAAAAAATTCTGTAAAAGTACAAGTTTAAAAGAGAGTTATTATAAGGTATATTTTAGATGGTACTATACACTAACACAAATAGCTAAAATAAGCAAAAATACGAAAAATATGTGTTGGAAATGTTTGGAGAAAGGGACTTTGTATCACTTAGGGTGGACCTGCGATAAAACAAGGAAATATTGGAAGGGTATCCATGATTGTATCATAAAAACCCTTCAAATAAATTTCCCAATGAATCCAGAAATATATTTGCTGGATATGTTAGATACTAAATATTTTAAAAAGAATTCATTGCGGAAAATGGTAATTTATATGGTTACAGCAGCCAGAACAGTATTTGCGCAAAGACTGTGCAAAAAGAAGTCCCAGATATTGAAGATTGGTTGTGGAAATTATATGAATTATAGGAAGTAGATAAATTGACATCGATATTGACAGAAAAACCTAAAAAACAATTTAACGAAGAATGGAATTTAATTACCCCTCTTTGGGAGTCCAAATGGGGGAAAACAGTGATGAGTGGGTTAAATATAATGGAGTGAAATAAGTTAAGGAAAACCACTCATTCAGTGTAAGTTAAGAGAAGAAAAAATGTTTGGATGAAACTGAGAGGCAAGAAGCTTGTGTAAAAGATTGAAAGTATGATTCGAGGTAGAGGTTAAATGTTGAAGTACTAAATAAATGGAAAAATTTGCTGGTCATGGGATAGATAAGTTATAACTGACTATGAAATATGAAGTAGTAATAAGGGAAGGTTACTAGGTAGGTATTAAAATTATAGATTGCTTTTATTTTAATTGGTTGTTATATGTTGAATTTATAAGTCGGACATATATTATATATGGTATGATATATATAATTAAAGAATAATGATATGAAGTTCAATGGATGAATAGGTACAACTATGTATGCCGAGTAAGGATTTATAATTATGTAAATTATACAAATATAAAGTGTTTTAAATTTGTGATTTTATTCAATAAAAAGTATTTAAAAAAAAGAATTCCAGTTTGGTAGTGGCACATTTTTTTATGAAGACGCACATTTTTTTATGAAGACACACATTTTGGAAAAGTTACTGTTTGATCTATGGCTTCCAGAATCTCCAAACCAGTGTGGTGATTCTGATAACAGTTATAAAAAGTAATTTTTCCAAGCCAACAATCATGTACCTTCCAAGTTCTAAACCAAAGCTGCTGCCCCAAATTTGTATATTTGGAATTTGCCTCTAAATAAAGATAGTTAAATCTTAAAATAATTACCTCATCTTTCATTTTTCCTTAATGTATATGTGGAAGGGCTTGCCTTATTCGAGATATTTGAGTTCCTCTCTTTCAGTCTTTTGCCTGTGATGCACATTCTGTTCTAGGGATAGCCCTACCTTCAGCAAAGGAGACAATGAATCCTATTGTTGTTCCCAAATTATATAATTAACGGGACTTACGTAAATGTTTACATTATTTCACTGGCATTACTCTAGCTGAGGCTAAAAAATAACAGTCAGACCAGTGAGTCCAGAAGGCTTACACTTGGAACAATTATTGAATCATTATCTCTGGTATTTGTTGCAAGTGATAACCAAAAAGTACTTCTTGGAAAGATAATGTCATTGGACCATTCACACTGCACAATTATAGCATTATTATTCCATGTTAACTGCTGTGATTCCATCCTATGGAACCCTGAGACTGGCAATTTAGAGAGGGGCATTCAGAATTCTCAGCCAGAGTGCCCATGTGTCTCACCAAATTACAAACCCTAGGATTCCATAGGATGGAACCAAGGTAGTTAAATTGGAATAATAGCACTATAATTTTGTAGTGTGAAGGGAGCCACTGTTGCTGCTTTGAAAATCTGCTGGGGTTGCACTCTCTTTTGGCAATCTTATCTGCGAATGACAGGTAAGAGCCCTGGCAAAGACAGTATTTCATGGTTAGTCCTTTAAAGCAGTGCATCTCAAGGTAACTGACATAGAGGACAAGCAATTATTTTATCCCATCACATCTGGCAACAAATTTGTGCCCATTGGCTACAATCTCTATCATCCTATGAGTCTATAGTATATGTTCCTGAATGGCAGGGGGTTGGACTTGATGGTTGTTGTGGTCTCTTCTAGCAATATAATTCTATGATTCTAATTGTTTCTTTCCTTCCTGGAAGCTGATCAGGGTCTGACAGCCAATGGCTCAGGAAATGGTACCAGTCCCTGGATTACTACTGGTTCAAAAGAGCCCGTTGCCATTAAAAATAATTTAAAATCTTATGTACCTATAGAGTTACCTTTTCCATTATAAATTTCATACTGAGACAATCTGAGCAAGTTTCTTCCCAATCATTCTTTTTGTAACAATCAGGTGAGAATACCAACCTTTGAAGACATTGGCCATCAAGAACTGATGTTACCAAACAAGAAAAGGAAAACTATTTAAAAAACAAAACAAAAAACCCTTCATCTGTTTGTTTGTTTTTTTAAAGCAACAACAACAAAACCAACATTATGGATTAATCAATCAGAATGCTTCATGAAAGCAATGAGAATCCTCTTAAAACCTCTAGTACTTTCTACATCACATGTTTGTCATTATGACTCACTATTGCACGCCGCAATTACTGTTAAACTAAAGGAAGACTCCAGAGGGGAAAAGAAGGGAGGGACAACACACTGGCGAGCATCAGCTGTACTAACAAAAAGTCAATACAAAAACCACTTTGTTTATTAGGAAGCACTGAGGTTCACAAGTGGATAACAATCCCACCATGAGAGGGGGTGAACACAGGTAACTCATCTTCCCATAGGTACTTCAGAAGTAACACTTAACATTCATAGCAAACTGCCTCCATCCACGTTTCTACCCAAACATAGAGCAATTCTATGTACAAAAACAATTGCCGGAATCCTATATGACCTGACCTATTATGTAACTTTATGTATCCCTAGCTAAGTAGTAAAGGCACTGAGAAATCCCTTTACTGAACTTTGAAGATACATAATGGGATACTGAGCTTTCCATTGTTTCTGTCTTTTAATGAACAAAGTGTAATGTTGCAAAACTTAGTTGTACATCCCTAAATTATTAATTTTTTATTTGTTTATTCAAGTATTTCTAATCTATCCTGTATTAGCAGACCTCGATATGATGTGCAACTAACAAAATCATCTTAAAACAAGCTAAAATCATTCAAAGATTCTTTTAAAACTTTAACAATACAAACAAAACCAAGCTCACAATGGATGGATCACAAACCAAGCACTGATCTCACTAGACCTCCAATGCTCAGGTAAACAGTCAAGTTTTTAACTTCACTTCAAAATAAAGGTAATGTCAGTGCCAGTTAAGATTCCAAAAGGAATGAATTCCATGGCCAGGGCACTACAGCCAAAAAAGCCTTCACCTGTGCTTCCAGCTCTTTGGTCATCGTAGGTGAACAGCTGTGGAATGTTTTGGATCTGGGAGAGGCAAAGCTCAGTGCAGAGAATAGAATAAGTGTATTCATTCAACATACATGCTTTCTTAGACTGAAGCAGCAGCTTAATGAAAATAATCTTTGGTCTCATTCAGCCCATGCCTTCCAGTCACACAGTAGTTATTTTTGTTTTAAAGGAAAGGTGGTTCTGTTAAATCTGGGACTGTTTCACACTGTACCATTATTGTACTCTATCTGCCAAGGTTGCATTCTGTGAAATTCTGGGATTTGTAGTTTGGGGGAGCACTAGAGCTGTCTGGCTGAGTTTTTTAAATATCCCTCCCTAAACTTGGAGGTCTTCCAGTTTGAATAATGTTGTAACATGGTTAACTCAGCAAGAAAAGGACTTTGCATGTGTATCAATATTGTTAAAGCAATTAAGTAAAAATTAAAACAAACAATACTACCAAAACATGTTATTAAAAACAACAACAAAGCAAAACAAGAAAAATAATTGCCCAGTTAGAATACCTTGACAAAGAAGAAGGGTTTTGTGCTGGCACCAAAGCAAATGCAGCATGATGTTACTTCCTTTGAACTATTTCATGGTGGTGTCCAGTTCAACACAGGACATTTATAGATTCCAATTATTCCTTAACCATGAAGTTAACTGTTGTTTTATTTAGTACGTATATGTTTCAAGACTGAGTCCTAGCTGAAGCTGAGGTTTGACACCATGGACATGTGCTATTATCTTCTATATTTAGTGGTCATAGGCAGACTTGCAAGTTGGCTGGTTTTGGAATGCACAGTATCCATTTATTTTCTGTGTCCTAACTCCAAGTCATTTTTAACAAGTGGTGACCCAGCTAGAACAACTTTTACAGTCAAAGAAGGACAGTACACAGTACCTGAAGAGATGAGCTCATAATTACTGTTGTAATCCATCTTGTCTTTTCTTGACCACTGCTTTCTCCCATTTGGACACAGTTGCTGAATGTTCTGTGCTAGTTGCAATCTTCTAACACTTGCAGAAACACTACCTACTGAGAGAGGAAAATAATACAAATACTATTATCTTGTAAATAGCACTAATGCAACAAGACATGTTGTAGTAAGGCTCTTTCCACACCGGGGTTTTAAATGGTGCAGAGCAACCTCCGGCAGAGGTCGTCTGCACCGTGGAGTGGATTGGGGCGGACTACTTTTCGTAGTTCCGCACCTCAATCCGCCCCGAGGCAACCGGAACTGGCGGCATGGCGTTTTTTAAAAACCTCTTTTCAGAGGTTTTTAAAAAGCATGGAGCACGCAGCCCTGTGTAGCTCCGTTGCCGCGCTCCAGTGCAGATTTGCAGGTGTGCACTAGTGCGTGCCTGCAGATCTGCCGGGGGTGGGCTTCCGGCTGGCAAGCTTCTCCGGTTGATGGAGAGCCTCCGCCAGCCAGAAGCTGCCATTTTGGATGCCGAAGCTACCATTTTGGATGCCGGAGGACTGCAGAGCAGTGAGCTCGCGCTGCTCTGCATGGCGACGGACTTACGCGGCTGCCGGTAAGCTCCATTTTAGCGCGTTTCCCCCTGTTTCCCCCTCCACATGCGGAAAGGGCCTAAGTCTTTTTTAATGACCCAAACAATGGTGGAAGCCAAGCAAAAATGCCAAGGGAAGATGTAAGGTACAGTTGATCATCACTGCTTTAGATGGCAGTTCTTGTTTCTTGACAATTTACTCTGTTTCAGTGAATGAGACCTTCTTAACTCAGTAGGACTTGCTTTTGACTAGACATTCATAGCTCTTGGCTGTTAGCTGTATTTTGTATCTAATTTTTGAGGACTGTATATTTTCTCCTCTCTCCTTCAACTGTACATCTCATCTTGATAGAGGTTTGCAAAGTGTTTTGCAATTATTGTTGGACTGGGACAACAAAAATGTATCTTGTTGGTTCCACCTTAATAAGGATAAATCCCTTATTTGATTCTGCTCCTCTTTCTCATCCAGCCTAAATGTATTGACTTTCAAAACTCTTCCCAACTTAGGTCCTTTCCATAGACCATCCAATGTTCCTAGATCTTAGGTTCTAGCCTCTCTTCTTTCAGTTTTCAGGGCCAAGAGAGGAATCTCAAAGTGACAATGCCATAAGAAGAATTATCTTCTATGTTCTGATGCACACTGTTTCAGGGCAGCTGCCACAGACTCTTAAAGTACTCCGCTTGGCTACTTAACCAAATTTCCTTCCTTCCCTTTCAGAGTTACTCAAACTGCAGCAGCATGAGGTCTCAGAATGTGGGAACAGCCAGTGTGGGGAAATACTAAGTTTTCTTGTATTTGCTGCCTTAACAGTAGCTGGTTGTGTTACCAGGGGATTGCTATTTTGTGGCTTTTCTTATCATATTCTTAACTTTCCCTTTCTATTCCCACTTTATTCACCTTACCCTAAATCAGAGGTTCTCAACCTGGGGGTCGCGACCCCTTTGGGGGTTGAATGACCCTTTCACAGGGGTCACCATCATAAAATACGTATTTCTGATGGTCTTAGGCTCCATTCCCTCCTCAGTGGTGGTGCACGAGCGTGAGCCATGTGCTCGCATCCTCCTGCCCCCTTTGGCGGGAGTGCATGCGGCCACAGCGTTACCACAGCAGGAGTGGTGGCGTGCAAGCGCGAGCCATGCGCTCGCGTCCTCCTGGTCCCTGTTCAGAAGGGACTGAAATCACTCCCCTTCTCCACTACCGGGAGAACCTCCCATCTGATGGGCCAGCTTGGGGGGGGGCGGCAGCAGCACAGGGGGCAGGCCCCCTCCTCACCATGGCCCCTGCCCCACTTGCCATGGAGGGGGGTGCTGTGGAAGGGCGGGGGGCCGCAAGGCGGTGCTTTTCTGGGGGGGGCGAGGTGCACCCGACGCAAAAGACAAAGGCGCTGGGAGTCCTCCCCCCGGCCAGGGTTGACACTCTGGAAACTTTTCCCACACTGCCCCCCCAGTGGAAACGAGAGCAAAGCAGAAGCAGAGCCCGGGAAGGTTCTTGGAGTTTTTTCCTGGGGGAGACACGCGGCTCCTCTTTCCCTGCCCGCCCCCCCCCATTCCTGGCCGGTGAGGTGGCCTTTGCCAGGAGGGAGGCATTGTAAATAATAAATAAATAATTTTATGGTTGGGGGTCACTACAACATGAGGAACTGTATTAAAGGGTCGCGGCATTAGGAAGGTTGAGAACCACTGCCCTAAATGGTTGGTTTGAGGCATACATGGATTGTATCATTGTCAGCAAAAATGTTGTAATGTTTTTCTTCTTTGGATCTGCTGAGGCAATTGATTCCTTTCTTTTATATTCTTCATTTCACTTCTCTGTCTTTCTCTTTCCCCACTGGCTACAACACAACTTTTCTTTCCTTTTTCTCTCTTTCTCCTCTGCACACATACTTTCTTCCTCCTTTCCTCCCTCTATTCTCTCTCTTCTCCCTTTCCTCTGGCTGTACATCTTTTCTTTCCCATCTCTGCTTTTGTCTTTCTCCTCCCTCTCACTTTTTCTTCCTGCTTTTCTTGCTCCCACCCCACTCCATTCTCCTTCTCTCCCAAGTTCTATTCTCAACATCTACTTTCCCCTTCACTGCCTAATACTTTCTCTTATGCCTCACGGAGAAAATCTTACTCATGACTGAACTAGATTCCCAGTATTTTGAAGTTCTATACTCAGTATAGCTTGCTTCTCCATCAGCTTGCAGAAACAGAATTGCCCTTCTGGAAAAGAAAGATGAGGAGGATGGCCATCATTATTCTCAATATGCTTATCACCTTCTTCCCCAAATACTTGGTGACTAGTAGTAGCATTATTATGGTTATTATTATTTTGAGAATGAGAAAGGATTCTACAACATTAAAAAAAAATGTGATGAGCAAGGGCACTGGCACTAAATGCAAAGTATGGAAATTTTTCTTTTGGCTTGAAAAAGATTCTTTGGTTGGATCACAGTTCCCTTGTGTTAAAATTATAAAAAGTGTTAAAAAGAGATATGGGACAAATTTAGGTTTTTCTGTTCAAAGCAGAGGTTGGAAAAATGTCTTTTGTGGACCATAACTCTCACCTGTTCTTAGTAGAAAATCGCAATGCTGTTAAAAAATAGTGTTGGAAAAAGACGTTTTGTTAGTTTCTGTGCAACATAGTGCTTCAAGCAATTTCAGAGAACTGAAATAGAAATATTTTCTCATTTGTTGGACTTTTTTATTAGAATTATATGCTCTGGGCAATTTGATGCCTAACATATCATGCTTAATGACATCACTAGGATCAGTGCCTGTGACATCAGCAGACCTGTCCCTAGTTCTCAGATTTTGGTACTAAAATATCTGGCCCTGAGATGAGCCTGACCTGGCCCCCATATGACCATCCCACATCAAATTTTATCACCCTAAAAGCCCCAAATTTATTTGTTAGTATTTTATCTTACATTGCTTTCTTCCAGAATAGTTTTTTTTTTCTTTTCTGTAAAGGGTCTCCTCAAAACCCACCTCTTCTTTTAATCCTTTAGCCAAAAAATGGGAAACATGTGGCTCTCCAGATGTTATTGAACTACAACTCCTTTTATCCCTTACCTTTAGGTATGCTAAGAAAGTCTGGTGGAAGTTCCAGTCCAACAATATCTGGAGGCCCATATGTTCCCTGATCCCGCTTTAGCTTATCCTCTTCTTTCTCATTTCACCTGAAATGAAGCCTAGCCTATGTATGTGTAATTCCATTTTCTCACAGGAATATTTCTTGTCTAGTTAGCCCCCACCCCTGTAAAATGTGAGATTTTATTCTTTTCTTGAAGCAGGTTATGTCTTTTTGTGATTTTTTTCCCCTGTGTAAACTTTGATGTAATAGTAAATTTTGAAGTACAAACACTCACCAGGACAGTCCCTATTGTTATGCCCTGATGGAGACTAGTAAAAAATTAGAGGTAACTGTTTCAAACATATTAACAAATTAGTTCTAGTCCTTTGCATCTCTTATCAGGTCTCCTGTAAAGCGAATGGGTCTTAATTGCCCATTCTAGACGAAGGCACACCCTCTCTAACTACTTTGCATTAGAAAAGGGATACTCAAAGCTTCAAAGTAATTAGTTAGAAATGTCTCATTATTTCTAATTAATTCAATATTGGCAATAACTTAGAAGCAAGTCACATCACAATTGTAATGTAAGAAATCACTGAGCTATGTTACAATTGTTAAGTTAATGACAGACAACTTCACTCTTTTTGCAGTGTAAGACATTGATCATATGTAGCTTGTAAAGTCAAAGGCTTTCACGGCCGGAATCCACAGATTGTTGTGGGTTTTCCAGGCTTTAAGGCCATGTTCTATTAGTATTTTCTCCTGACGTTTTGCCTGCATCTGTGGCTGGCATCTTCACTTCAGTGTGGTTGGCATCTTCATCCTCTGAAGATGCCAGCCACAGATGCGGGCAAAACTTCAGGAGAAAATACTAATAGAACATGGCCTCAAAGTCTGGAAAACCCACAACAACCATATGTAGCTTGTCCTGTTTCTGACATTTGTCCTGTGAGAATATAAAGACAGACATGATGCATCAGACCACTGGTCTCTCTAACCCAGCATTAATGGCCAAATAGATGCTTTGGGGAAGCCTACAAGCTGGTTTGAGTCAGAGAAGGCAACCTGCTCCTGCAGCAACTGGTGTTGAGAGAACTTCTCCAATTGGAAGGAATGTATAACAGTAATGATTAGTAGCTATTGATATTTTCCTCCATGATTATGGGTGGCCATTACTACATCCTGAGATAGTCAAAGTCAGACTTTGTTTTATGGTCCATAGACCCAGCATAGCAAAACCATCCAATGGTACGGTATAAATAAAATACACCTACTAAAAATAGGATACAAATATATAAATAGGATAGACTATAGACAGGATATAAAAGCATAAAAATAGGACATAAATGCATAAAATAGTAAAAAATAGTATTAAATGAAGTAAATTAAAATCATAGGTAATATGGATTATTAGGTAAAATATAAATAGGCGTTCATCAAGTCCCTCTCATTAGTGCAATAGAATTGGGTTGATCTTAAAGTGCATTGCCAGTACCCCGGCATATTTCTGATACTTCTCTCTCTCTGATCTTAATAGCTGATGATAGAAATTTAGCAACTGATAGGGTTATGTTTGAATATATGTCCTCCACCAGTACGTTTACACAGAATTTTTCTGGACGGCCCAGCATACAGCTCAATAAAGGAGAGATCAAATGATGGCAACTCTAACTATAGAAAATACAAGATAGCAAAATATGTGACATTGATTCAACATCTTGTGACCCACAAGGACAAAGTCTTGAGGAACTGGGCAACCCTGCAAATCTGCCAAAAAGTAATTCTGAGGGAAAAGCATTGCATCTGGTCTTAGTGATATGTGATAGTTTGGCACAGTCAAGTTATTTAAATAAGTAGCCTGACGGAAGGGTCCCACATACTGAACATTTAAAGCACTGGGTGAGCAGGATGAGATGGAATTTGCCCTAAGATTACAAAAAGTGATACCCCATAGTCTTTGCTTAATAGATTTTAGTGCTTTCTCAAGACCCAAGTTAAGGAGCAAGGATGGAGAGAGGTCGATAGTGACCGCTTTTGGGGCTATGTACTTAGAATCCTGTGATAGTGAAGTAAACTCCATAGCTTTTTACCATGTATCAGAGTATACTGAATCAAGAAGGCAGCCCTCAGTGGGAAAGGACACATTTCCAAAATGCAGTCCTTGTTTTGACTGTGCACTCATAGTCATTCACTTGGGGAAAATATTTCAGATTTCACTACTTCATGAGTATGGGTGTCAGCCATCTTTGCTTCACAGTTTGCAAACCAGTTATGACTGAGGCTGTGAGAAACATCTAGAAGGCCTTAGGAGACTACTGTAGAAATTCAAGATTGGTTCCTTTTTCAGATGCAGTTAAGCACTCTTTGTTACTGCATTAAAGAAGTATTACACCCTCACACATGTGAGGCACACCCTGAATGCAGAGGATTTACCACAATCAGCCATGCAGATTAAGCAATGCTTAACTCCACATCTCTAGCACCGTTGACCTATCGCCTAGTGGTAAAGGACTAGGCCTATCCATTTTCTATTTGACAGCCTAACAAGTGTTAAAATATGCCATTAACAAAAGACAAAGTAGATAGAGGACTGACTGTTAGCCACAAGAAGAGTATGACTTCTAATCTTTCTCAGTGCTGAAGCAAACTGGGCGATCTGGGCCTAGCTGTTCTTTCTCAGCCTAACCTATTTCACAGGGTTGTGGGGAAGATTAAATGGAGGTGTGTGGGAAGCCATGTATATCGCCTTCAACGTCTTGGAAGAAAAGTGGAGAAACGTAATTTCTCCATCTATTTTTAAAGTTAAAACAGCAAGCTGACAGGTAGAAATTTAGCACATTCCTTCTGACAAAATCTGTCAGGAAAAAAAAAGGTGGCACTCCAGACAGGGTGATAAGAACAGTGTTTCCCCACCCACTCTCTAGAGCTCAATATAGTATACTTACAAGGTGAGATTTTTAATTAGCACCAGTTATTACGAATATAAAGTCAGGTATGGTTTTCTAATTAATTCCAAAAACAACTTAAATTGTGTGATTTGAATATATCAGTTCTGGCCTTATGGCTTGTTAAGGATGATGACAGAAACTAAGGGATTTAGATTGGTCTAATCTATGTACTCCTATTACTATTTAGCACAGCCTATTTTATGTGTCTTTCAGAGCCGAGGTTGAGCCTCAGGCAGTCTTGTTGTAACAGCTATCATAGGAAAAGCCAGGCAGGTACTGATGAAAAAAAGCATTTTTGGCCTTGTTCTGAAAGGGTTTCTAGTGTCATCTTCAAGCCTGAACTCTCCCCAGAAACCACAATGACTAAATAGAGATCGTCATACTTTGGCTATATCATGAGGAGGCACAACTCCTTAGAAAATACAGCAATGCTTGGTGAGACAAAAGGTAGAACTGTTGTGGTTGTAGTAGTCTGAATGTTGAACTAGGACCTCAGGACGCTGGGGTTTGAATTTCTGCTTGGCCATGCAAACCCAGTGGTTGAGCAAGTCACACACTCTCAGCCTCAGAGGAAGGCAATGGCAAATCTAGTCGCAGCCAGATCACCTTCACATCTGATGGCAAATCTGAACAAACTTTGCCAAGAAAACCACATGATAGGTTCCCCTTAGGGTTGCCATGTCAGAAATGACTTGAAGGCCCACAACAACAAAGATAGAAAGCAGTAGGAAAGGAGAAAGTCAGCATGACAGGTGGATAGACACAACTGAAGAAGTCATGACCCTGAGTTTGCAACACCTAAGCAGGGCTTTAGATAACACAGTGACTTGGAGATCTCTCCTTCATAGGATCACCATAAGCTAAATCAACTTAATGGCAATTAACGACAATAAAGTGTCATCCTAGTCGAAGGAGCCCTCTGTGTCTGCCAGTGCTTCTTACTGAGTTTTCCACCAGCCTTTCCCTTTTGCTTTTGAACTCATCTAATAGATGACTTTAAATTTAGTTACACTTCAACGAACAATGTTTGCCATTTACTCCCTCCAGCTATCCTACTTTGACAGGGATGGTCCCAGTTATTCCTCTACTGTTCCACTTTCTTTAATGTTCTACTCCCAGTTTTTCTGTCCTCCTCTTAATTTTCCTCTTTGTCCTCAGCTTACTTCAGTTGCTACAAACTGAGTTTACTACTGCTGTGTGCCTTTGTTTCCCACTTATGGCAATCCTAAGGCAAACCTATCAGGGGTTTTTGGGGGCTGAGAGTATGTGACATGCCCAAGATCACCCAACTGGCTGAATTGAACCCTGAATTGAATCCTGGTCTCCAAGGTCATAGTCCAATGCTCAAACCACTACACCATGTTGGTTTGTTGTTGTTGAAAGCAAACTGAGTACAAAGCGGCAAAGTAGAAGGGAGAGGACAGCAGGAGGAAGAGTCTTGCCCTTCCCAGTAGGCTCATATGGATTCCCCCTGCTCTTTTTTTCAGGCTTTCCTAAACACAATGCATAAAGCCACCTTAAATCTCAACCCAGGAAAAAGGTGCAGTATAAACTCCGTAAGAAAATAAAATAAAAATTCTGGGATTTCTCTGGTTAGAATAGTTTTATGTACACTCCCCTGTTAATAATTTTTGCCCTCAGTCTCCTGGCCGTACCCTTTTGACCACACTCTTATCATTCAGCCATATGGTGTCCTGGTTTTCACTGTACAGCAATTCTCTGATAGACACTACAATGTGGGGTGTAGAACAAATAAAAACTATGTTTCTATTTTTAATTTTATCCATCTCAAATTGGATATGAATTTATTTACTTAATAAAAAATAAATACAAGGGCATATTCAATGGTGGCTTCTTCCCTACTTAAAAAAGTCCTACACATTTTTTTAAAAAAACTGTTCCCAAAGTTTCACAGGACCCAGGATTGGCACTACCTTTAGGGTTGTGTGAGGGAGCTACCTCAGGTAGTAGATGGGTGTGTGTGTGTGTATATGAAAATCAGGAAATTGTTAATTTGTCATTTAAAAAAAAAGGAACTGATACACAAGGAATTTTCTGCCTTCTGCACCAAAACAACTTGGTTAGCTTTGGGTACCATCTGCCTTTGTTTGGGCTTGTGGGGGCACCATTTCCTACTTCACCACAGACAGTAAAATGTAGATTTAGGATTATTGGGTTGAGAGTATCTCTGACTCAGATTTCATGACCCATGGCCACTGGTGTTTGAAACTGCTCTGCTTTGTTTTATAATTATTAGGAAGATGACTGTTAAACTGTTTTTAAAAGTGCTTAAAAACTTTAAAAATAGATTAATATACCCCCTGTATTTTGTAAAATATTTTTAACTTTTGTTCATCACCTCAGAGGCCCTGGTGAGCTAGGAGGCAATACGTAAATATTTTAAAATATAAATTGATGTAAAATGACAGTAGATATACTTAATATGGACTTTATTAGTAGCACTGCTTCTCATTCTATATGTCCTCAGCTTTTATTTTCATACAGTTATGAAAGAAAACAAAATATTGAGGCAGATTCTAGGTTTCCCTTGATAAACTTTAAAAGAGCAAAATAGCTTCCCATTTTTCATAGTTATGAACTAGAACACATTGTTGAGTTTCGTTTTCTTTTGAAAGTTGGAGTTGAATTATTTCACTCATCTCACCTGGTGTTTTAATTGTTCCATTATCTCTATTAATAAAAGAATGTCTGCAAGACTGCGGTAACCATCACTTGCTGTGATTTCATGCTAAAAGTCTCAAAATTAGAATGTTTATGGTTTTCATCTGGGTTGCAATGCTGCATTTCAAGTAGAAATTCCAAACAGAGGGCTTGATAACGGTAAAAAGGGGGCCAGCCGTATCTTATCAGGACTTTGTGGCTGTCATTTCAAAATCTGACATTCTTTGCAGCTGTCAATTGAGTTGGAAGTGGTCATTTTTAAGTCAACATTTCAATAAGAAGCTCCCTGAAGCAAAAAAGGAGGGGATGCCATAGAGACAGGTATAATGATACTGCACTAAGAGCAATATGTCTATAGTGGGCAGAACTCTTGGAAACAGATAGGATCACCTGAGTAGCATGTTGGGTGTGACTGCTGTAGAAAAAAAAATTCTGGAGGTCCAAAGTATCCTCATCCCTGATATACTTAAAATTAACATTTTTTTTATCCCAGGAATTCATATTAATATCTCCTGGAACAGACTCCAAACAGTAGGTTTCCATCTATTCTACTAAGAGAAAGAAAAGCAGCGCCCACAAGCCTGCAGTTTGCTTCCCCCTGCTCTTAATGATCCCTAAAATGTTGAAATTTAACATCCACACAGGTTGACACACTTATCTGCATTCTAGACGATGGCATGCGTTCATGTTTTCTTCAGTTGCAGGAACAAAATCAAGAGGAAGATAGCAGGGTGTTGCATTTCTGAAAGCATTAACAGTGTAGACTTTCTAGACCAGGGCTAGCCCAAGACATCTTGCTGCACTAGGTAAAGGATAAGATGACATCTTTCCCATTCCACCAAAGCTAAACCGACTGGTGGTTGAATCTTACTTTGAACAGGCCAGTGGTCTCTACAAATCCCAAGAACAGGTGACAGAACAGTGGCCTCTCTTGCATCCCATGTACCAAAGCTAATCAGATTGGTGGTTGTTAAGAGTTACTTCTACAGGACAGCGTAGAACCCAATCACAGCTAATTTGCTTAAGGAATGCAAAGGGAATGACATATGCAGTCCTGTTCTTCAGGAATGGTATGTGCCCACATTCTTGGGTGCCTAATATGAGCAGAGTCTCATTTCCCCAATGTCTCATACAGCAAATGTGCCATGTCTGTTTGTCTTGCTATATGAGGGGTTACTACACAGAGGGACTTTTAAAAGGAAAATACAGAATTACACAGTGGTGTGATCATAATGCACATGCAGATACAGTGCACCTATGCCTATTACTTATATAGGTACATGCATGTGTTCTATTGTTTAGAATGCAAATGATACTCTTCTGCATCTGTGTTATCAAATCAACTGGTTCAGAGGACTTACTATAAAACCTCAGAACTGGCAAATCTGACAGTACAAATGAATGCAGAAGAGTATTATAGTTAAGTTTCATACATGAAGCATCATGTTCCCTTGTGACGGAGTTCCTGTCTAAGACCTTCAGTAAAAGCAGACTTGTACAAAGCAACTTCCAGTTCATTGTATATGCTATGCAGCACTCAATTGTTCTTCCAGCACCCTAGAGCAATCTGCCAATTATTAAAACCACATTAAAGGAAATGGTCTTTTCTGTGCTCCTTCCTCTGTATATATTCTGCAGAGTGTAGTAGGAAAAAACTTGTCATTGGAAATGGAGTACTCCAACCAAAGGAATCCACTGCATTTCCTATTATGGACAGTTGTTTTGTTTTGTAAAGATTTGGTCTGATGAACAAGTACCTTTTTGTTTTGCTTGGTGACTAAAGACTAGTACATAGGTGGTAGATGGTCATTCCACAAACCAAGTTCATAGGGAAAATGTTCCAGACCACACTGACGACCCAGTTTGAACACAGCTTCCATGAGCACATCTCCCCAACTGCCCCAAGTGGATTCCTTTGGTTGGAAATGCAAAATAGGAAACAGGAATTTTTAAAATGCAAATCTATAGATGAAACCCGGCCCAGACAGGGTAGGTAATAATTCTGTAAGCATAATGTACCAAACTTAGAAAGCAGCAGAGTCACCCACAGTAAAACAAACAAACCACACAGGAAAAGTAATGAATGAAATATATTTTGAACAGAATAATGGAAAAACAGCAAAACATCTCATTCTCGGCTTCAAAATTAGATTTAAGCTGACTGAATGAGAAATTCCTTGAAAAATAAAAGGTTGTTTGCATCCTTAATTGAATGAGGAAATCCCAAAGCAGCCTACAGAAGGATGAAGAACATTTGGCCTTCCAGGTACTTTAGATTACAATAGTCACAATTACTTACCATTGGCCACAGTGTTAGTTACGAGCTTGTGGGAACTGTACGCTTAAATATCTGAAGGGCCTTCTTCATGGTGTTAGAATCAGATTTTCAAATAAAGTAATCTACAAACTGTGCACGGTTTCATGCATGGAAATGATTTCACCAGAGGAAACATTGGATAGTAAACCCAGTGACAATATTGTGTAACACGCTGTGGCATTCACAATCTATGAATTCCAATTCTGTAACAGTGTCCTATAGTGTGTTACCTTAGTACACATTTTGGTGTCAGAACAGAAGCACTTAAAAACAGAGGCATAAGTTCTGGATTAAAAAAAATTGTAAAACAGACCAGAGACTGTTGAAAAGTGTATTAACTTTCTCATTAATTTTTTACACCAATATTACAAACATTTACTTCTTCCTAGAAAAGGATCATATTTATCTTTCAGTAATACCTGAGCAGTCTTAAGATTTAAACAATTTAGAAATTTATTGAAATTTTTCAAAACAAAAAAAAAAGGTACAAAATCAATCAGGAGAAAACAAACCAAACATGCTGCTCTTTATAAATAAATTCAGAAACCATTGCATTGAAATTGTCCTTCAGATTCAAACACACATTTCTAGTATTTAAAGTACTGTTGGCACACACCTTTTTTACATAATCACTGTGAATTGTTTATCCTTTAAGACCTAAATGGAGAATGATGGAGGGAAAAGGGTAGCACTACATAGTTTGCATTCACATTTTTGATTCATTGAGCATCCAGGAACATATGTATAAAGCGATGAATGAAAAGAGGAACAGAGAATAAGTCCAAATGTTTTCATACAGGACATCTAATCCCTTCTAAAAAACCTAGAAGGGGAGGGGAAAAGACATGCTCAAAAATATTTTTTTAAAAGTCCAGTTAAATTCTCAAACATTTCTTTACCTGCAATTAAATATAAGTTTGAAATGGAACACTTAATGAAAGGGTCATTTCAATATGACACTGAGGCAATTCGTTATTACTGTGTGTAAATATTGCATCAAATATTGCAGATGTCTAGGATAGAAAGAAGAGGGAAGGAATTCTGTCTCAAACACTGGATCACTTCAGTGATGGGTTTCTAGTTCAAGAATTGTCCATTCCCCTTGTGGGGAAGAACAATCTTCAGAGGAAAAACTTGCCACTGTGATGCTGGCTGAAGAGTCATCCAGTGGAGATATTAATTCGGTCCACCTACTGAAAGTGTCAATCTGTGCTTTACCCTGAGGTTGCGAACTGTCTCGCGCCAGAAATAGCGTCTGGTTGATGAGATATTGTGCTAAGTCAAGGTCTTCAGGAACAGAATTTTTGATGTCCATGTTTGATTCCTGATCAGATAACAATTGCCTGAGAAGTGTCCAGTCCTGTTCCGCAAACTGCTGATCTTCAAACTCCACCCCTAGAATGTCCACTTCCGATTCCATTCTCTGCTCAAAAGCTTCCCCAACATCCATCTCGTATATTGGAGAAAGGGTTTTGGGAGGTCGATGTTCATACATGCAGGTTTGTGTCAATCTCTCACAATCATCTATGTCTCCTGAAATAATTCATAATACTATACATTGTAAAAATTGCACATTTTCCCCCTCTGCAGGTCTTTCGTATGGCAAACTTAACTCAGTGCACCAGGGTCAATGAAACCAGAAGGGAGGTAACGGGAAAAAACTGTATACAAAGTTCACCAAAAAAACCATATTTTTTTTTGTTTATGTATTTTAAAAAATAAATGAAACAAAGTACGGCTTATAAATAAAGTTAAGCAGCAATCACCACTGGTAATTGACAATCAACCTCCATAATTAGAAAAAATTTCTGATACAGAAAATGACAACTCATATAAACCAACACTGACTATGCACATGTAATTCTAAAAAATCACTAAACACGTAACTCAAAATAGAAAGGAGCAGTACTGGCGGGGAGAAGGAAAAGCAAAACCAAAAAGGGACATGATCACTAGGCCAACAACTAAAGCCAAGTCAGATTCAAAAGGGGCAAAAAACAAATGGTTTATTCACAGGTTTATATTTAAAATATTGCACATGCAAAGGGCAGCTGCAAGCAAGAATAAGCAAACAAATAAACAAAAAGGAGTTACAACTTGGAAGGTCATCAGTTTGTATGGTTCTTTTTAACACAAATTACTTTATAATAACTATTGAGTACACAGATATTTTGAAAAAAAGTTTCAAGTACTCTGTATTGTACTTGGAAGATATTGAGCTGAATCCCTGTTTTAACAAAGACACACAGAACAGCTAGACAAGAAGTAACCAAACAGAGTGAATCAAGCTTAAATATATGCTTAAATATATTAATTGGCTGCAATCTGTTTATGAAAAACAGTTTCCACTGCTGGCAAAATTTGGAGCTACAGCCATTCTGAAAGTGTCTCAGAGTGCAAGCCAGCTCCCACTGAAGCCAATGGTAGAAGTCCCACTGAACCCAACAGTAGAAAGACCATTCTCAGCGATGTGCAAAACAGGAAAACTGCAACAATAACAAATATGGTGCTTAAGGTAAACAATGCAGAGCACTTTTAATTCAGAATATCAGTGCACCTATTGCACATCCCACTTTGATATATATATATATATATTGAGAGAGAAAGAGAGAGAGAGGGAGGGAGAGAATGCATGAGAGCTAATGCAGGAGAGAAAGAAAGAGACATATAAGTTGTCCACTAAAATATGATATTATCAAATGTTCTATGGGAGCAAAAGTAAGCTCAAGAGCAGAACCTGCATCCCAGCTTTAGTTTTGCCCACGTTAATTACTCTCAGTTGCTCACTAGGCAGAAATTATACCATAATCTTGACTCTTCAGAGTAAGTTTTTTTCTCTCTCCAAACACCAGCATTTAACTATATGATTGTTTTGATAAAAATTCTAATATTTACTAGAGTTAAAGATTCAATCCCAGCCATAAAGCTAATGTTCCACTAATATTTAACATCTTGAGGGGCGTAACATTTTTATTTCTGTACGTTACCTGCAGATAAAGCAGTGTCAGCGTATTCAGTAGATGCTGGTTCGCTCTCTTTCACGTGAGCTTCCTGAGTCAATAAGTGACTCCTACTTGGATCTACAGGTTTTGTAGAGCTGTTCTTTTGTAACTCAGTATTATCTCTTTGCTGTAGGTCCAAGTGGCATGGTCTTCCTTGAGACTTTGTGTCACTGTCTGAAACTTTATTGCACAGAAATTCATTCTTCTCTTCGTTTTCAGGATTTTCTTTGTTTTCTGGGAGAGTTTGAGTATGTGATACTGTCATGGCTTTCTCTGTAGACTTCTGTTCTGTAACAGAAAGACCCAAATTATCCTTTCCCTTTTGCTCTTTGCCATGAGGATCTGGAGAACAGCTCTTGTTTTTGTCCAGCCTTTCCTTATCAGGCCCCTTACACTCCAGGAATCCATCCTCAATCTCTAAGGAGTATCGTGAATAAAAGGTTTTTCCATCATGCTCATGGGAAATGGCATCAAACACATCAGAAGGTGTTGCATCCAGTGGACATTGGAGGGGAGTATGAATCTCCCCACCATCATCAGATCCCAGTTCTTCACACTCATCCACTGAAAGTAATACAGATCGCTTAAAATTTTTAGTAGCAGAGAATTCTTGACTTTCCAGATCATTTTCTGCTGCATCTTCAAATGCTAGATTCACTATTCCGTGAAACTGCTGAACTGGAACTTCCGAAGGAGGCAAGTTTTCTACAACATTTTCATTTTCAGACTTTTCATCTTCTGTTTCATCTGCTGAAGAGGAAACCTGATCAGCTTCTTGAGGAAATGGTGCAATGGCAAAACTTGGATTATTCCCCCTAGACACACCTCTTCTCTCACTTTGATGCAACCATGTTTCAGGCCTTTTTCTTGGGACCTCATCATCACTTGTGGAAATGACTCGGAAGAGATCAGAGCTCTCCTTTTTCATTTTTACTTCTATTCTTAGACTAGTGTCATAGATTTTTAGCTCTTCGGGTGTACTTGTGTCACTGCTGCTTCTGCCAAGGAAATCATGGCACAACATAGTGCTACATTTTGAAATGCCTCTTTCATTCGATCCCTCATCATCCTGAGAGCCTCCGGCATCATAATCCTCTGATCTTGGCTTTATGTCATCTGACGATGTTGTTGCACTACCTGTGTCTGATTCAGGGCTTTCTTTTTGGTCAAGTCCACTGGAACTCAAATTCCAATGGTCTGGAAATGGGGCTTCTGAATTTTCATGGCTCTCTGGTGTTTCGGTGGTATCAGTGTCTTTAGAAGAGCATTTTTCAGCCACTTGCCCTATGAAAGATTTTGAAACAGCATCAGATTCTACTGTAGCAGACTGGGATTCTGTCAAGGCGGACTTATCAGAGAACTCATCAGCACTTTCAGATCTGACCACACAGGCCTTGGAAGACCTCTCCTCCGCATGTTCAGAGTTAGCACTGTTGTGGGCTACTTCAGAAAACCTATGCAGTGGATTATCAACATAGTTAATGCTCATGTCAGCTTTCACAGTACTTTTAGGTTTATGGTCAACTGATATGGCTTGTATTAAAGAGTCCTCATTCTGGCAAGCAACAGAATCAGGAAGTGCTTTACATTTTAGTATTTCTTCATTTGAAGCCAAACTGGTGGGATTCTGCTTAACACTTTCACATGCAATGCTCTTCTGCTCCTGAACATGGTGCAGTTCAATTGGACTACATTTTTCACTATTTTCACTCCTGAGTGATTTATCATTCTTTTCACTCTCATTAACCTCATTTCCCATCTCTGCAATACAAGGTTGTTCTAAGTCTCTCTTGGAATGTTGCTCTTCAAGAGGGGTTGATTTTTCTGAATTAGATACATTTCTCTTCTCTATTTCAAATGAAGACACTCCACTATTATTTTTCTTTCCTGGACTAGATTTGTTACTGCCATGTAGCTGAGCAACCAATGGTGTAGAGTTTTCAGGTTTAGGATTTGAATTTTTTTGCCCTTCTCCAGATATATTCTTATGAACTGGTGATTCACTTCTGGAGTGCTTGTGACTTGAAGATGGAAGCTTTAAAACAGGTTGCCCTGTAATTACTCTCTGTTTTTGCTCTTTATTGTTCCCCATTTCATTCTTCTTTGAATGGTTTTGGTTTTTGGCTGTTACTATTATTTTTGCGGTAGCTTTAACTGAAGTGGTTTGAGGAGGCTTTGATTTTTTCTTTGATGAAGTTTGTTTCTCTGACTGCACAATGGATTTCTCTTCATTTTGTTTTGGAGAAAGCGCAGACTTCAGTGAATTTGGTAAATCTCCCTGTGGACCTGACAAGACAAAATTTTAAGGGTATGGCACATTGCAAAATGTATTATTAAGGAAGACTATATGTCAAAATTTTCAGTGTTTTATATATGCTGGTGAAAAATGATGTTAATTTTGGCTTCCCTGCCCCCTGTGAAAAGGAAAAAGAAAAAAACAACATGACCAAGTGGAAGAAATTCCTTCAAAAATATGTTTAAAATCAAGTAGGAAAAAAAACAACAACAGAAAATTAAAGTTGCTTTTTGAGGAAGGGTAATTTACACATCCACACATTGTATATCATAGGGATGAACAACTACTGGTTATCCAGACAGTGAAGTGCAACTCCCATCATCTCTCACTATGGCTATGCTGGCCAGGACTGATGGGACTTTGCAGTTCAAAAGCATCTGTAGGGACATAAGTGATGTACTCCTGATATAACCTTTTAACGCTGAAAAGGATAGCAGTAGTCATCAATGGGCCAAAGCGCAGGCATGTCTAAATATAGAAACTGGCCATATTTAAAACATAATTAATTATGCTAACAATTAAAATCTGAGCAGTAATATGATTACATTTATGATATTACACTTGAAATCAGTATTTATACTAGCCCTGCTTTTCTTTTTAAACCTACAAACTTAGTTCTGACATTACTAAATAATTTCTAGAATGTGGACCTGACTAATGATGAAGGTAATACAAATTACACTTAAGGCATCAGAATATGGGGTTGGACTACATGGTCCTTGTGGTCCTTTCCAATTATAAGATTTCATTGATCTATTATTTCTGCAGATGTATCATTCACTATATGTGAATCAGAGACCACAAAGAAGAAAATACATCTTCATGGGATAAAGCATCTTGGGGGAATAGACAGCAATGCCAAGTCAAATGGCAACATAGGTGCAAAAGGTAGAAATGACACAGAGGGAACAGGAACTGACAGTAGGACATTTAAGGATGAGGGGAAAGAGTGGACAGGTAAATACATTGTAAAAGACAAGGGTCTTTCTACATGATCAGCAAAATCCATTTATTTCTTACTTATTTGTTGTGCGCATGTCTTCTCTTGAAGTAGCACTTCTGTTACAGGAACACTATTTTCCAAGTCTCAAACTACATATTCTTATGGACCTGCAATTCCTGCCAGACTATTGCACCAATTCCTATTATAATACAGCTGTCTCAGAAACCTAATCAGATAATCCCTCTAAAAAATTTCCTAAATGCATTTATGGCTTTTTTCCCCCTCACACAGTACAAGTTCATTGCCACCAGATGTAATGATGGCCACTGATTTGGCAAATACACGGAAGATAAAGCTGTGATTGTCTACTGATCATGATGGCTATAAATCAGAAGCAGTACTTCTTTGAATACCAATTGCTGGGGAACGTAAGGAAGCAGTATTAATATTATCAGAGCCAGCATGGTGTAACGGTTTAACTGTTGGACTATGAACCTGGAGGCTGAGGTTTGATTCCCCACGTGGTCATGGAAACTCATGGGCTGACCTTTGGCAGGTTATAAACTCTCAGCCTCAGAAAACCTTGTGGTAGGTTTGCCTTAGGGTTGCCATTAAGTCAGAAATGACTTGAAGGCACACAACAACAACAATAAACATTATGCTTCCCGTATGCAACTGGTTACCTACTGTAATGGTTCAAAAGACCTTGCTCTGAGAAAGCGTGTACGGCATGGAATCTTAAGTCATCTAAACACCTGTGCCTCTGACAGATTCCTCACTTGGAAGACATGGTGTGTACAGAATCATCATTACATCTGCAGGCCAAGTTGGACCCATTTGAGTCATTCTGAGCTTACCTTGGTTTCTTATAACATTAGCTGCATTCTTGGTTTTCTGTTGAAGTGAAGAATTGCCAGTTTCATTCCCCTTTTTCTTCAAAACTGCTTGTGGTGTATGTTCATTGTTGCCCTTTCCAGTACATTTCTTTACAACACTAAAACAAAAACACAGTGCTTAGATTATCTGCTAGCTTCAATATCTAGAACATATGCCCCATATATGTTTCAAGTATGGCTGCAAAATGTTTCATCAACAGTACTTTTTTTGGAATACAACTCTCATAATCACCCAACAAGCATGGCAAGTGACTGTGCCCATATCAGTGCGGAAAAATACTTTGTTTGCAGGCACTTCTATTTCTCACTGACTGTACAGTTTCTGCTTACATATTTCAGCATTAATGTCAGTCAGCATCCCGTATGTTTTTTCACAGGTGCAAAACAGAGTTTAAAATTATGTACAAAAAAGCTTAGAGAAACATATAACACCATATTTAGGGTAGGGGTAGATAACGTGACCCCCCCCGATGCTGCTGAACTACAATTCCCATCATTGGCTATGCTAGATGGGCCTGATTAGAGCTGCAGTCCAATAACATCTTGAGGGCCACATACTGCCCACAAATTTTGCTTTGATGTACTAGCCAATCCCCTCCACTTCATCTCAGTCCTCCGGCAACCATGAAGAGGAGGAGAAGGCTAAAAAACCCCTGCTTGTTGCCTCCTGTGACATGGGGTTCTGGTAGCATCAAAACAAGTTATAGATATTCTTCATCGTAAACATGAACTGGGATATAGAATTTGGAACTAAGATACAAGTTTTAACCATATCAAATTGATAAGCTGCATTTTCAATTCAGAAATAAAATCCTAATGTATAGGAATACCAGCAGTCTGACTTCCAACAGACCTGTTCACTGGACTGTTAGGCTCTGGATCATTAGTGTGTTTTTTAGTAGGGGTTCCATTAGCCATCTTTAAAGACGACTTCATTTTCAAAACTGTAAAATGAAATAAAAACAGGATTAGTAAAAGGCCCATGCATAATCTCAGACTTTAAATTCTCTCTTTTTTTTATCGCATTCTGGGAGAAAGGCGGCATGCAAATATAATAAATAAAATAAAAAATTTCTTTCAGTTTTACCCCTTTATCCTCAAATTAAAAAAAAAGTTTGAATATTCAAATTTTTGCAGTTGTGTAACCACTATTAACAACTAGCTGATTTTTAAAAAAAAGTCCCCAGGGGAACCAAGTCAAATGAATTAAGTGAAATATACAAATAAGAGGAAGGGGGAAAAGATGAGTTTTGTTAAAATATCTGCAAAGTGATTTTTCAAAGTCAAAAGGAACTGACCCTGTGCTTGTCTATATTAACCTCTCCAATCTGTTACAATTAAATATAAAAAAAATGAAAGAATGAGGTCAATTACACCTCACTGCACACTGCCTTTTTCTTTTTAAAACAGTTTTCAGTGTCTCATCTCTGTTGCAAGTTTGAAAAGCACCGCCAGTTATTACCTGAGTGTTTTTTGCCTTCATCTGCAATTTTTTCCTCCTTGGATTCATCCAGTTGTTCAATTGACATCTGCAGATCTGTACTTGAATTGTTTGATTTACTTAGCATTTCGGTGCCCATAACAGAGGGAGATTCCTTTCCAGTGGTCTTTTTCAAAGGTTTTGGTTTGTTGTGTATATTTGAATTTCCAGGAAGAACTTTTGGCCTGGCCCCTGCAGTTTTACCTTCTTGGTTTTTCAAAGCTTTCCCACTTCCTGCATTCTTATGGCCACTAGTAGATAACGACCGATCAGAATCCTGTTTTGTAAGCAAGCTTTCAGTCTTAGTAATTCCGTTGTTTTCAGTTTTGGGCTTTATAACAGCTCTAGCTTTTGGTGAAGGCATTTTCTCCCCCATTTTGGACTCTTTTGCCATCTTACAAACTGCTTTTTTACTGTCTTTCCCCTTTAAATCGTCATGTTTCAAAGTCTTATTAGTGCTGTTCCTGTTGGTAGCCGATGTGTGTCCAGATGCTCCTAATCCATCGGATTTCATTTTATCCTGATTAGTGGAACAACCACCCCAACTGTTTTTCTTTCCGTCTGCTCTCCAAGTGGTAGGCTTTATACCAGAAGCATCAGTAATGCATCTGTTTAACTAGAGAAGAAAAGATGATAAATTAAAAAAAAAAAAAGGGGAGACAGTCCCCATTATTTATTTTGGAAATTTATCCAGTTCAGCATGAATTTTAATCTTACTTGAATGAAACATATTTCTCCTCACATTTTTTAGTCTTTAAAAAAATCTTACGGTTGCAACCATAAGCACATTCATCCAGGAGAAAGCTCCAGTAGACATAATGAAGATAACTTCATTATGCATCGGACTGCACTAAAAGCCAGTTTCCAACATTCTCTCAAGAATTATGAATCAAGAAGCAGAATAGAAAGACAGTGTGGGACTACACTGAATGGAAACCTGCAGATTTGATTCTCAGTGATTGGGGTCATCAGGGACAAAATGACAATTTAATCTGAGTTGTCCTGGGTATACTTTATTATTTTTTTCCTGCATAAGTGAATGGCTGCCATTCCTTCCTACAAGGGAAAGTAAATCTTTGCACTTAAAATGCTGCTACAGCAGAGACTACGTTAGTCTTTCTTGACAATGGGTTACCTAGCTGTCATTCACAAAGGTCCTGCAAAGGGTTATAACATGTCCTAATAACGAAAGCACACTCTCAACACATCCTGCAAGGCAGGGGTGGAAAATGCAGCCCCTGATTATTGTGGCCCACCCTTAAGGCTCCCAGGTGACCCCCAAAGCCCACAGACACGCCCTATAAAAAGTACGGCTGACTTCTTATGGAAAAATTGTGAAGAATGCTTCTAAACAAGCTTCAAAATGCAGTGGTTTGCTTATTTCACCCCACCCAACAGACAAGAATCAAACTGGAAAGGGCATCAAAGAACTTCGAGGCTGCTACAAATACGGTCCTGGGGCTCACTGGTGGAAGTGAGAAGGAAAAAGTGTCCACCACAACCAGGACAGTTGGTCACCCATTACGTTGGATGTTTGCAACAGACAGGTCCATCTTCCATACCTACAGACCCATAGGCATTTTTACTGGAATTAATGCTAAACTTTCTGACTTTGTTTAGATGTATCTTTCTCACAGTTTAAAAAATGCCTACTACTGGACTACTGGGTAGTCGACGTCCATTCCTGCATCATTTCCAAAGGTTTACTATTTCACTGTAAAAGCAAGCTAAGACTTATGCATTATTTAATATATATATTTTTAATATGGGAGTACACATGCATGTGCCCACACAAACATGTGAATTCAGGGCTGGATTCTTCTCCAGAATGTCCTAATTAATTTCATGAGCCAACAGGATAGCTCCAGTCACTAGGTAGCACATCCTTTGCATAGCAACTTGGAAAACATGCTTTTATGAAACACGACATCAGAGGCGTATGCAAGAAACAGAATGCAAATTACTGCAGTTCTAAGCATGCTGGGGGTTAAGCATTAATGCTTGCTAAACTAATCCCTTTCCAAAAAACGAACAGTCCATTTTCTGAAACAGAGAAATTTAAGATACAACACCAAGAAGTTCACAGATGGACATTAGTTCAACTAAAAATGTATGGAAACAACAGCTGAAATATTAGCCTCTAGCCACTAATAAATACAAGTCAGAACACAATCACACGATATTTCAAATAGAGTCTTATAATGAGACACAGCCCTGCTTGTATTTCATTATGTACCTGACTTTTAAAGTAGCATTGTGGGTTTGTTGTTTTACCTGAGAACTAGTGAAAATGGGCTTTTTGGCAGGTCTTCTATCATCACCTTTGTCAAATGCAGCTGTATAAGAAAAGCACACCTTCCTTTAGGAAAAAAAGAACAGAGAAGTGCTAGAGAGAAGAACACCCTTACGGGCTGAACTTTGTTGAGGAACATTGGAAAGAAGGCATATTTAAGAACACACATAACCAGGACAGGAGGGACTGTATTAGTCCTTACATATTTGAAACATAAGAAGAATCCTTTCCATTGTTTCTGTTAGTCTCCATACTTCTCAGATACAAGTAAGTTAGTTTACTAGCCATTACACTTGAACACATGGCATTCATTAAACACAGAGTAAGTTCCTTCCCCTCATATCTGTTCAATGGGGTTTGTCAAAAATTGTACATCTGCACCTCCAACCTTCATTGAAACATCAAGTACCATTTATAAACAAAATCAATTTCATTTTGGTTTAGCTCAAGTCATTCCACACAAGTACCTTGGCCAAACAGGACTATTCAGCACATACAAAGTTTCCAAATAGAACATGCTTGAACGAAGCTCCCAGATGTGGCACCGTAATGAGGCTTCTGCAGTGCTACAGCTTACGTAACCCGCACATGACAGATGCAAAGAGAGGAATGTACTTTGTACATAATATTCTTTGCCACCATATGTATCTGCCTGAAAGAGCTACACGAAGCTTTTACCTCAATCAGTTCTCTAAGTAATTGCAATAGTTACTTACATATTTAATGAATCTGTGATATACAGAAGTCAATTACACTTCCCTCCCTGAAAAAGGACCCTTGCTTCACTGGACTCCTCAGTGAGGCTCTGTTCTGTTAAGGAAAGCCATGAGATTGACAAATGCACTGAGGATGATTCTTCTCCAACCCTGCCTAAAACTATTTTTTCTCCCTCCGATAGAGTATCTAATAAGCTATTCTAACTTGATGGCTGGTAAGGGTGGGGAGGCTTTTAATCATCAAACCTTAAATCTTTCTTTCTTTCTTTCTTTCTTTTTTCTTTTGTTGTTGTTTAAAGCTAGAATCTCATGCAATCCTTTCTTAAAAATGTTACATTCATGCAATTGCTAGAGCAAGATAAGTTCTGATCATTAAAAGAAGGGCTTTCAATCCCACACAATGCTTCTCTGGACAATGCAATTAAAATGCAAGAATTAATCCTACAGATTTCTTAAAACTGCAAACCCACATCTTCCGTTTGAAAGAAAGACACTAACTTCATGAAAGTAGAGTCAGTTTCTATACCACATTTACTGACCCTCTTATGAAGTATTATTTAAGATGATAGTGTTCAAGACTTCAAAACCAATTCTGTTTTGGACACGACTGAACCAATATTCAGCCAAGCAGCAAGCAAGTATATGTTAATAAGCGAAAGCAACCTTAGTAATCCAGTTTATTTAGAGTGCTTTTAGGGACTATGAAAAAACTCTCCTTGTTTTTATTACATAGGCTTTTATTTATTGCTTCTGAAAAGCTTGGCAAAATGCAGATAATCTTGGGTATGCACCATCTCTGTCCCAGACAGAAGAAAAAGCTGCATAACCGGGCACAAATGTTCAAGCAATGCCTTGAAGCCATTTTCAGGTATTTCATCTGCAAGATTTCATGCCATATATCCAGAAACAAAAGGGAGGGGAAAAGTGGCCAGAGCAAGATTCCTTTTGTTTAGCCATAAATCCTGCTGTTTAAATTTTAAAGGCAACGTGTGTGGTTTCACAGCACCAAATCAGCTATGAACCCATAAACGCTTTTTATTGAATCTTAATAAGATTCGTCATTAAGCAACCACAATGTACAATGCAAACTAAAATCCTTCAACTGTTATGTACATTAAACCGGTTATCAGCTCTGGACAGAATTCTTTTTATAATGACGATGTGCTCTTAAAACATCCATGATCTGAAGTGCAAACAAACAAGGCAACCCAGTCTATTTATACAGCTTTTACATATCTGCAGTTAATAACAGAAAAGCAGCACCGTTTACAATAGAGAGATGTGCAGCCTCCTGGCTTCCATGCTTGAATCTGTCTGAGCAGGTTATTTTCAGAATTTTAATTCTTACACAGTATTCTGACAGCAGAAGACCCATAAACACATTCTTTCAGCTCTCATTAACTACCAGATCCTATTAACATGCTTAATAAGGACACAGCTATTATCAAAATGTTAACATAACCGTTCGCTTGCCTACCTGCTTCTATTAGCTGTTGATCGGCTGGCTCCAGCAGCTTCCAGCTCTCTGTGTGACGAACAGCATAAAATGACTGAACTAGGAAGATCCACAGCTTATCACACAGAGCCTGGATCTTGCACGTAAACCCCTGTGTTCAAGTAAGGAAATCAGCAGCTGGAAAGAGCCACATTGTCATAGCAACCAGTCATTATTCCTCATAGAATCTACTTACTCTTTAAGCTAGATCAATGATGTCATCACTTAGATTTTATGATTGCTGAGTGGATGTGGATGAGGTTTGCAAACCCCAATTGTCCTGCACCATAATTTTACACAGCTTGAAACCAAACCACTCCCACGGAAGCCATAGCTCATAAAACATCAAGCACCTCTCCCCCCTCTGCTTTTTTTTTTTTTTTAAAAAACGAATCTCTTCATAGCTTTTTACTCTTGGCTATGTCACTACAAGGTCAAATCCTCAGGGGGCCAATAATGCATCTGATTAAATTTTCATCACTCTTGCTGAGTAAGTCAACAATAGGAGAGGATCACAGTAGCAAAGAAACAATAATGTGTCTAGTTTTGGTTTCCAAGAAGAATATGGTGCCGAATTTAACAATCTACCCTCTGTCTAATGGACACTGTGTAGGACACCATTAATTTCATCTTTAGAAAATAAAGTTTCATTCATTAAGACTGCAGAAATGCAAAAACATGGTGTTTCATTAAAGTATAGTAAGATGTTAATGATCTTTTCTTTCAGTAGCACAAGGCAGTCTCCATAAATATTAAAAGCTTTCATACAGCCCTCAGTATACAATGACAAAGAAATTACTGGTCAGTAACCAGATTCATTATTTTCTGTTGTTAACTGCCCCTCAGGGCGAGTGACTATACCACCCCAAGGACATGTTTTAATAAAGGAAAATATGCCAAATCAGACAGAGGTCCATTTAATCTGCTACTGCATATTTGGATTAGGTGTGGGTCTCAAATCCAATTCTCTGGTGCAGCCCTATTCAGGCACTTCTCCTCTTCTGTTCCCCACTGCACGAGATGGACAGTAGAGGTGCACTGCTGTCCCTTATAGTCCTAATAGCCTTGTCCTGCACCTGAGGGCAGGGAGACTGAACTTCTAAATTAGGGAACTACACTATGCACATGGGATGCCCCAAGTCAGACTTCTTACTCCAATAGTTGGACAGAGAAAGGAGAACAAAGATGGGGAGAGGGAGACAGAGCAGCTCTAGCATAGACACCAGATGTATACATAGGGCTCTTGTATAATGGGATCTCACCCATTCTTACTAGAGGTGTCAAGAATGTCATGTGCACTTCTGACATTTAACTGAAGTGCTCTGACACTGAGGGACAATTTGCTTGCCACAAGGACAATAAACACCAGAAAATGTCAAGGACTTATATGTCTCTCCAAGCAGTCAGATACATGCAGGGATCAGTGGAAACTGATAAAGTACTTATCCAGAAAATTCATTCTTAACTAGGTTTTTCTTGAACTGCCACAACTCACTTTCATCTTAAAATAATAGAGCAGAATAAAATAACAGAGGAGAAATTATACTGGACCCATTATTACACAGCAAAGGTATATAACATGAAGAGGGAGAATAGTTTGTTTAAAACACATTTAAAATTGTTGGTAAGATCTTCTGGTGAGCACTTTCAAGCTACGTATGTAGCTATACATTCCTTTTTTGAGAAACACTAACACATAAAACAACTAATTCTAAGAAAAAATGCTAAGTATCACTCTTGAAAGGAAGGAAGAAAAGCTTAGGTTTTAAATTTGGATATCACTATCATCTACCTATATAATAATCTTGCTGCTTCCCCTACCTCATACTCAGCTCACAAGGAAGAGGTCTCAGTCCAGAGAGATACAGGTATTATTTCCCATGTATGTTGGAGCTTTTCAGATCTGCCATGTAACAGGATAATGAGAGCATGGAGTTGTCATTATCACAGCTGTCCATGCTTACCTTTCCAAACCTAGGGTCCCAATACTGGGGGAAAGGCAGGAAACAAAAGGAAATAAAGTACAGAAAACCATTCCCTCAGAGTAGCAGCAATATCTGGGGAAGTGGGGGGCACACAAAGCCCTCTGAATTAGACTCATTTTAAAGAAGAAGAGCAGAACTTGCTAAAAATCAGAATGTGTACTCTGAAATTTCAGTGGGACCTTTACAATCCTATTTAGGACTGCAAGATTACATAATCTGTGCCAAAACAGAAAAAGCGGGTGCTTAGAGCTGCTCTTCTATTGCTATCAATTAACTCGTTCTCTGAGTGCTGATCCTTATGTTGTCAAATGCAGGCAGTGTGGCTTAGCAGAATGTCAAAAATGGCAGAAATATATATTTTTACAAAGGAAAAAAAAACACCCTAAACTGATGGGTGAGGAGGTTAATCCTCAAAATAACCTTCTAAGGACTCAGTGTGCTCAGGCACTCACAGAATGCTGAGTGTCTGCTGGGGAAATTAAACAGAAAAATACAGATGGGGTATAATGAGGTAATTGGGAAAAGGGTATGCCTGTCATTTTAAACAGAAGCACCCTGCACAATATTTTGTTGCAGGTGTCACCTCTCTACCTGTCTACAAGACTAGAACTTGTTATGGCCTAATGTTACTTTCTTTGAGCAGTTCTCCCAGAGAAATATAAACAGAACAAAGATGAAGTACACACAATATAACCTGAACACAAACAAACAAAATCAATTATTTTCCAGCTGTAGAATATTTCCCCACTTCAGCTTTACAAGACTTACCGCCTCCTTTATGTTCGCAGAACTTAATAAAGCATTCATAGCCAGAAGTAGACAACAACTATTGTCAGCGGTAATTCCCTTCTGAACAGCTTCAAACAATTGATCAAGGAGCTCAGGTTTGCTGCTCATGGCCTGGGCCTAGAAGACACCATTTGAGAAATTGTCCACAGAAACCCAAATGTAATATATTTTGAAGGCTGATTTATTTATTTATTTATTTTTAAATATATAGGTAATACTGTCCCTTGTTTTCATGTTGTAAAAAACAGTATCCAGGCCAGCAATATGTTTCAAATAGTGGGTAGCCAGAGATCCTTGAGAAACTAATCAGCAGCACACAGTGGTATTTATCATCAAAGGTTTTCTTGCAGGAGTGGTATTGGTATTTATTTATTGCCTTCTTATCCCACTTTTCTATTTAAAAAAAATCATGTTCAAGCATTTAACAATATCAGTAAGAACAAATCATTGTGTTTTGCCATCAAAACCAATTCAAATCATCACAACAATAAATAAATGTCAATAAACATAGCTATTTCATCTCTGCTAGTTCTTTGTGCAAGCTGTGAAATGTTTTGCCATATTTAAAAGATTTTTTTACTATGCACTTTCAGATTCCACTGGATCTATCTCCTTCCTTCTTCCATCACTACTTGGAGGATGGAAGACTGACACTGCAATCATAGGCTTGCAGGCTGTATTCCTATAAACCTCTACCCAGGAGCAAGCCTCTCAGAATAATGTACATAGGAACGTGCTGGAATTTCTCTTGTTTCTACTATGCATATATTTTACAGCTGAACCCTGCCTATTGAGAGTGCTTCTGGAGAAGCATTCTGAAAAGTCCTGCTTCCAGGGAACTGCACTGGAAAATAACAAAGTGAGGGGCTGTAAAGGATGGGGAAAATTGATCATAGAAGACAGCAGCAGCTAGGACCTAGAAATACGGCAATTCAACATTTATTTTATTTTAATTATGGTATTTATATGCCGCCTTTTCTCCCAAACTGGGACCCAAAGCGGACTCCAAAAATGTTGGAAAACATTAAAAACATTTAAAACAATAAAAACATAAACTTATAAAAAAACTTAACAATTAAAAGAAACCCAACTTAATAAGTAAAAGCTCCCCTGCTCACTCATTAAAAACCTGCTTGAAAAGAAACACCTTTGTCTGCCTATGAAAGGAAAGCAGGGAGGGGGCCAGCCTAGCCTCCCATGGGAGAGGATTCCACAGGGTGGGAGCAGCCACTGAGAAGGCTCTCTCTCATGTCCTCACCAGGTGAGCCTGGGATGGTAGCAGGCGTGGGAGAAAGCCTTCTTTTATAGATCTTAGGGCTCTGGTATAGGGAGATATGGTCTTTCAAATAGTCTGCACCTAAGCTACATAGGGCTTTACAGGTCATGACTAGTACTTTGACTTGTGCTTGGAAATGCCAGTCAAGCTGATTTAACAAGATTCCCTGTAACTGATTCCAGTCAGCATTCTGGCTGCCATGTTTTGAACCCCCTAAAGTGTACAGTTTCCAAAGACAGCTTCACATAGAGTGTGCGAAGAGGAACATGAAGACGAAAAACTGATTTCTTCTTCTTCAAAAGCTCATATGCAAAACATCAGGCCCAACGGTAACTGAATTACTGCACATCTCAATTTTTACAGCCTGCACATAACAGTACTACTGACTTATGGCCCCAATTCGGTGCATCTTATTCATTCAACATTCTGCTGGCTAAAGTCCCAGTACTTTTACTATTATTAATAGCAACAGCAACATTAATTCAATTTTAACCCTTCCCTTCCTGGTGAGAGTTCAGAGTTCTACATACAAGCACACATATAATATAAATATAAATTTATTTACAAATATAAATTCAAAATCTTTAATTACACATACCTTAAATTACAAATATTTAAAATCCTAGATTACAATCGTCTGCTACAATATATAATAATATAATACAAAATAATAAAAGCAATGTAAATAAATAGCAAAGACAAACACTTCCCTATTCCTCAGATGTCTGTACAAACAAGATATGTTAATTCATAAAGGCAAAGAGGTGAGTTGGGGGGGCAACTGGATCTTTGATGGAAAGAGGGGTCTATAGTTGGGGGAGCATCATTACTAAAACCCTGTCACATGTAGTAGCCCTATGGCACCCCATTCAGAGCTTCCCTGGCTGATCTTAAGTTGTATGTGGTCTTTTAAGTAACTAAGTCTCAAGCTGCTTAAGGTCTTTCACTCTAATACTAACACCTTGATTTGGGTCTAGTGGCTCATGGGCAGCTAATGATGCTCACTCTACTGCACTGGTGGTGGGGGCTGAGTGTGTCAGAGAGGCAGAGAGTAATGCCACCATGAGAGTAGACTCTAGTAAGAGTCTAAATCCCTAGCAGGGTCACCCAAGGCTCAAAATGGAGACACCCGATGCATCCAGCCCCTTAAGGGAGTAATGGCTGAATTAGAAGTACAGAACTGATAGTTTCAATTGTGAGGACAGCAGCAGAACTCCAATGGGAAGCTAAGAAGCAGCAGCAGTAGTACTGGGAGGTGACGCTAGTGGAGATCTCACAGAGACAATGGCAATGACACTGTAGCTAACTTTTGTTATTACTGTGTGGAAGAGGGTGATGTTACACTGCTTCTGAATGTTGTTCACACTTTGAAAATCTTATGCTGAGAAAATCTAAAGAATAAGTCGATTTTTCAAAAAAGAGCCCCAACCTAAGAGCCAAGCAATTAAAAATCCCTTCAGCAATAGACCTCTTATATGCAAAAAGCTTGACTGAACAAAAAGATAATTGCCTGCCTTCTTTCTCTTCTCTGACCTGCTGTACTTGATGAAAAGCCTACTAAATACAGTTGAAAGAGAGGCAAAGACCAATGGGAACTGGCTTCTCAACAGAGTTGATGGTACTCCTACTTTCCCTCTCCCCAACTTTAGACAAGCTTCTAGCAGCAGCTATATAAAGCCAGTGCTAAGGCATTGTTTCTTGTAATGCTATATTTTGGTATATTTTACCTGCAACAGAGCAGAAAAGCTTTCGCTTTGTATGATTTCAGGAAAATTCTTCACCATAAATGCTATACACTCTTCCTGCACCCTAGTTGCCAATGCAAGGGCTGCTTCATTCCATTTCACTTGGGGAAGGCTATCAATTAACTGGCTGGCTTCCATCAGAACATGGGCTACATTCTGTGGATTCTGAAAATAAAATAATATACATGTGCTCTGGTAAATACTAGATATGAAGTTTCAGCACCATGCTACAATACATACAGGCTACATCCTACAATAATCAATTAAGCTTCTCTCACTTCAATTATGGTCAGATTTTTAACTATACATGTTCCCAGGGAGAGCAAATAAAAATGTGAAACAAAGCAAATGTACCTTGTATATTTTTTGACAAATTTTAGCAGAGCACAAGTCTTCTAGTGTCTATGCCTATGCAAAGAGGGAGTAATATTAAAGGGTGGAATTCTTGAACTTAATAATTGCAGGGTGAAAAACCTAAAAACAAACTGTTCTGAGCTCACACTGGAGTCACTCTAGGTCCTTCCAAGAGATCTGTATGATATGAACAGCACAAGCCATTGGTGTAAATGAAGATTTCACTGATAATTAATAGATACTGCATGTGTTTACAGCAACATTTTTTTAATTTTATTTTTTCACAGGATAAAAAAACAAAAAAGAGAATTGATATGTTTACAAACAAAGCATCATAGTTAAAAAGAAAAAAGAATCGAGAATATAATAAAATATTGTGCTAATATATTGTACATTAATGTCTTAAGATTCACATTCTTGTTGAAATCTATTCCTTTATAAACTTCCTCCTACTTATTCTTGGACAACGTTAAAAAAATAATTAAACTCCCATAATTGATTTCTCTTTTTACATAGTTCAGTAAAGTCTGCCATTTTTTTACCAATCAAAGTAAAACAGTTACTTAATAACTTAGACAATTTTATTCGAAAAGAGTACAACTTGAAATTCCTTATTGTTACCATTGTTAATAAAGAGCTTAAAACCACAAAAGATTACTTTAAATTTAACTGTAAACATCTGTACCCATCTCTTTCTGAGGAAGTTTGAGACTGGTGCCCATTCCCTTTCTATTTTAACAGTAGATTTTCTATTAATTTAACAGGTCAGGAGGTCATGATTTTTCATTTTGATTAGATTCACTAGCCATTGGTCTGTGTCTGGAATGTTTTTACTTTTCCAGACATTTGCAAATAGAATCCTTGTGATGGAGACCATGTATAGTAAAATTCTCCAGAATCTCCAAAGGAAGTTAATTGACCCTTAGATGACAGGAAGTCAAAATCCCCTCACAACAGAACGTAGCCTATGTCCCAGATTGTAGGCTAGGAACCAAAGCAGGTCAGCAGACTGTAGGCTAGATCCCAGACATTAATTAAAGGAACCCACAAGACTTTACCAGTCTGTGCAGCTGACAGTTGTCCACTATATGGTACATGTATGTCTCTGTACGCTCGGAATGCTCTCTTATAGTTTTCTGTGACCCAGGCAAATACTCAATCTCAGTCCTTTTTTGTGGCAGGTGTCACAGCCATCACACACTTAAACAAAGCCAGGTATATGGACTGAGGGCATTTGAATCCTCATGAGTCTGTGAGCCACTAGTGTAGCTAAGCATAATATTTATGCTTTGGAATTAGGATATGCTCACATTTCAAGCGTATTTATCAACCCTGTTTATTCACCACAGTGAGCAGTACGAAGATGAAATGTAAGGCAGATGCACATCATAAAGCTATGGCCAGTTTTGGGCCACCAGTATATATTCACAGCATATCATCTTCTCCTTATTTGTTCAAATAAATGTATATTCTATATGACTACAAAAGCTAAAGCTGATTAAACTATAAACAAAACAGTTTGAAATGCCACTTATAATCCAACAATAAAACAGCAGGAAAATCAGGAAAAAGCAGCAAGAGAAATTATATAAAATATAGACAATTAGAAACAAAAAATTGCATTCATAAGACAAACAACTTCCTAACAGTTTTTTTCACGAAGCTATTAAAACTTATACACAACTGAGTAAAACACATAGTAAACCCCTGCTGCTGATTTTTTTTTGTATTAAAAAAACAACACCATCAAATAGCACACAGACTTACTAATGAGTGGATCAGCATTCTCAGGCAATCATTCTGAAGTTCAGTGGGCAAAGTTGCAAAGCTCTTGTCTGACCAACATCTTACAAAATTTTGAGCTAGCCACCTGTTAAAGGAAAAATGTCTTACTTAGGCAAAATCATTTTCTCTATTAAACCAAGTATGTATCACACACAATTTCTGCAGACACAAGTAATTTACACAAAATAAGTAAAAAAGTCAGGACCCAGCATGGTGTAATGGTTTGAGTGCTGGACTATGGTTCTAGAGACCATAGTTCAAATCCCTGTTCAGCCATGGGTATCTACTGGGTGACCCTGGCCAAGTCACAATCTCTCAGACTCAGAGGAAGGCAAAGGCAAACCCCCTCTGGACAAATCTTGCCAAGAAAACCCTATGATAAGTTTCCTTTAGGGTTGCCGTAGGTCAGAAATGATTTGAAGGCATACAACAACAAGTCAAAATATGAACATTTCCCAAATAATATACGACAATTTTGCCTGTTCTTGAGTTTAACTCTAAGACAGAAGAACAGAAAGAAAGAATGAAATTTTGTATGTTTACTTACTTCATACAATTATTGTAAAGATTTTGTTCTCCTGTTGAATGGGCAATAGTTAGACATTCAATAACAGGCTGACGTCTTCCAGGCACAGGCTAAAAACAAGTATAATATAAGCACAATTACTGTACTTTCAAAAACCTATAGCAACTTACGAGCTGTCAATTTCAGCAAGAAATATTTTCTTGTGAACTAAGTTTTGCGTATCACCTGATCCAGATTCAGTGGAATCAGAGTGCTGCTATTCATCATGCAGTCTGATTTCTTGCCTTGCCTCATCAAAAATGAATAATATTTAAACCTTTTTCTTCCAGGGAACCTTTTCCATAACATTTTCTTGAAGGACCAACACATAACATATATGGTGCAGAATGTCTGTGCTTTATAGAGGATTCTGAAGGAGTGTTGCAGGGCACATACAGCAGGTCCTCTATATTTATTGGTTTCCCTTTTGAAGATTTGATGATTCACAGATTTAATTAATAGGTTCTCTCTAGGAATCTCTAAGTCCTCCAGAGCAATTCTACGGTCAATTTCCAGTGGAGTTGTACTGGAAGACCTAGAAGTTTCTAGAGAAGTGTTCTCTCAAGTTAAAAAAAAGTGTGTTTTCGTTTATATTTGGGTTTTTCCACTTTCAGGGAGTCTTGGTCCCCTAGCCTTCACAAAAGTGGAGGGCTGACTGTATATCCTTCATCTGTGGTATTGGCCTAGCTAGCTGCATTTTCCAATCAATCAATCAAGAGGGCATCCTAAAACAGCTATAGCCATCTTCCTGTAGCTGCACAGTATTGGGAGGAACGATCAGTAGTAGTGGACAAATGTCTTGTCATTTAATGAAAGTACCTGCTCACTGGTGTTCTTCTAAATAAAGAAACTCTGATAAATTTCAGCTACTCACAGGATGCAAACATTGATGTAAAAACATTATCCAATGTGCATTCTTTGTAACAACCCTATTTATGGAGAAAACCGTTTCTAGGAAAAGAAATTATTTACAGTTCCTAGTTATTCAGAACATTTTCTCCTCATGACTCTAAAATTGTTCAAGACAGTTTTAAACGTACTTCAATATTAAATCTTAATATTTTATTGCTACTGGTAATCTTAGCTAATTAATTAAAATAGCTGAGATGAGCATAAGGCTCTTACAACTCAGCTATCTGGTTTGCAATACCATTTGACCCCACAGACGTCAGTCTGCTTGGTTCTTCTTGCAGTGGAAAAACAGACCAACAAATAAGAACATACCTTATGAAAGAAGTTGCAATAGTCTCTTTTCAGAACATATGTAGCCACTTCTCTTAGACCTTCTAGCCCATACATATTTGCAATGCTCAGTATGCAACTAAGGTAAAAGCAATAATTGAAATTAGACATAAAACAATCATAGCAGAATTATGAGTGGCTTGTAATGAGATCGCTGCATGGTAACTTGCATTACATCAGAAAACTGTAGGTTTACTTTTTTTTATGTTACCTTTAAAAAGATCTTGTATTCTGATATTCTTTTAAAATCAGTTAAATGTGTGTTTTGCAACCCTATCTTGTACATTCAGATTGATCATTCATGCTACATATAGAGAGTTTTTCTTTTTCTGCCTCAAATACAAAGAGCAAGCACTCCTCTGTTATGTCTGTTAATATAATTAATGTTTATTTCTATCAT
Source organism: Ctenosaura bakeri (assembly GCA_948474755.1). Taxonomy (NCBI): domain Eukaryota; kingdom Metazoa; phylum Chordata; class Lepidosauria; order Squamata; family Iguanidae; genus Ctenosaura; species Ctenosaura bakeri. Next base: position 447,876 of record CAOLHI010002144.1, read on the forward strand.
GAAGATTTAAAATAATAATTACTATCAATGTCTACCATTCATTCAAAACATGTTTTAAATTCAAGGATATAAGCAAGATAACTTGTGCCAAATTGTTGGGACACTTCAGGACGACTGTCCTTGTGTATCAGCCAACATTACTTGGGCAATGTTTTCAATATGGCTATGTTGTCTTGTGTTTAAAGGTAAAAAAGAAAATAATTTTGCTTTTAAAGTTTGAATTTTTTTAACCAGAATTAAAGATAATGGACTCAGTAGTAAATTTACAGAATCTGGATTAAACAAACTACACTAACCAATGGTCTCGCAAATTCCTTTTCTCTTCTGTGAAAACTTACAGAAAAATTTCATCCCTGACCATTCACAAGCATTTCAAAGCACAAGATGTAGTAAAGTTTGCTAATATGTAAAAAAAGACAGATCAAGTTTGCAATTTGCATCATTTAACAGGCAAATTACGGCTAGGGTTAGGGTTAGGGCTAGGGCTAGGGTTTGGGCTAGGGATAGGGCTACGGTTAGAGCTAGGGTTAGGGCTAGGGTTAGAGCTAGGGCTAGGGTTAGAGATAGGGCTAGGTTTAGGGCTAGGTTTAGGATTAGTGCTACGGTTAGGTTAGGGCTAGGTTTAGGGCTAGAGTTAGTGTTAGGCTTAGGGCTAGGTTTCGGGTTTGGGTTAGGATTAGGGCTTGGGCTAAACCTAGGGTTAGGGCTATGGTTAGTCTGCTGAGAGGACACACCATTTAAACATGGCTTAGTATTAACACTTCACATTTTAAGCAGGACTATGATAAAATCCCTAACTGGAGAGATTAGTTCTGTGATCATGTTCCTTATTTCACAAGTGACTGAAAAAGGTGAAATGTAATAGAACAAGCAAAAGCTTGGCTATTTTAACAGTTTCCATTTAGAAGTAAATCCCAGTTCAAGTTGAGGTATGTGGCTGTAGGACTGCAGCCTAACAGAAGAAAGAGCTAGCATGGGAAGCTAGGAATGCCAGAGAAGACAGGTAAGGAAAGGAGGAATCTAGAAATAAGAAGAACAAAAGGCTGGGAGTTCATGAACACCTCACTGCATCAGAAGTTACACACTGTGGCATATTAGATCTTTAACATGACAGTGGCTCCTCCACTTTCTCTCCGTTCCCTTGCCTTTTACTCTGGTGCGCTTGTGTTCCTTTCCCCCCCATATTTCCCCTGCCTTTTGCCCCAGTGCATGTGCCTTCCTTGTCTGTGCCCAGGCAAAAGGTAGGAGAATGAGGGGAAGTGTGCACACCTCCTCCCCATTCTCTTGCCTTTTGTCCAGGTGTGGAGAAGGAAAGCACACACGCTGCGGCAAAAGACAAGAGAATGGGAAGAGAATGGGGGAAAAGGTACTTGCACCCCTTGCAAATAATCAAATTCGCAAAGGTTAAACTTACAAATGTAGAGTATATCGTGTTTAATACAATGATGTAGTATTTGCCTATGATACTGTAAGAAAAACATAACTGTGATCTGCTGGCCACAAAGGCCAATCTAGACTAGTATTCTGTTCCCCACAATGGCCAACCTTATGAAACCCATAAGAAAGATATGAGGGAAACAGTTATTTTGTACTGTAGTTCCCTAGCAATTTAACTTAGAGAAATGCAAAGTTACTGCAAATCACTCCTGTTTCCCAAATCTGTTAAAGCTGATTTCATACATGCATAAAAGTCTGGAAGATTACTTTTTAAAAGTAATTTGCTCTTAGCATTAGTTAAAGTTTTAAGAATTATCCACTGTTGTTCTTACAGTGTCTGCAAAATTGCACTGTTGTCTTTTTATTGCATTTGGAAAGGAATGAGCGACTCATAAGTGAATAAAAAAAACCCTGAAAAAATCTACTTGAAATGCCTCTATAAATGCCCTTTAAGAAAATATTACTTGTTGTACATGTATCCCTCAAACAACAGCTTCCACTATTTAAAAGCTTTGCTAGTCATGCTTATACTTGTCATTCAAGTAACTCAGTATAGATTACAATATTACTTGTTATTTCCAAGCTCTGCATAAAATTAATTTATTCTAATATGCTTCTAGTATTCTAATATGCAATCTGCTGGACAGTGCTACATATGAAGGCTTATCTCTAATAAATCTTCAGAGACAATCTCCTTCCATATGTCTAATTAAAATCTCTAGTAAGCATTCTTATTAGCCACTGCACACACAACCCCCCTGCTGTCTTGACAATTACGCTACAACCAGGCCACAGGATCACCTACCTATTTTTTTTTCATCTCCATAGCAAGCAACCCTCTTCCGTTTGGTATCCTTATGCATAACTAACAATTATACTGGGAGTAATCTTAACTGCAGTTAAAGCTGACCAGGGTTCTCTCTTAACTAGATTTAAGGAAGTTTAACAAACTCTCATTCAGAAGAAACCTGGTTAGTGCAACCACAGCTCACTTCAGCAGCAATCTTTCACTTCAGAAGTGGGGCAGGAGAAAAGAGTTCATTTCTGAGAATATAAGCAAAGCATCAAGTGAGGGGCCACAAATCACATATTCCGTTCACGGTCTCTTATCCAAAATCAAGAGATTGTGAGCTTTTGTTCTGCACCAACCCCAAACAATACCATCTATATGACAGTTTCACAGTGGCAGGACACATGTAGTCTCCCATCCAGAAACTGACCTGAACCAGATTTACATAGGTTTGCTGCAACACTCACTCTTCTATGCAAAAGAACAATAACATGAATCTGGTTAGCCATTTGGTTTGCAAAAGGGTTAAAAAACAGTCAGCAGGAAGTTTACTAAACAGACAGGTCATCCATGGTATGCCATTTGTATGTGTGTATGTCTTTATCTATGAAACACACATATATACACACACATCAAAATACAGCTTGCATAAATATGACTAAAAGTGACACATTTCGCAGAATCTTTGTGATGCAGCAATAAATAAAAGCACACTGGACCAAGCATTACTACTTCCTCCATTATAAATCTGTTACTGCTGTCTTATCAGTTCAGTTGCCAAGCAAAATAAGGTGTCATGCTTTCACCCCACCAGTAGTTCAAATATAATTGCAGTGCAATAGTAATTATTTCTGGCACCTTTGCCATTTCACTTTTTGAGGTTGTGAGGCATTTTCACTTGACTGTAGATAAACAGAATAATTCTGGTGTGCAGTTCAAAGTAACATAGCTTTACACATACCCAGCATCTGTTTCGTTTGGGAAATCCAAAATTGCTCCATAGATAAAATGCAGAATGACAGTCATTTCTACATGGTTTATGCTGCAGAAAACAGAAAGAAAAATCATTACAGACACCAGCATCTGCAGAATAAAATAGATTGTTCATATTCTATAAACTGCAAGCACTTCATCAAGACTGAACTGATATACCATCATACTGTGATAAAAAAACCACATTGAGCTAAAGTTATACCACTAATACAGTGTAAAATGACACATGGGTTGTCTTCTCCAACTGCAATTTTTATAATGTAAACTGTAAAGATAATTTGAACAAGTTCAGTTTTTTGAAAACTTCAGTGAATCAGCCCTCAGCTGTGATCCTGAAACCTCCTAGCTGAGTTTGACAAGGCTGCTTAGGAGGAAGAGATTTCAAGATTGTGTGATCTAGTGGTTATTTTTACAAAACTCCTCATCTCACAAACTGTATTTACTTCTAAGAAGTTTAGAGCAGATGTTCAGATTAAAATCCCTGTCTTTAGAAATGAAAACCACAGGCCTCTCCAGGGAAGCTCATGGCAGACAGACAAAACAAGCTAGTACAGCTATCACACTAGATGATCATTTGATACTCCAAAAAGCTGTTCAGAGCCTCCTCCCCCTGCAGGTGGGAACTCTGTCCACAATTTCCCATTTCCTGCTTTCCTTGAAATTACTGAAATTATGATGATAGTTTTCATGGCTCCTTCCTTCTTAACTAAAAGATGTGATCATAGAACTTCGAGCAAGACATGATTTCAACAGAGCCATTCTGCGTCTGACTGGAGACAGAAGAGACAGAAGGAAGGAAATTTGATAATGAAGGAGTCTGAAATACAGTTGATCCCCATATCTGCAGGGAACACATTCCCGGACTTACTGCACATGATGAAAAACACAAGTAATACCAAAAACTGTATTTTGAGCCATCACATGTGAAATGTGCTGCAGGAGACGGTGCCACCTCCTTCTCCCTTCCTTGGTGAGCAGCCTCCTCCCTAGGTACCAAACCTGACAGGAGGCCTGGCTGTATAGAGCCGTGTGCCTCTCTCAGCTGGGGAGGGAAGGAGACCTTTTCTCTGCCAAAAGAGGTGCAGGGAGGCTGGCTGCACAGAGCTACACACCTTTCTCAGTCAAGGAAGAAGACAGACACACCTTCCTTAGCTGGGAGAGGCATGGGAAGCCCTGCTGTGTGGAGCCACATGCCTCTCTCAGCTGTGGAAAGGGACAGACTCTCCTTTCTTGGTCAAGAAAGGCACATGGCTCTGCACAAGCCAGGCCTCCCACCAGAACTGGCACCCAGAGAACGTGCTGCTCATGAAGCAAGGGAGGACAGATGGATGGCAGGCAAGCAAGCGGGCAGAAGGCGGCAGCAGTGCTGCCTCCTTCCCTTGCCACCTCATATGGTCTGGGGTCAAAATATAGTGTTTGGTATTATCTGTGCTTTTCACCATCCATGGTAATTCTGGGAAGATATCCCCCATGGAGATGGGGGAACCTACCGTATTCCATCTCATTCTTCTTCATCAAATTTCCTTCCTTTTGTCTCTCCTCTTTCCAGTCAAAAGCAGAATGGCTCTGCTGAAATCACATTTTGCTCTAAGTGCTATAATCATATATTTCTTCTCTCAGAAATCTACTCTGGTTCAGTACACTGGAATAAAATTACAAGCCCCTGACATTTAATGTTCTCTTCACCACAGCTTTATTGACTTTCTCACTGTGTTTTCTTATCTAATACCATCTCTCATGCTTATGATGCCACAGTCTTGTTTTCTATCAAGTTGCCTCCCTTGCTTCTTTCAATTGCTTCTTCAAATGCAGCCTATTTTACTCAGCACTGTTTTATTTAGTCTCTGCAGTGTTCACTCACCATTATATACTCCAGGCTCATTTATTAAGCCACCTTCTCCATCTACTTTTGCTTTAGCAAGCTAACTTTGATTTAATCATCCTAGGCAGGAATACTATCACTGGCCTCTTCACCCACACAACACTAATATACCAAACCATCTCCCTAGACAGAGAATGACATAACTTGTATGAAAGAGCTGATGTTAAGTGGGAAAAGGACCAGTTTCCATACACTAGCAGCAAGCAGCTTACAACTGGAGTTCTCATTAGGAGAGCTTCACTCAAAGGGACTCCTGTTGGTAGAAGAAAGCAGTTTTCTCAATTCTTCCCCATTCCTGAAGCCCCTATAAATCTGCACTGGTGGATTTCCAGAAGTGTGGGCAGTACTATAGGGAAGGGAGCAGTTGTGAACCCCCCCCCCACATACCCCTTCCTTTGCTGGGTTGTTATTCCTCCTGTTAACAGAAAGGCAATTTAGGATCAAGGCAACCATGATCCTGTTCTTGAATTTAAAGCTTCCACCAAAATAAAAGAACAATGATATATTGCCTCTTCAAGTGTTAATATGTTTAAGGAGCATTCAATAGTTGCATTTTTAAAAAATGTTTGGTTAAGTGACAAAAATCAAATACAGTTGTCTAACTATATGAGAACACATGAGGTAGCCATAAAAACAGCACGAACAAGCAGCCCTGCTGCCTTGACAGCTGGTCTCTTAAATAGCATTTTCATTATTTCAGGGTAAGCCATATGCACTATACTCTCCAGTGTTTATAAAAAACAACTTGAAAATCTGCAATGAGCAGGATGAAATGAAAGGGGGTGTTTCCATTGCAGGAGTAGCTCAGTTCAAAGCAGGTTTTAGCTTGGCCTTCAGGACCAGTACCAATTACACCCTGCTGGTTGGGATGCAAGGGCAAACTCCTTATCTAAGCACAGGAGCATAAGGCTTCTTCCAGACTTGTTCTCGTAAAACCAAAACAAGTTCAGGCATTTAGTTTGAATGGGGGCAATGAGCAGAGCTTGGAGAAGTTACATTTTTGCAGTAGTTTAGGGGTGAGAATCATGTGGTCCTCTACATATTGCTGGAGCACAAGTCCCAGCTGCCTTAGATAATGGCAAGGATCTCACTCTGGACTAGATTCTTGGAGTTGTAGTCCAAAAAAGTAATGCTGCCAAGTTTGGCTATGTGTGCTCCAGTATCAGAAACACCAGGGCTTTGGAATTTCTGTGAGAAAAGATGCATGCTTGTCAAAATAACAACATACTCTTTGGCTGCTAGGCAAAGTCAAGGGAAAAGCAGTCTCATACTTCAGTGGAGAGAGGCTATGCCTTCTTGGCAGTATCAAAAATGCCTCAAGTTCCTCAAGCAGTCAGTACTACAGGATCTCAAGTTTCAACCAATGCCTAACACCATACCACATCATGTACAGATGTATGCCCAACAGATTGGTAAATGGAGGATGGAAGCTTTTTCCTGATATGCAATGAGTCATATCCCATAATGGTCTTTTACCAATTTGCAAAGGATAAATATGCACTATGTCCCTTGCTAATATTAGACACTGAATGGTAATGGCAAATCTATCCTGATAGCATTTCCTCTTAATAGCAAACTCAGTTGGCAACAGGACTGGAGCCAAAAATAAGGCAATCAAGAAACATCAGTGTGGTTGAGTGAATCCTGAAGAATGCAAAAAGACAAAACTTTCAAAAGGTGGGGAATTCTTTCCTTCCCAACCCCATCAAGTGAAGACAAAGCAAGCTCAGTGCCCTTTAGGAGCCACAGAATTCTGCATACCAGTCGAAAAAGAAAAAAAAAAATAGAAAATTATCTTTACATTTATCAAAAAGATTGCTGCCCTGCTTAATTGCCGTATAATTTATGAGACAAGTAGGGAAGGGCCAAATTACGTTTCAGAGCTACTCTTGGTAGTTGCATTGCAATGCTAGCAGTGAGCAGCAACCAAAGGGAAAAGAAAGGAAAAAATGGAGGGGGCGTTTAAAAACAGCAACAAGTTGAGGTTTCTGCTCTCCACAACAGGCTCAGGAGAGACGTTTCTAGAAAACGGTGGGGGTTGGAAGAGGGCCTTTACGAAGGCTGGGAAATCACTAATTATGGGGAAGAAGGGAGTGGGACCCCCACCAGGCTGGGACCCCAGGACTGTTGGCTTTGGTTCCAGGGCCTCCCCACAGTCTATGGTATCCTGGAAAAGGGCATTTCTGTTTAGAGGGTGAGGACACGTGGCAACATTTTGTTGCTGGTCTCAATTGTAGTTAACTATTTATGAAGTGTTCCACTTGCTGAAAGAACCAATAATGAGCTATAAGAACAATGCTTTTGATTTTGCTCTAATAGCACTCTCTTTTATTCCCGGCAGTGGTTTACAGAGATTCATTGTTCAATTTTCTGCAAAGTCATGCTGCCAGTACTGTAGTGCCCCAGATGCAGGCTTTCAACACACTTGGTGAAGCTCTAAGTTTATCACAAATCTGTAATAAATGTTATTTAGGAAATTAAGAGTTTTGTCAATGAATCAAAAAATCGTACGTAAAAAGATTGCCTTAAAATAATTGGTTGAGTGTAACAGATGTATTAATGGCACAGTTCTGGAAAAGTGAAAAGTTCCATCCAGTGGATGACTGATCTGAATGTGAGAAAAGATTACACATATTATAAGACCATGGAAAAACAAACATTATTTTTATTGGACAGCTGGAACCCTTCTGGATATATTAGGAAAATATGTAACCATTCAAAGGCATCAAGCAAAAAATTTAAATTTTATATGTAAGATGACCTCCTCTGTATAACCTTGTTTATACAACTTACTAGTACTCCAAAAAGAATCCTTTCCATTCCTTCCCTGCTTTTATTTAGTTCTTGATAAATATATGTTAGAAATTAGTTTGAAAGTTATAAGACTTAGTCAATAAAAAGCATACACTAAAAGTGTAGTACAACATTTCTTCTTATTTCTTTTACATATTATTTTGCATGCCTATGAACACTCAGTAGAAATATTTAGTAGGAATACTGTATCCCTTTTATTTTGTGAAGCTAAAACTATTAATTCAAAGATAAATGATTGTTTAATCTATCTGGACATTCCATCCAACATTGCAAAAGTGGCTATTCTGTTAGTGCAACAGAACTATTTCTTCTCCTTCCTCCCACATTTCCCTAAACCTATGACAGAGGGTCCTCCAACTCTTTGGAATAGGGTTGAGGTTGCTGGTGGGGCTGTAGTGGGATAGAATGTCTTGGTCACTGTATCTGTTGTGGGACATTGTTGGGTTTACCCTGGGACTAGGCTTCCTCAAACAATCATTTTAATAGGGAGCCTGTTACTTGGCTGAATTGCTTTAGATCACATGTTGATGCTCACAATCTGAAACATTTCTCCATGCAAAATATTTCTTGTATAGTTTTTCTCCTCAACTTATCTATTTTGCAGGGATTTTTTTTAAACAGAGGATCATTCAAACATATGAACCCTACCTCTAACTTGAAACTGTATCAACATGTTTATCTCTCATCTGTTGTTTGTGTAAACTAGGCCCTGGATTTTAATTACAGAGAGATAGATGCTGCCATGCAGGTGAGTATGGTGTCACCAAAATCCTGACTCTAGCTCCTGTCCTAGATTTCAATTCTGTAAGTCTGACACCTTAGACTCATTAATATGAAATGATAAACCATGGTTTAGTGTCCTCCTTTCAACCCCATCATGGTTCAACAGGTGTATGGAAACGTTTGCTTCCTTTTTTAAAAATAACCACAGCTCGCCATGTCATCTGCACATGAAAATCTGTGGTTAATTTCAACTATGGTTTGTTTGAAAGACAGCAACTTTAAACCATAAATTATGAAGCTGGCTTGTTTAAACAAACCACAAGTAGAATTAAGCACACTTTAGTATTTGGACATACATCAAACTATAGTTAATCTGAAACAGAAGGGGACCTACCAATCCCTTCATAATTGAAACAGGCAGGAACACAGAGGGGGGGTACACCAGCCCGAAACTCAGTACAGCCCATTCTTGTAACACTAAATAATGGTCAGTTCCAAACACATCCCTTGTCTGTAGTGCTACACAGTTTTCAAACTATGCTTTGGTTTTTCTCTTACCACTGACTAATCAACACTGACGTATAACCTTCTTAATATTTAGACATCTTTGGACTCTCATACTATGATCCTTGCTTCAAGCATCAGTAGCTCAGTTACTACTTCTAAAAATATTTCTTTTGCCCCAAAAGCTGTAACACCAATGGCTATAAATTATGTGATTCATGAACCAAACAGTCAGATTGTCTTTGTTATCTGCCACTCTCCCAAGTCTTCCTGTCATAATAGCTATGAAAACCTCTTAAACTGTTAGCTTTACTGTAACAGACCAGTATACTGAATGATGGCTTCCAGTTAATAACTGGAAATCAGCCTCAAGAATCTGCACTCAAGTTGCTTCAATACTGAAAGAAGTCATTTTGGAACTGTGAATAGGCAAGGTATTAATATTGAGCACAAGTAAGATAAATAGAAGAACATCTGATCAGATTTTCTTGAGACTTGTTTATCACAATTGACAGTTCAGATTATTTTTATTTCCACTTTATATGGTCAAACCCCCATAATCCACGCCTTCTTTCCTATTTACACTCTCCATTCTTATTTCTCTGTTTGAATGCTACATTCAAACACTGAATGTTTTTCAAACAGTATCAATAATGTTTAGTCAAAGTAAGAACGAAAAATCTGCACTCATCTCTCTAGAGCAAAAATTCTTCCTTGCTAACCATGGTTGAGGTGACACCAACATTGCTAATATTACCCAGGACTTTCTTTAAGCCAGAACATGAAAATGTGGATTGTAGGCTGGAAATTCTGATTTCCAAGAAAGATACCTTAGCCTTAACTGTGGTTAAGGTTAATATGAGTTGCTAACTAGCCCTTGAAAAGCAGTTACAGCTGGCAATTTGCCCCAGGGAGGGGAAAGAGGGTGCATCCAGACTGATTGAAAACTCCCAGATTTCCTTCCCTATTCTTTCTGGTTTTCTACTGGGTCTAAATAAATCAATCTGGTGAGCTGATCTTTTTAATCTGGTCAATTTCTGGTCTTTTTAGTCAGTCTGGATATGCCCACAGTGGAAAGGCAACATTTAGGCTGTCTTACAATTTGTTACACATGGTTAGTAGACAGGTAGTCTTATATCTTCGCTGGCTCAATAAGTCATACTAAAAACCGACAAGAAATGATAAACGCAAGGAAGCACAGACTGAACTAATTGCAATGCAAATTGTCCTCCAACACAGAATGCTCGTCGTTTTTACTTTTATAGCTCATGTTTCTTAGGAATAGATGCAGATGAACACAGAGAGACTTCTCACTAGCTGAAAAGCAGAATTCTTCCTCCAATATATTACACCAAATACCGTGTCAGGACAGATTAATTTGACTTGCTTTTGTATGCAGCATGGCTGCTCTGTATTTGCAGGGATTTTAAATTCCCTACCTTTGCTCCCATATGACTTGCAAACAACTATGCTTACCCTTGAAGAGTAATGTGCTCTTGAGAGCTTTCAGCCCAGCTCCCATTCAGCATAGCAGCAAAGTAACTAGATCTGGCACACAAAATGGCCCTGGAAGAGGGAAGGGGGGTGGGAGAAAAACACAAGTAAACATTATTCTACTAGATACAAATATTTATCCTAGGAAAGCTGTTACAAAAGGTTGAAATTCTTTGCCCTTTACATACTAACATGTCTGCTCACTGCATACTTATTCCTCTCTGTCTATCTGGCAATTTAATCTAATTTGTCACAGACTGAGAAAAACTGCTGCCATTCTGAAATGTCCCCAGTTAACAGCTAGTTCACAATTCATAATCATTATCCAGAGAATAAGGGTTGGAAAAATCAGTCTGATTCCTAAGCAGCTGGGATTTCTCCCACTTTGAACACACAGCAACATTATTTGTACACCAACATCACTGTGAACTCCCATTACAGGTCTTTCATTTTACTGCCCACTAAGGGAGGAAAGTCTTTTGGAGGGCAGATCTGCCATTCAACTGTAATTCATATTTTCAGCTCAATTTTCACACAACTATTTTTCCATAAATTTTCCAGTATGTATTTTGGAGAAAGTTCCTTAGGAGGGCAATGCACAGGGTGTGTGTGTGTTTGCATGTCTATTTTCAGGTTCAAAATACAATTAACTTTATTTGTCAATGAATAAAATTTTCACCTACACGAGGCTTGCTCTTCTCTAAAGCAAGACAACAGTAATCTTGTGCATTCCAGAACAAAGCTTGCCCATTAGTTCACATAATATATTAAAAGCCTGGCTTGCCAAAAATTATTGAAATGTTTTCTTTTCATCTTTTGCTACACAATTGTTTAAGAAACACCAACCATTACCCCATACATCTCTCCTCTACTTTTATAATGATGAAACACTGAAGAGTTCTAGAATGATGGTGTTTCTGTCATGTTCCTTCTCAATGCATTTGGCTTTCTCCTCCCTACTTCTTGGATGCATTACTATATTACCAATATCTAGGACGGGCAACATGTGGCCTCTTCACCTACTGTTGAATGACAACTTCCATCGTATCTTAGCTTTACTCATATAGGCTGAGGCTGATGAGAGTTACAGTTCAACAACAGTCTTAATATTTGGAAGGCCGGAAGGCGTTCCACCCTCTCCTAGATATTTCAGGACAGAATAATCCAGAAACAAGCTCTGTAGGTAAATTTTGTAAATTTGAATCGTTTTGGTATTGTTTTCTATACTGTCATCAATTAGGAACAGCATTTTGTATGTCCACATCATGAAAGAAGACCTGGCTAGAAGCACAGCATTTCAGAATATAACAAACATCTCCCCATTTGAGAAAGACCACACATCTTTATGGCATCAATGTAAATTTGGTAATTTAATATGTGGTGGGCAACTGCACAAGGAACAGGAAACAATCCCTCCCCCTGCTTGCACCCCCAAGTGTATTGAAATTTCTCATCCAAAAGGGTGACTAGAAGTGGCACTGCCTCACCTCTTGATGCCATTTTGGAGTGGAAGAAGATGTATTCGAGGGCTAGGCATTCTGTGGGTCTAGGGAGGGCTTTTTGTGTATTTATACTATGGATGTAATTTTTCTGGAGATATCCTTTTCGAAGAAGCAAATTTTAGAAACTTTCTTCTCACTGTGAGAAAGCCTTTGCAAACCACAAAGTTCTTGAAGACTATTTGCAATACAGGACTTATTTTATGCAAAATTCACTTGCAATAAACAGCAATTTTCTGCATAAACTAACATTTCTGCAAGAAATATCACTTTCCACACAAAAAAAGTTTCTTTCCCTGTGTAGAAAATGCTACAGTTGGGGATTTACTCTGTGTAAAATTCATACGTGGTATATTATTCCACAAAAAAACATCATTTCTGCACAAATAACAGCATTTTTTTCTGTGCCGAAAATGCTGGTTTTGGTCAAATAATACCACATGCAATTTTGTGCATAATACCATAGTATTTTTGCTCATAAAACAGCATCCTCTAAGCAGGAAATATTTCCGTGAAGGAATATTATTTTTTCAACAGAAAATGCTGTTTCCTAAGCAAAACAATTGTGTGCGAATTTTACATAGAATAATTCCTGAACTTTGAAGGTTCTCACTAGTCCATGATTCCTCTCTTCAGGGTTTCTTGACACTAAAGAAACACGTTTTAAAACCATTATTCAAGTATTTTCAAATATTCTTTGCATCCCTAGTTTGTGCACATTAGAAGGAGGTGGCTTATGGTTTATTTTTATTTATTTTTTTAAAAAAATTGGGGAGTTCAGTGGGCTTTGAAGAACCTTGGGCCACATATGGCTCATAGACTCCACTTTCACAATCCCAATTTAATTATAAAAAAACTTTAAAAAAAGAAATAATATCTAAGGGCTAACTCATATATTTATTCAAAATAAGCACATTCTTAACTAGGAAAGTTGTGCAGCCTATGCAAAGACCACGTATTAACAAAACACCATTTGGATTTACATGGCATTTCCTATACGTGGCAGTGGATGCAGACTAGCACCAGCATTTAAAAAAAAATCCTCATCAACAAATGAACAAATCCTCAGCTTTGTAGAAATGCAAAACATTTTAAAATACTAATGCAACTGAATACTGCTGCAATCCTATACATGTCCCACAGAGTTCAACAAGCCTGAGCTTCAAATAAGTATAGGACCACACCTTTTAAAGGGTGTGTATATATTGGTATGACCTTTTTTTTTAATTGTAAGAGGTCTTGGGAAGCCTGTAGCTATATAATGCAGCCAAGAAAGGCAGTATATAAATGAATACATTTTGACATTTTGTTCCCTAACAAGAAGCCCAAACATGTAATGATACTGTCTCTCAAAATACCTGTGCACACGAAACTGTTTTCCATCGATCCAAATAGTAATATCTGAAAACCAAGATTTCTTGTAGAGCACCAATAGATCTTTTCCTAAGTCAGATGCAGGTTCTGTGTCAGAATTAACAGGTGAAATAAAAATTATTATTTTTATTTGTTCCCAACTTGCACTATCACTTTTGTAATCTACACAGTGATGGATCATTTTTAAATGTTGCATTACATTTTAAAAGTCTCTTCAATACATTTGTACCTGGGAGATATAATTCAGTGACACAACACATGCTGTGAATAACTAAGATGCCAGGTTAATTCCCCACCAATACCAACATTCTAAGTATAAATGTTGATTCATGTTTCTCTATGGGGGGCATTTCTCTGAGCTGCATTCAATAAAGGCAAGAATCCAATATTTTAGTGCCTATGGAATAAAGTGTTCATCTTTCACATAAATGGAAGTCATCCTTGATACCTATGTTCTGTTGACTGCCCTCTTGCACATACTTATCCAGCATCCATGACGCAACTCAAAGATGCAAGTACATTGTATGAAACACTCATATAACCAGTAAGGTTGGAAAAGTGAAGTTTTCGGATGATGAAGGAAAACTGCATCCTACACTGATGAGTGACACATTCCTCTCTTCCCACCCCCTTCTGCTTGCATGCTATGCCTTTTACATTGTAAGCCTGCCAGCAATCTTGTTGGTCGTGACTCCTACTGACCCTTTGAAGGCTTCTCCAGCTAAAGAGTGGGGCAAAAATGTTTTAAATAAATGATAAAGAAACCCAGTAACTCAAGAAAATGGTATTTGCTAACCACTTTTACAACTTCATCAACGCAATGCCCTACAGTAGGAAGTCACAAGGAACTTGAACTGGAATCTTCCTTTTCTCAATATCTAAAGCAATTCTCCCTTCCTACTTAAGGAATGGGCATAAAGGTTGTTTCCTTTACACATTGTTGCAACCCTATCTGACAGCTGCAAGCCTCATTTATTCAGGAGTCAAGTGAAAACAGAGCATTATGAATCATGACACTGCCAGTGGAATGACTGCAAACCCTGTTGGAGACGGTTAACAAACCCACACTGGCAATTTAGGTAACAAAAGAAAGCTCATACACCACCATTTTAACCTCACCTGAGACAGTTATGTTGCCTTCAGCATCAACAGCTTCTTCCAGAATTTCTTTTGCAATAAAAGGGGAAGCAACAGATTCTGTTTCTATGTCTCTGCTTGAGGAATACTGATGACCAGATGTCCTTTCATGATTTTCCAGGCAGTGTTCAGCTGATATGTGGCCATTCTGTAGATGGCTAACTTGAAGACTTTCATCTTCCTTTGTAAAGCTAGGCTTTGATATTTCTTTCTTAAGAATCTCTTGCTCAGCTCCTTTAATGTTTCTGTCAGACGAATACACAGCCCTAGAAAGAGAAAATCAGGCTGCAGTCTCATGCAGAGATATGTGAGAATAAGTTTCATGCTGACTTCAGTGGGACTTCCTTCTGATTAAACATGCATGGTGCCAGGCTGTAAAACAAAGTTGAAGCAGTGCAAAATTCATAGTGTTCTCTGCATAAGCCACTCAAGATGTGGATTTGCTCTTTATGAGACGTGCTGGCCAAATAAACAAAATTGAAATCACTTGTGTCTGTCATAAATCACAGCAAGCAACAAGCCCAAACCATTCCCTGTTACCCAAATCTCATAATAACACATTGTAACTACTTAATGCTTTGGTTTTAAAAACTGAGTTTAAGTATGAAGACCACTCTAACTGCAACATCATCTTTTCTGCAAAAGGAGAGGCAGAAAGGAAGCAGCCTCTGCTAGCGTCTGAAGGACTGGACAAGTCTGAACTTTGGGATTCAGCTGGCACACTCAAGCACTGTCCTGATTATGCTACACATTTCTCTCTTTACTCACCTCCCCTTTACAGGGAAGAAAAAGGATTAACAGAGCAGATTCAGCCAGCAGTCCAAGGTGCCAGCTAAGCCATGGGACTGTTTCATATCACAAAATTATAGTGTTATAATTCCACTTTAACTGCCATGGTTTCAGCCTAAAGGATCCTATGATTGGCAGTTTAGAGAACGGTATTTAAAATTCTAAGCCAGAGAGCAATAGCATCTCACTAAACTGCAAATTCTAAGATAACATAGGATAGAAACATGACAGTTAAAGTGGATTCACCGTGCTGTAATTGTGTAGTGTAAAAGCCCCACAATTTCAAGTCGCAGCAGGCCCTTTGAAGCGGATCAGATTCAACAAGCACCTCAAGATACTGACTGACAGTGAAGCCAGAGCGGTTCCTTTGTATGAGGAGAAAAAGAAGAGAGAGTAACTTTGCTTCAGTTTTGAGGCTACAAACCAGTTGCTCTCCCATCTTCTTTCCCTTCTGAGGAGCTGATGCTTACGGACTGGATAGGTCTTACAGGCCGAATTTATCCCATGCACCAGAAACTTTCCAGTCCTGAGAGAGGGTGTTAAAACTGGCTCACCATTATCACTCTCTACTGAAAATGGGTTCTTCCTGGCATTCCTAAAAACAAACAAACAGATAGACAGGCAGGCAGACAGACAGGCAGACAGCTGATATGAAAAACTAGTTGCTGGTTGTTTACACAATCTGGACAGAATGAATATTTCCAGAAATTAGTTTTTCACAGAATTGAGAAGAGGGATCTGCACAAAAAAGACAGATCAGGCTTCTACTGTAATGGTTTAAATTTTGTTAAACAAACTCAAGAAGAAAACTGGATCTTGTATTTGAAGAGAATGTCATTATCCTGACATGTGAAAGAAAATGTACCCTCAATAAGGGGTGCAGACATGCTAGGGTATATGGGCAGAAATCCTGTTACACAGAAGGGCCAACACTCTGGATCATGTGTTGCAACGTTTGTGAAAAATAGTAATTTTGTTGTTGACAATGAGAAAAATAGTTTTATTTTCAAAATACTGAAAAACCTTTCATAACAGGAATATGAAAGACAAAAAATGGCAAATAACCATCACTCTTCAATAAAATCATAGAAAACAAGGTTTTGTATCTTTGTTTTAAATTCAAACAAAATTGTTTCTTTTTGGGAAGGCTTCAGGAAAACTATTTCCTAGAAAGATCTGCTTGGCAATATGCATGAATTTATGGAGTGTTAAAAGAGTTCTCCTTTAAGGCATATACACTCTTTTCCAAATCTGTTCTGAAAATGACCTCCAGACAGACATTCTAAATTGTACTCTGCAATCAGATGAAACCTGTCTGTGTTTATTAGTCTATTCATAAAAAATTCCTGAAAAATACAACATAGTCCTTGAGTTGAGATACCTGCCTGGAAGCTACAACACTCTGTTATCAAACAAGTCATCTCAATTAAAGTTGAAAAATTCTTCTTCCCTATGGGAGAGTATGCTGATTCGACTGCTACAATGTTAATAATCATTTATAGGTTTCATAGGCACTCAAATGTCACAACAAATAAGTAATGACTTTGGCCAACATAAGAAAAGAGAACGTTAATTTCCAAATAAAAAATCAGCTCTGAACTTTCTGTAATACATTTTCAAAGTTCAATCGTGCTCTTGCATGACCAAGAAACTGATCCCAGGTTTTGAAGCTAGAAGGATGTTTCATTCTGAGCTGAACTCACTGGGGCATTTCACAGATTTATCCAACCTGCCCAACAGATTCCAAGTGTACCCTTTATATCTTCCAGTAAGTAAATGGCTATTATTTCTTCCTACAGAGAAAAGTTCTGAAGTTGGGGAAAAGGGGGAATGTATTTCTAAGATTTCCATGACAAATTTCCTCTCCCCAAGGAGCGGGGAAAAACATTCCCAGGTCCTCTGAAAAGCCTCAGGTTGTGTTCAAGGGACAGGATTCGAAAAGCAGACCTTATTTCTCTTATTGTTTCATCCTTTGACATTACTGACATTACTATTTAAACACACACACACACGCCTAATCATGAATGTAAACATACAAAATTTTGAATGAAATCTTGACATAAGACCAGGTGCTTCAGCTTGTCACTGAGAGTCAATCTGCTCTAGAAGACACAGCAACAAGAATAGCAAGACACCTTCTCCATTCTAGAATGGGGCATTTCTACATGTTTTGGATTACAACTTCTACGTACCCCAAGCAATTGGTCAATGATAAGGGATTGAGATGCTTGTAATCCATTAGGAAACCAAAGGTCCCTACACCAGCCCCACACCAGTAACATCTACAATTTCTTACACCTGACTCTATAGTATAATGCATTTTGCAACAAATTTAAACAAACAACAAATTCTAGCCAACATCATAACACCAACACTAAAACAAAAGCCACAGCAAGAATATTGCATCATAAAAATGAAGTAATCATAGCTAATGGAACACATATATATGCTCTATCTATCTACATCTTTTTGTGCTGATGGCTCCTCCCATACACACAAACACACATACACATACACTTGTATGTGTTTTTAAAAAAAAGCCATCAGGACAAAAAAAGAGAAACAATGATAGCATGATTGGCACCAGCCAAGCCTTACAGGGGAAGGGCATTTTGTTAACAAGGAGACATTTAAGAAACTGAAACCCAAGAACTATTCGTGCATTCAGAGAATACATGTGGATGTACCGGAGGGCTCCATATTATAGAAGGTATTTAAGTGAAAGCATGAAGAGTGCCCCTTTAGACCTCCTCATTCAGAGTGTTTAATATCTGAATATCATTATCTTCACATAGATATTTATTTGGATACCCGGTTACCTTCTATTGACATTTAAGCAGTTACCATTTCATTATTTTTTCAATTTTTTCCTGTTTTTAATCTTGCTTTTTGCCTTAATTTCTATGTTTTGGTTATATGACTTTTTAAAATGTGGATGCCTATGTTTGGGGGAAAAGGGAAAATTGGAGGTGGAACCAGTAGCAATACACACAGAAAGGCAGTCGATTTTGAGAAAGAAATCAAGGTTCCCCTCCCTTGGCCCTCCTGGCAGAAGATACAGAATGACATACAGAGACCACTGAAGCACTGTAGTCCGAAATATAATTTTTCTTAGCTCTAATGAAATGGAAGGAACATAGCTTACACTATCTTCAGAAGCCCTCTCATAAAACCTTGCTGTCTATTTGTAAGAAATCTAGCTGTAACCTGATTTGAGGAAAGTTTCCAGACCTACTGTCTATAAAGAAACAAGTACAGGTTGCCCTACTTAATGCACATTCAAGTTTCTAGAGACAGTTGCTTGGGGATGGGGCTGAAGAAAGGGACAGCCTGGGGTGTCTACTGTCCTCCTCCCCAGCTTGTAGGCTTCCTGCTAGAGACTTTTGGCTGACCATTTCAGGAAAACTTCTGGTCTGATCCAACAGTAGCCTTCCTATGAATCCTGAAAGATACATAAAAAGGTAGAACCTTGTATTCTTTTGACTACGCTACATGTCTCTTATTTGTTCCCAGAAGCATGAATTGGCCTTTTAATTTCTATATTACATTGTTAACTATAACACAACAACATAATGTTAACATGCACACCTTCCTGGAAACCTTGGTGAAAAATGTCCAACTCAAAATTTGTAAAATAACTGGCAACAACATAGAGTAAAGCTATAATTACTGCAGCACTGAACAAACTAATCACTTCCAGCCATTTTGAAGCTTCTAGTGACAGGAAGCTGATATGTCTTTCTATAAGAAGACTGTAGGAAAGAAGAAGTATAGCCAAACAGAAAACAGTAAGGAACTGAGAAGGCAGGGCACATATTCCTGTTCTCTCTCTATCCTGCATTTGCCTGCAACTCTAGGCTTTTATGCCTTAGGAAGTGGAATGTCCTCTCTCTGTGTATTTTAATTTATGATA
Organism: Ctenosaura bakeri; assembly: GCA_948474755.1. NCBI lineage: Eukaryota > Metazoa > Chordata > Lepidosauria > Squamata > Iguanidae > Ctenosaura > Ctenosaura bakeri. Next base: position 467,225 of record CAOLHI010002144.1, read on the forward strand.
ATTGATTCTGTTAATATATATTTGATATTTAGGCAGCTCTTCATTTTGGTCAAGAATCCTGCAGTATTCCCTACTGCATGAATTATCCATGGGAGGCAGCACTAGGTGATCTCACAACAAGTCAAATACATCAGAAGCAATGTGCACTGTTGTTGTAGAAACGACCCTATGGCATCTTCACACTCTTAGATGAGATGACCCCCGAGAGAACCAAATAATACAAGAATGTTTCATGATTTTCAAATATATTTACATCCCTCTGCAACTAAGCCCTGGCCTAAAGGTTTAAATTCAAAAGTTGCCCTAAAATATAATCTTAAAAGGGGCAATTACTGAATACTTGTTATGGAGACATGTCTTTTTCATAAAAGGAACCTACTGACAGCCATTAGAGTGAGGGACTAAGAAATCTGAGTACTATTGTTCTTAAATTCATATATTATTTTAAAATATATATAAGGTTAAGAGGGAACATGATAGCCATGTTTAAATATTTGTAGGGATGTCATATCGAGGAGGGAGCGGGTTTGTTTTCTGCTGTTCCAGAGACTAGGACAATAGATTTAAGCTGGAGGAAAGGAGATTCCATCTGAACCTCAGGAAGAACTTCCTTTTTTTTTTTTTTTAATTTTTATTCAAGCCAAGGGAGTTATACGCAAAATAGGAAGAACTTCCTGATGGTCAGAGCTGTCCAGCAGTGAAATATGCTGCCTTGGAGTGTGGTGGAGTCTCCCTCTTTAGAGGTTTTTAAGCAGAGGCGGGATGGCCATCTGTTCGGAGTGCTTTGATGTGTGCTCCTGCATAGGAGGGGATTGGACTAGATGGCCCCTGTGGTCTATTCTAACTCTATGATTCTATGATTCTTATAAAATTTTGTATATATATATGTGTGTGTGTGTGTGTAAAATAAATTTATATCCCACCCTTCATCATGAGAACTTAAAGCACCATATGAGTACAATTATTTTACACAGTTTAAAACAATATATTTTTAAAACAAAGTAACAAGTTGAAGCACGTTAAGACCATATACATGTGCATGTGTAAACAATCAATGAGGTCACAAAGGATTTAATACAAAGTCATGTTTTAGCTTAGTGGTACAATGAAACCAACACTGGTACCAAGTGGGCCTCCAAGGTCAGGATATTCTCCACTGAGGCATGAAGTCCACTAGGGGACCCTGGGCCAGTTGCTGTATTAAGAGCCACCATCTAGAGCTAGGGGTTAACAGTCACAAGGAGGGCAACAGAATTTCACTGGGCTCCTCAGTGTCAATAAGCTGTCAGCAGTGACAGATGATGAGGTAGCGCGAAAAGTAGGGTCCTTTTCGCAGTACAAAACTAATGCACAATGGCTCTACTTTAACTGTCTTGGCTGCATCCCATGGAATCTTGGGAGTGGTAATCTGGTGAGAGACTAGAGCCTTCTGGATGAGAATTCTATATTGATGCTGTCCTGTGCCTTCAAGTCATTTCTGACTTGTAGAGACTCTAAGTGAACCTTTCATGAACCTTTCCTGGGAGTTGAGTGCGTGTGACACACCCAAGGTCACCCAGTGGGTTTCCATAGATGAGTGAAGAATCAAACCCTGGTCTTCAAGGTCGTAGTCTAACATTCAAACCATTATACCATGCTGGCTCTCAGAATTCTATATATCCCGTGCTAAACTACTGAGCTCAGGATTCTGCAGGATGTTGGGATGGCAACGAAACTGGAATCCTAGTGCTATAATTAAGTATTATGAAAGAACTCCAGGAAAATGTAAAAAGAGGCTGCTGTAAATGAGAATTATCTGAGAAGTGTAGCCCTTAGGCTATCACTGAGTAGGGACCAAAGGGCCACAGTGGTAGAAGCACCAAGTGGCTGGAGTCAGCACTACAGAAATAAGTAACAATATCATTTGTTTAAATATCTCGAGGAAATAATCCAGAAAGTTTTCCCATCACTGTGAGTTTAGACAAAGAGGAATGATCTTTATAACACTGATATGAACAGCCTACAGGACAATCAAAGACATAAGAGAACTGAAGGTTCAAGTAACCTCTTTTCACAAAAGTGTCAGAGCCGGAATTATATTTACCTTATTGAACATTTGAAGAATGAGAGAGAAATAGACCAGAACAAAGCAACTGCTTTCAAAAGGAATTAAAATAGGAATCTGGAAAACAAAGCTTTAAATGCAAATTTTTAAATAGAGTACAGACATGAGATAGGAGACTACCAAAAGTAAAATTAAAAAACATAATAGGAATACCACCTCTAGCAGCTGCTGCAACTGATAAAAATCCTTATTTCTTACACAAGCTTTTGTTTCATTTCACAAGTTACAGATAGAGATAAGAAAATTCAATTATTATTGTATCACAAATGTTCAAACTCACTGAAGTAAACAACACAATAGACTAAAAACAGTTCCAAGAAAAGCTGGTTAATCAACCATAGATTTAGACTTCATAGTTTTACTGACAGTACAGATTCAGTTGATGTATTTAAGTTATTATTTATTGCATTTGTATACAGCCCAACACACAAAACTCTGTGGGAAGTTCACAGAATGATGGTCAAAACTAAACAAAAACAAAAAACATACATTTTTAAAACAATGTAAAGCCAGAAACAGATTCAAAAAGGCACTACACAAGCCTGTCTGCAGAAGGTGTTACAAAACCAAGATACCACCACTGAAACACCATTCTTCTTTATATAGCAGGGGTACTTACAAAAAACTTTTAGTCAGTACAGGTATACCTCAGTTAATGAAGTAGATGGGCATTATTTCTTCAACAGAAAATTTGGTATCACAGGCAGAAATAACATGGAAAGGATAGAGATTTACACTCACACACACACACATACACAGAGATTGGTGTGTTTCAGCAAACCTTTTATTCAAAGTTACCACTATGCACATATGAAATGAAACTATTAGGCCAAGTAAGCCTTGCACAAGTAAACAAAAATAAACATAAAAAAATAAAACTCAATTGAATTTCTGGAGACCACTTGAAAGCTTCTTCCAAAATGAATCCACGGATTATTTGTCCTTTCAACAGCTTTCAATTAAGATTTCCAGTCTGGTGGCCAAACTTACAGATCTATGCTTTTTAAACATGCTGGGAGTAGCTGAAGAAGTCTTATCTGCTTTCCCTCTTTTTCTCTTATTTCACTGTTCACACATTCTCTGTAAGGACTTCTGGAGGCAGCTGATATTTACTCTTGCCAAATGTAGGCAGGATATAAAGAAGTACAGTAGGGTTGATCAAAGCAAAATTTCATTCCTTCCCAGCTCAGGCTGTATTGTACTGTTTGCTGTAGACACATTTGTCCAACCCAGCACTAAAAGTCTGTATCTTTCTAACCTCCTTTGCCATGCTCCCAATGCCAGTGCTTAAAAACAAAAGCAAAAACAAAACTTCCAACCAGACAGAGGAGGAAAAGGCAAAACTGGCAAGTATAGAAAGACTTTATAAAAATGACCTTCTTAGTCAGAGGCTTTGACAACTGAAGTATATCTGTATATAGAAGACAAGATGTTCCTTTGGGTAAGTAGTCCCAGGCCATTTAGCAGTTTAAATGCTTAATACCAGTACTCTGAATTAGGCCTACAACTGGAAAGGAAGTCAGCACAGTTCACAAATCACTGGCATAATATGATTATGCTTCTAGTCCCAGTTAACAAGGCTATCTCAGTCCATGCAAATTTGCAGCTGGTGTTATCAGCCTAAAAGTGATTTTAAAAAAGAACACTCTTAGTCTTGGAAGTCAGTTGCACTTTCTGTGACAATTCAAGATTCCTCTCCAAATGATCCTTGACAGTAGGAGTGGGAAACATGTGGCTCTCTAGATGTTGTTGGAATGCAACTTCTTTCAGCCCTACCCAGCATAACCAATGATGAAGGATGCTGGGACCTGCAGTCCCAGAACTTCTGGAGGACCACATTGTAAACTCCTGCTTTAGAAGTAGTGCAACTCCTTTCAGAACAGTTGGGTTACACAACCCAACCAGGCAGACAAATCATGTACTAACAGAATCTCTGTCTTACCAGGATTTAATCTCAATTCATTTTGGCTCTCATCCAGTCCATTATTGTGAACTACTGGTTCAGAATATCTACTGCCTCAGCTTGATTAGGGAAAATCATCTTAGTGTCTTCCATATACCGGTGAAACTGCAATACATATCTCTAGATTAAATCCCCTAGATGTAATCCAGCTGTAACACAGATGTCAAATAGGAGGGGGCAGAACTCTGTGGAGTCCCATAGCACAGATACCATGGGAAAGAGAAATCATTCACCAGCACCACCTTCTGGAATTGGCCATCCAAGTAGAATCAGAACCACTTAATAACAAAGCAGTTTCAACCCAGCCATCCTAGGCAGGACACCAGAGTTAATTATACTGAAAGCCACTTGGAGATCCAACAAAATCAATAGGGATGTATTCTTCCTGTCTTTCCATTTCTCTGAACAAGTGTCATCCCATAGGTCAATGAAGGCAGTTCCTACTTCAAAACCAGGCCTAAAGCCCAGCAGAAACAGATCTAGAAAATCAGTTTAAGCCAAGAGTATCTAGAGTTGATTAGCAGCCATTCTTTCTGCCACTTTCACCACAAAGTGGATATTGACAAAGATGACCTATACTTATTTAGACCTTCTGGGTCTAGATTATATTTCTTCATGAGCAGCCTGACCACTGCCTCTCTCCAACAGGCTGGTAGCTCCACTTTGTCTGTCTGGATCTCCAACATTGCTGATCCAGCCAGACAACTCCTCCTTATTAGAGAGACTGGCACACCTCATTTTAAGGTGCTTTACTTTGGGGTGCTTTTCAATTATACAGTATGGTACAGAGTCATTTGGTTACCTGTGCTCAATCTGTTTACAGCATTTGTGCACTTCACGTTTCAACGTCACATACTGTCAATGTAAAAATTGATTATTTTTACTTTTGTCTAGGATTTTTTCAGTCTAGTGCTATTGTGTATTTAATAAATGATAGTATAAATATATTTTTAGGCTTTTATATGCACTGGCAAATTAAAAAAAGGCTTTGATTCACTTTAAGACAACATTCACTTTAGGATGGTGGTCTAGAACCTAATGAGATACATCTGAAATAAACCAAGAGTAAAGCTTGGAAGTAACTACCCACAAGTAATGATCTACTTGTAATTAACCACTTGTAACTACATTATCACAGTTCTAGGTTAACAAGGATAACTTCACAGTTTTCGCAGTGACCCTGACATTTAGCTACAGTTACTGTTACATGGGTGTGGCCTCAATAAAAAGTAGAAGAGCACCATGATGCATTTCAAATGCTGTCTCCTGCTGTGTCTTCTGCTCTGTTGTGGGTGCTGATGCAAGGTAGGTGCGAGAAGACTATGCACTAGGCCACACATCAATAGATCAACACATCAGTTAGATTTTTAAAATTTGTAAGAAGTGGCTATTTTAGTTAGATCTAAGAAACAGGAAAGTAAAGAACAGCTTTTTTTTTAAATTGCAACTCTTAACAGTAACTAATTAAACCAATTCTCTGTAGAAGCCAACATGACTAAACTAAGGCCACAGTACTTGAGATGTATCATGAGATGACATGACTCACTGGAACAGCTGCAGCAAAGCTGAAGCCACTAGGAAAAGAGGATGACCGTATTTCAAACGGACTGACTCAGTCAAAGAGGCCATAGCCCTGTGTTTGCAGGACCTAAGCAAGGACGTTAATAACAGGGTCTCTTGGAGAGTCATGGTAAGTTGACACCGATTGAACAGCACATAACAATAAAACCTCTCTATTCTCAAACCGGGGGAAGCAAAGAGTTAAAACCTGGGAGGGAAATATGATTTTGTATTTGCAGTGCTTTCTAATATGGCTTTGGAGTCCAAACATCCTTTTACAAGAGATAATTCATTTCAAAATCCAGAAATCTTAATTATAATATTTTAAACAGAGGAGAGCAAGTAGGCTGCATGTAGTCCCCAAGACTTTTTTAAGGGTGCTCCCCTTCCAATTTTCAGTGCAAAATCAGGTTTTGCTGTTCCTAGAGGTTTCCATACGCAATTATTTACTTTAGGGGGAGAAAGAAGAGAGCACACACCCCCACCCGAAAATCAAGAAATCATATCCAAGAATGCAGTGTCACTTCTGATTTACTTTTTGGGGCAGTAATTTTAAAATGGCTTCTGAACCCATTGCAGCCTGCTACAAGTCCCGGAGAGGTAAAAATGTAGCCTTCAGCACTAATGAAGTAGCCCACCTCTCCTTTAAGCATAAGGAGGTTGGATCCAGAATCTGCCTTCTATGTCACTTGCAGAAATCCCTCTTCCTGATTTTGCAGGATCTTCCTCTTATCCTATCATCATGGATCTTGTCTAGTTGTTGTCCCCTGTCTACAGCAAGTTTCCAAAAGGAGAGATTCACTTAAAGGAAGCTGGTCAAGGAAGTCAAGCCAGTTCAGGTGATGTGCAAGTAATCCAAGAACATGATGGGGTGTGGGAGCAAGGGCTCAATCAGTCCAGAGGCAGTAGGCCAGATATTGAAAGTGAAAAGAGGATGAGACAGGAAATCATTAAAAGCAGCTCGTCCAGAGGTCAGGAATGCCAGAAAACACAGGAACACCAAGAGCACCACTAGTCAAATAACAAGGAGATTTACAGGTGGCAACCACTGGACTCCAGGTAGATGATTAGTCAGCATCTTCTATTTCACCAACAGTTCCTATTAAGTTTTTCCTTGTCTCTTTGCCATATGTCAAAGGATGGGAGTATATCTTCAGTATCTCTCAGGTCCTGCTGAAGAGGGACCCCTCAACTGCTCCAGTCCCCAGCTTTTCAGACTTGAGGAAAGAGTCATCTGGAATAAGAAATTCTTTACAACCCTGCTCTTCTTCATTGGATTCCAGAGGATGAGTTATGTTAGTTGTATGTTCAGAGATTTGGAAGGATTGCTATGAGAAGGAAGGAGTAGAGAAATCTGCTTCTCCCCATCTATTTTCTTTTACCAATCAGAACTATTTGCTATAGTCACAGGGAAAGTACTAATTGGTTAGTTGTGAAAATCAACAACAAAATACCTTCTATTAATAAACGGGTTTTTTCTAAATGGGGCAGTTGGTAAAATATGCTGAAATTTACATTCAGCCAAAATGATACAAGTTTTCCTTTTAATTACATTTAACCTTTTAGTTTGCTACATTCTGGAACGCTAAATTTGAATGATAGTCCTGTGAATCTATTCCTTTTTCTTATACAAGTTTCTTAAAAAGCTTTTGCACACATGAATTATATAATATGAGGGCAAACATTTTACACATACAGCTATAGCTGTAGACACTCATCCCAATATCCATTTTGAAACATGAAAATACCACTATGCTGTTCTCCTAAAGCCTCCTGCAGTGTTCCAATTAATTTGATTATTCTGTTGCTAATTGAAATTGACAAAAAAAAATCTTTGCTTTTGAAGCTGTGGGCACAGAAAGAACAGCACTCCTCCTTTTCAGTCAGTGGCATGACCAATGAAATTCACTATCGAATTTCTACAGTCGTACTAGCAACTATCAAGGTTACAAGATAAAAAGGCAGGAAGTGGGGAAGACCAAAACATTAGGAAAACAGGGAGAGATCACAGCAAGGTGGTTGGAATGAAGATAAAAATTCACCATCCTTGCATTATATTAATTAACGACAGACATCCAATTCCAATTATTGACCTCTGATCTAAAATGCTAATATAGCTTGTGTAAATAAGTTTTGACCAATCTAAAAATGGCTTAAAAAACCCTTCTAGTAATAAAAAACTTTGTTATTCCCACAGAATCTCTTGGAACAGACATTCTACTTTTATAAAGTAGCTGAATTAACATAACCTCTTCCCTACAGGCCTGAAACTCACATTTCATTAAGCAAAAAGTCACTCAATCTTGCATTACAAAGAGAATGTCTAACATGCAGTTCCTGATAAACCACAGGCTTTCTGTGGCTATGGCATTTAGCCCTTATGAAACAACCTGTCAACATGACTCTTTTTGAGCTGATCCAGCTTTTTACACATTTCATGTAGGAAATGGATTTTAGGCTGCACACACAAAGTTCTCTGGAACAGACTAGTACTCCTGAAGGATTGGCTGAAAGATCCTGAAAATTAGCCAAGTTAGCTGGGAGAGTAAGTGAAGAAGAGAAAATGCCAAAGAGAGGCCGAGAGAGAGGCGGGGCAGCCCTAAATACTAAGCTCAGCCCCCGCCTCCTCCCGTCGGTCCCAGCAGCGCGATCTCTTCTCTTGGGAGGGCGGCAAATGCCGTCCCGTCCCCCGCCTTGTCACTGTTTTTCTCTGAGGCTGAAAGAGTGCGATTTGCCCAAGGTCACTTAGTGGATTTCCATGACTGAGTGGAGATTTGAACAGTGGTTTTCCAGAATCCTATTCCAACACGCAAAACACTATACCACCCTAGCAAGCATGATAAAGCTTGGGAATGTTCCTTTTTTGGATTACAGCCTCCAGAATCCTGCATGGAGGTTAGAGGATTTTTGGTATTGTAGTCCATAAAATGGTCTGGAATGGCCAGTTCCCCTCTGCTAGCCTCACAATAAACTAGTAGAAATTTCTCCAAGCTAGTCACTTTTGTGATATTTTTCCAGCTTCACAAGCAGCACTATTCTTGATTCTAGCAACACTAACTGAACTTGAAAGGACTAGTAAAACGTTCAGTGCAGGGTCACCAATGAAGATGTATATTGCAGTGGCCTCTAATGATGAAATGGTCCCCTATGATGAGAACCAGAGCATCTCCATCTGGATTCTAGCCAGTGGATATTGATCTGCCACACTACCAGCCTTTCTACACATGAGTTGTGACCATTCACAGTCTAACCCATTTGGAAATAAACTTCAGGTGGGGCAAATGTGCCCTTGATGACCTCAGAACCTCTAAGTAAGGAGATTTTGCTACGTCTCCAATCGATCTGTTATTCCTGATATTTTCACTGGTTTGAACAGAAATGTTCCATTTTTAAAAAATGCCTGTCTCATATCACATGTTCTCTGGGAAGCTCACAAACAAATGCAACTGTAAAAACAATAAAAACCCCAACAAATATTAAAACAAAGAACACATTTAAAACCACAAAGTTTGAAACCAAGAATACTTCTTAATTATATATGATACTGGAGATTGCATTAAGCACTAGAAGTGTCTTAATGAACAGCTCAAACACTCTATTTAGGAGAGCAGATCCATAGCTAAGCCTTGGGGAAAATGGAATAGTTTTTTCTAAACAGCAGTTTGTGAACACACCAGTTATTATGTTGCTTTTTTTGCTTTAACCAAAAGCAAATAAACATGAGGAACAAACAAAAGATTGGATACAGAGAGCTGGTGAACTAATATGTATTTTGTAACTCAGAGCCATTCATCCTATCTAAATACATTACACAAATATTTATCCCTTGAGTTCTGCAAGGCTTAATTTCTGGTAAGCAAGTATAGGCATACCAAGCTTTAACATACATTGCTAATATGGCACTTTTCAATTATACAGTACAGCTCTACTTTGCTATAAGCGCTCTGTTTACAGCATTTGTATACTTTATGTCTCTGTGTCATATTCTGGCAAATTTTTCTACTGTTCTTACTTTTGCATCCTTTCTTATGCCTAGTGCCTTGGAACACTTAATAAATGATAGCATAAGAGTATTCACCTGCAGTGGCAGGTGAAAAAAAGGCTGGGATGCACTTTAAGGCAATATTTACAGCAGTAGCCAGAACCTAATCCACTGTATTAGCAAAGTATGGCTGGACAAGATTGCAGCATTAATAGCACAGAATAAATATAGCTCTGCCATACTGCTTGGTGACCGCATTGGAAGTGTCAAGACAGAAAACAATCTTTTAAAGCATACACATATACCTGCCATGCATCCTCAATGAAAAACAAACATCTGAACAAGATCTGTTAGCTCAATTGGCACACATACAGAAACATCAGAAAGTAGGCCATAAAGACTCACTCCAGGTCACTTACCTTTCAGCTTATGCAGAGGACACTGAAGAGCCATACAAAAATAATTAAGTATAATATAGGAATGAATGAATGAATAAATAAATAAATAAATAAATAAATAAATTGAAGTAATACATTCTTACTACTTGTTAGCCACAAAAAGACTATAGCTCTCTGCTTCTTTTTTTCCTTGGGCGCTTCTGATTTAACACTTGTTAAATTATATTATAACATATAGCTATTCATTAAAACACACGCAGGCATATACCTCAGTTAACGAAGCCTCTGACAAAAAAGCTCCTTCTTACCAAGTCTTTGAAAGCCCACCTAGCCTCTCTGTTCCTCCTTGCCTTCTGTCTGGCTGGAGGTTTTTTAGCAGCATTGAGACTGAGGGGACGGTAAAGGAGGACTGGAGAAACACAGACTTTCAGTGTCAGGTTGCAGTAGCACATCTGCAGTGAATGATGCAATAAAGCTTGAGTCATGAAAGAATAGGATTCTGCTCTAGCCAATCCTACTGCAGCTGTGTGTATATACAACAGGTGTGTACAAACAACTACAGCAGCGCCTTTGGAAACCCTTACTAAACATGTGTGAATAGCAGAAAAGTGAGAAAAGGAGAAAGCAGGTAAATCTGCTTTACCAGCTATCACTGGCATGTTAAGAAGAGCACAGGTCAATGTTTGGCCACCAAAATAGAAACTGTAAGAAAAGTAGATGCTGATGAAAGAAAAAAGAACACCCCAAATGCTGGAGGAAGCTTTCAAGATCTAGAAGGTTCAAATTTTTTGTATTATTTGTCCAAGGCTTATATGACCCGGTTATTTCATTTCACGTGTGCATATTATTAATTATGAATAAAAAGTTTGCCAAAGCATTTTGAACTATGCTTGTTTTTTTTTGGTACAGGAATCTATCCCTATTAACTCTGTGCTATCTATGCTTCTGGTACTAAATTTTCTTTTAAAGAAGTAATACCCAGGAACACATGTAATTTGTTAACTGAGATATACAACAAGATATGTATTAACATTAATATACAGGTTTCCCCCACTTATCTTGCAGGTTTGGGACTGGAGCACTGTCAGCAAATGGAATTGGCTGAAAAGCAGAACTGATGCACTGTACTGTAAGGAGCATGAAGGACTTAAGGAGCTCACTTGTGACTGACCATGTGCACTGCTTGCAAAATCTCTCAGCTGGCTTAGCACCTTTCTTTCTTTCTCAGTTCACTTTGCAAGCAGCATACATGTGAGTGGTTTCAATGAGCCTCCACAGGCAAGAAGAACTGATGAAAAAACAGAACTCCCATTGAATTAATGGAACATCAAAAGAGCAAGTCATCAGATAAAGGGGCATCAAAAAGTGGGGGCTTCCTGTATAAGGAAAACATGTTTGATAGGCTGTGTGTTCAAGTACACATGTTAAAACTGAGTCAAAAATGTTATAGCATATTGTAAGACAGGAAAATGTCACTGTTTGACATTTTTCTTTTCTAGGCATGGGTCAGACCCAACCCTTGAGAACAGTTCCAAAAGCACAAATTGATGACCTGCTGTCAAATGCACCATGCTCTTAAAAGTTCTTCAACTGTCTCAAAATCTATGACAATAACATCTTGAAACACATTTTAAAGAGCAAAATTAAAAAAGGAGCAACTTACTGTAGGAAAGCTTGGAATTCAAAGATGTCCAAATTCTCAAGACCAATAACTTCACCAGTGCTTGCATTATTTAATTCCCTTTCAGCAATCTGTTGAAAAAAGTCAGGAACTCTTGCTAAAAGCACTGCCTTATGAGCTCTGAGCAGAGTCTTGTCAACACAGAAAGTGATGTCTGTTTGAATTTCCTCTTTAAGAAGCCTGCAATGGAATAGCAACAGCTGCATAATCAGGTTAAAGGTGAGCACAGATGCAATGTGCAGCTTATAACATATTAGCATTTTATCTGAATGGGTTTGAAATTGTTCATTAGAAAAGAGGATGGAAAGAACTCTACAGTAGGAAATTAAACAGCCCAGAAGAGCACTGGGCTCATTCATACCTCTGGTCAAACAAGACTTTTCAGAATCCTGGTTGAAAACATCAATACATATTTTCATATGCTTCATAAGTATTGGTGACAGTCTTTTCTCGCATATCTATTTTCTTATACTTTTCTTTATCTTTTCCTTGTTGGAGAGACACTGATAATTCTTTTTTAGAAACTGCCAGGTTGTGTCTATATCTATTTGCTGCCTATCTTTGGATACATTTTCCCTCCCCAGTTAAGTTTCTGCCTTGTGTAGGTAGATTTCTTGGAAAAATACCATGAACACTACAGCATCATCTATTGTACAGCCTACCATTTTGCATACTGCCTTCCTTGCTTTTAAAAAGAGCTCCCATGCACACAGGCTGAAATAATGTTGGTGACATACACTAGCATACAGCACTGCATGTAACTTCTCAGTGAAAAAAGCAAAAGGAAGTATTCCATATCGCCTCGCACAACTACATCCCTCATACAACCTCTGCTTGAGGTACTGGAGTGCACCCCCATTGACAACAAATGACCAGAGCACTGGGAGGCTTTGTAGGTACCATCTAGCTACCATTTTCCCGCTAGGAAAAGGGAAGAACCATTTACTTCTTGGATGCTAGCTCTTTTTTATTCCTGGCAACAAAACTGCAGTTAAATGGTAGGTAAATTTTATAAAATGGACAGCCTAACATTACAGCTAAATAACTGTAGTGCATTTGAAAATGAATCTATTCTTAAAAGTTCAGCTGCCTCAGAACACAGCTGCCTAATGCAAGGTGCAGCATTCATTATTTACTATTTCTCTAACTTCATTAGCTTCAATGCTGAAACCAATATACTGGTTTCTAGCTTTATAGGTTTTAGGTTCAGGGACAATTTCTGGTCCAGAAGATCCACTGAGGGCCTTACATTTTTGCTTTGTTTCTGGAAGGGGGAGCAGCACTCTGTTCACAATCAGAGGGAGCTCCAGGAGGGAAAATTATTAATTTTGACACTGCTGCTGTTGTTACCATTGGGTTTTTTTGCTCAGGGATCATTGGGTAGGAGAACTCCAACCTACAAAAAAAGTCCAAGGCATGAAGCCTATGAGCCACACTTTGCTTGCCTCTCCTGTAAATAACTTAAAACTTTTAGGGAGTGCTCACTTTGTGCAGAACAGACTGTTACTGACATCCCATTCCAAATCTCTTTCCCATCCAGATTGGTGGAATCAAGGGTTAAATACTCTTTTGTCATCATGGCACTCACCATATGGAAGATCTACCAGCCTATGTAAGTTCAACTAAGACCATCCTTTCCCTCAAATGGGGTTTGCATCAAGTTTTGATGCTTTGTTCTATAATAGTGTTGCAAGATTCCCTTTTCTCCAATGTGTGAGAAGTCCCTTGCATAGTGCTACTTGGAATCTGGCTTTCTTTGGAGGGCAGAATGCTAGAAATTTGTGGTGTTTTGGTAATATTTAGAAAATATAGTGTGAAGATTTAGACTGGATCCTTGGAAAGGCAAGACTTAGAAAATGTGTTTTTGACTGGCTTCTAAAAACACTCAGGGATGCGGGGCTGGGCAAGTGTGTAAGGAAGATGGCAGATTACTACTTGGAACAGGTTTTGATTCCATCGTGTGTAAAGGAAATAATAATGAAGCTTTACTTAAAACAATTAAAACCATGGTCTCCCAATATATTTGGCCACTCTAGATGAGCTCTCATCATTTTCATATTGTTCTCCATGCTATTTAAGATATGCATGAAACCACCAGGAGAGGGTGTCTGGTGTTTTTGGGTTCAGTGCTGATGATACGCAACTTTATATCTCTTTTCTATCCTAGCTCAAGAAAACTATCCAAGTATGAAATCAGTTTCTGATGCTGATAATGAACTGAAAGAAGGCAAACAAACTGGTTTAATTCAAGAGACAACAGGTGCTCTCAGTCAATTAAAATGCAGACTAGAGAATATTTCCCCTGAGGACTCATATTCACAGCCTGGATGAACTTCTGGATTTACCTCTGAAGCTGGATGTCTAGATTTTGGCAGTGGTCTGGGGTGCAACTGCACTGATTAGGCTACAGGCACTACCGTACACATTCCTGAATATGTTAGGTCCAGCCATCATAACATATGCCTAACTAAGATATATGTCACCATGGTCAGACCTAACATATTCAGGCATCACATAAAACAGTGGTTCTTAATCTGGGTCTGTGGACCCCCGGGGGTTTGCAATGCCCTCACAGGGGGATACACGAAAGGCTCAAAAGCTGCTTAGCCCATGTCCTCTTCCAAAATGGAGTGGTAGCATGACAGAAACCAAGGCAAAAGGAAATTGCCAGGCAGGCCGGCCCTGCATATTGCCTGTCATGTAGTGCTCTGATGCGGGAAGGAGGTGGGCTCAACAGCTCAGTGACAGCAGAGCTAACAGTCAGCCAGCCAGCATTTGCCCTTCTTCTCTCTCTCTCTCCCCTCATTTCCAACAAAGAGCAGTCCAGTATACTATCAGAAACACCCAAACACCCCTGCCTTTCTTTTCTTTCTTTTTTTTTTTTTGGCCTTCTTCACAAGGAGGAGAGGACACTGAGATGGGAAAAGGCAACAAAAGAGGGGCTGAATCAACCAGTCTACAAAAAAACCCCACTGTTTGTAAGTGTACACACTTTCATCTGAACTGAGTGACCACTTATTTTGCCAATGGTGATCCCTCCAACTTTCAGTATCTTGCCAGAGATTGGCATCTGCTATAGCAGTGCCCCATCTTCTCATTTGGCCCCGCTCCTCCCTGCTATTCTTCTTCAGAGTTGTCAACCATGCTGCATTGAGGATGCCACTCAGAATGGGGCCCAATGAGAAGAAGGAGTGCTACTGCACCTGGTGCCACCCCCTGGCAAGACACTGGAAGATGGTGCAATACATCACCATTGGGAAAATAAGTTGTCACTCCCAATCCAGATGAAACCATGCACACTCACGAATGGAAATGAAGAGGCACACTCAGAGTTTTTCGTAGATGGGTTGCTTCAGCTTGCCCTTTTTTGCCTTTTAAGCTTCCACCCTCCTTTGCCTTCTCTGTTTCCCCTCTTCCTGATGAAGAAGGCCAAAAAAGGGGGGGGGTAACCTGAGTGTTCCTGATAAGACTAGATGGTTGGAAAAAGACAGGATGGGGAGAGAGAGAAGCAAAAGCTGGCTGGCTGGCTGGGCCCGTATATTTCTGTTCAATCCATTCCAGTCTTAAACTAGCAGAAAGTAGCAGAAATAAGCACCTCTCAGGTAATTGTGTATTTACTTATTACCCCCTTCTCTCCCAATTTGAAGACCCTTGATGAGCAATTTTAAATAAATATTTGACGCGCTTTAAAGTTTTAAATCTTAAGTCTTGCGGGTACGCATCAACAAAAGATATTTAAAGGGGGTCACAGGTAAAAAAAGGTTAAGAACCACTGACATAAAACATCATGTGTGAACTATGCAACATGCTTTGAAATGCTCAGAAACTTCTGTTGGTTCTGAATTCTGGAACCAAAATAAATAATCAAGGCGTAGTAAAAGGAATACATGGTTTCCTGGTAACAACATAGAGTAGCAGTATGTTTCTAGGCACAGTTCAAACTGCTGATTATGACCTGGAAAGTCCTATATTACTTGGGGCAGGCTGAGATAGTCATTTTTCATATTTGGAAAATGAGTACTGAAAGATCTTCATTCTCCCATAAATTCTACCTGAGCTTTTGAGCTTTGAAGATCCTTGGATGAGGCCTCTTTCTCTGCTCCATGACTATTAGAGTTACATTTTATATACAAGGGACCTTCTCAGTAATTGCCTCAGGACTTTGAACTCTGCCAAGGAAGGTCTGGATATGAACATCTTCTGCCACTTGGCAGAGACATTTTTATTCAGACTGGCATTTGTTTTTAAAATTAACATTGCTGAAGTAGTTGTAACATACTGAGCATGGTTTCTTTTTCTTAAAACACAACAACAACTGATCCCTTTACACTGATGTACAGCTTTCCACATTTGCAGGTTTAACTTTCATGGATTTTTTTGCAAGTTTCTCCAACCCCTGCCCCCCCCCACATACCTCAAGTGCTTCTTTTTTTAAGGAACTTTCCCTCTCTGTCGGTCTGATCAGGCCATGCAGTCCTTTGAAAACTCGACTCTGGTCCTCTTCCTCCACCATCACAACCCACTGCTTACCTAGCTAAAGATAATTCACATCCCAATTTCTCAGCACCACAAACCTCTCCTGATGCCTCTTCAAATCCATGGAAGGATAAAGGCAAGAGGGACAAAGTACTGGGCCACCATACCAACCCACCTCTTTCTCAACTCCTTTCCCTGACCCGATTTGGGTGCCTGGGTGCCCACAGACAGACAGACAGACACACACACACTTTAACATTTGTGATTTTTCCACTTTTGCCAGAGCCCTGCACCTCTAACATCAGCAAATGTGAAGAGCAAACTGTATTTTGAACTGCTGTGTTTATGATTTTACCACAATTCTTTATTATACGGATTATATACAGTCAGCCACCTTGACTTACATTTTAATAGTAGATTCAAGTAGTTCAACAATGAACACAAGTAGCCTACTTGCTTACAAGACAACAGATTCACCTACAATTGTTATATGCCCTCACAGGTCTATTTTCTTTATCAAACTTCAAGGACAACTGTTTACTCAGCAGCTCAGGAGGCCAGAAGTTACCTTATCCAAATACTGATGATCAGTCAAAAGAGTTTTCTGAAATGCTCTCAGAACAGCATCTCCTAGTAGCTAGCTCCCACTAAGAAAAAATAAAATCTAACCATTCTGGGACATTAGTAAGCAATCTCCAGGGCAAAAGAAGACCCTCCAGTAGCAAGTATGAAGGTCTTATGAACTTTCCTTTCCTCTTTACATTTTAGAACCTCTTTTCTATTGCAATCGTTGCTGGTGATCACACCATGCCTTTTACATTTATACATTACTAGCGTATATATCCAGCATTGCCCGGGATTTTATTTTCTCATGGGTAATACTAGTTAGAAAGATTTGAGATCTTGTGTCTCTAGTTCCCCAAACTGTGTTGTCCAGTACCTGTAACTTTCCCCCATATTCCCCAATCCAATACGTATTCAGAGTTATTAACATACAGAGGCTGGGTTCCTGAGGAAATACACTGTTCTCCTCCTTGCTACTAGGCCTCAACTCCATAGCAACCAGCCTGAGGCCCAAGAGCTCTTTGGCTGAGAATTCTAAAGGCCCCTCCTCAAACTGCAAACCCCAGGATTCCACAGAATCTTCTCAGGCAGCCAATCATACGAGGTCCTCGGCTGACATAGCCAATCATATGAGGTCTGGTCCTTGTCTGACACACACAAACTTTGGCTTTTATATATTAGATGAACACTTTAGGATGCTCCAGTAATGTAATCACAACAGCATGAAACCCAGCCGTAGAGGGAAGGCGTCAGTGGCTACCTGCTCAGGATGCTCGTAGGTCCCATGAGCATCTGAGGCAGCACGTCCAATACTACTTCTTAGGGCGGCTGCACACAATGAGTTGCACACCTGAGTGACCAAAACACGTGCAGATCCACGCGTGGGTTTTCCCGTGGAAATGATTTCGCATGTAGTAGCAAACAGGTGTCGCCTGGTTGATCCTGAAAATGTCCCCCTGTACCTCCTCCTCCTCGTCCCAGGACTTTTCCGCACTACAGTCTTATGGCGCAATGATTCCACTTTCAACCTCCTATGAATCCTGGGGTTTGCAGTTTCGGAGGGGCCGGGCGGCCCCTCCCGAAACTGCAAACCCCAGGATTCCATAGGAGGTTGAAAGTGGAATCATTGCGCCACAAGACTGTAGTGCGGAAAAGACCCAAGTCTACATTTTCCTGCTCCCCTCCACGTTGCTCTTACCTGTCCATGTCCTGCCTCAGTTGCTTAGCCAGCATCTCCTTCAGCCTCCGTTTCTCCGAGGCGCCCCTCTCACCGCCCTTCCTTCCTCCGCCTTCCCGGGTCCCCCTGGGGCCCCCCTTCCCCCCACAGCGCGCCATAAACCCAGAGCCACCCCGGGAAAGCAAACCAGGACCTTTGGGCTACCAAGCTTGGGGTGGTTCCCGCCAGCGAGCTTGAGACTGCTAGACGGTCCCTTAGCTACGCCACTGAGGCCGGCCTTTGCAGGATGCACGAAGCACACATCCGCCACCGCCTCCTCCCCTCCCCATGCCGGCAACGGTTCCCACGGCAACGCCTCGGCCCAAGCAGGAACCGTCTAAAGATGATCGCTTCCTCTATGCCGGAAGCCTCTTCTGTTTGGGTAACGCCCACCTCCCCTTCTTCTCATTGGACAGCTTAAAGATGTAGACCAATCAGAATGGATCAAGCCTCGGAGTCCCGCCTTTATTTTGTTTACTCTTCTGAGGCTCACATGCAAGGGCAAGCTTGTTAGGAGAGCGGGGAGGGGCGTAGTTAGTTTTAGTTCTGCCGGAGGAGGTTTCAGTTTCTCGTACCATTTGCGCACTAGACTGTTATAGCGCTATTACTCCACTTTCAACATCCTATGGAATCCTGGGGTTTGCCGTTTAGGGAGGGGCCTTAAAGTGCAAACTTAGGATTCCATAGGATGTTGGAAGTGGAATAATAGCGCTATAACGGTCTAGTGCGGAAATGGCCTTGTAGAGTGCCTTTAAAGTTCGGACAAGAACCCGGAGCGGATTCAGCGCCCAGTGGCGTGGAAGCTACGAACACAACAAACCGGGAACTCCTTGTTTTATACCCAGAAGTGCAAATAAGTTGACCCATTAGCAAGGGTAACATGGCGGTGGTGTGTTTTCTGAAGTGCCAATATAGGCCGTTTCTGCACTAGACTTGTTATAGTGCTATTATTCCACTTTCAACATCTTATGGAATCCTGGGGTTTGAGGCCTCTCTCTAAGCTGCAAACCCCAGGATTCCATCGGAAGTTGAAAGTGGAATAATAGCGCTATAACAGTCTAGTGCGGAAATAACCATAAATTAAACCCATTAGCAAGAGTGAACGTGGCGGTGGTGTGTTTTCTGAATGCGGTTTCTGTTAGTGACACTAATCTAACTGGCACGCTAATCTCTCTTGGAAAGCTAAACTCTGCAGTTGCATGGAATGAACCAGTTAGGCACACATTTTCAGTTTCCTTCCTTGACGTAAACACCAACTGTGCCAGATCCTGCGTAGGACGTACCAGAGCTAACTATAGAATGGCATCTCTGTTGCCTCAACGCCCCCCAATGCCCAGTCTCTGGGCTACAGACTGTTATTTCAGTTGCAAAACGTGTGATCGTGCAGTGGAAGGACAAATGTAATTTATGAATATGGATGACCAGTTGGCGATGTAATTTATGAGAATGAGCAGGCAAGCAGAAAGAATAAACCAATCTGTATGCTAGGTTGCAAGAAACTCCTCAAAAGCCCCCCACCCCCACCCCTTTCAGATACTTCAACAAAGGCATTTCACCCTGTTTCTTTGGTTGTGCAGTCTCAGAAGAAAGCAAAAAATGTGGTTTTGACAGCAAATGAGAAGGAAAGCAACACAATCCTTTAAACATTCCTGTTGCCACTTTTCTGAACAAGATCCTGATGTGGCACTATATATCATTTTTAACTCCCTCCCTTTTTTATTTTTAAATATTGTATAGTGAAATCTGGCATTTCCTATTTCTCTTACTTCTGAGGGCCTTATTGCATAAAGGGGTCATACCGTCAGAGCAATGCATTATTGCTGGTTCAGGATCAGTGCTATTGCATGACGTTGTTGCTAACCAGCAGCTATCATGTTGCAATGCGTTCAAAATCTGCCCTTTTCCAATGCTGAAAATAATCCGTTAATGACCTCCTTTCTTGCAACAATCTCATTAACTGTGGTCGTGTGGTTTCTCAATAGTGCTCGATAGCACTTCCTTCTGTAGCCGGTCCAGGAGTGGGTGTGGTATAGGCATTCCCAAATTTTCCCTCTCTCAGCGGCTCCCATGGGGATCTCTGTCCAACAACCCGCAGACCACTTTTGGTGCTCCAGGGGTGAACATAGTAGGAGAAGCGGAGAGGGCATCACACAACACGGTAAGTTCAAAGCCTATCACCTCTCTGTGTTTATTTTAAATGTCTCCTTTGAGTTAATTTTTTTTATTTTTTAAATACATTTTTAACATTATAGTGCAAAAATGCAATCGTGTACCAGTGCATCATGATATTACAACATTGCTGAGTTAGTATGACTTAAAAAAAAAGAAAAAAGAAAAATCACGAGTGTGAGGTGGGGAAAAGGACCCCGCAATGATGCTCCAATGTGATAGTAACACCAGTGCCAATAACACTACTCATCCACTGAAGTTGAAAGTGTGTGGTATAGAGTGTTCATAACCCAATACCATCACGGAAATGACAATGTTGGGATTCAAATGGAACAACGCGATATTGAGGCGTAGTGTGGTAAGGCCCTAAGTCTCTGCGGAACTGCAGTCCGAGATTCTTAAGAACCCGGCAAATGTTGCTGGTAACACTCTCTCTTCTGCAAGATTTAAATTTGCATTTATTGTGGTCAGGAAAACAAGAAAGATCAACATTTCACCAGTAATTAAATGCTCCATAAACAGAAGCTCTATTTCATTCAAGAATTAAATAGTAAACCAAATGAGGACATATTAAGAAGGTTCATTGTCACTGTTCTGCTTAATTTACATTTATTGACATAAAAACCCTGCTCTGCCCCAAATATGATGTACTGTGTTCTTCATCTTCACCTTGAATATGGAAGTAGCTCAGGTGTGATCCCAGCAATTCCTGGTGTTTTACTGTCTATGAATGTACTATATAGTTATTTTGAATATGGCATTCTCTCCTCAGATTTTTAGCAATAAGTGCCAAATTAGAGTTGAATGTTATGTGAAAAACATTATTTTGAGATTTGTTTCAAACCAGCTTCATGTCAACTTTTTTTAAATGTCCCCAGATATTTCATTATGCATAATACTTGCAGACCAATATGTTTATATGTTTGTTTGTGTTTGTTTATGTAAATATGTTTATGTTGAAAATATAATGCTAATCCCAGCTACAGCAGATCCATTAAAAGCACTGGCACTTGCTAGTTACAGTTTGTAAGTTTCATGGTTTTTAACAGGTTTAGTCGGTTTGGGAGGAGTGGTGATGGAAATTGGGTCTACCAGGCACAAACCCACTCAATCTCAGTTTGATTTGATTTAGTCCTTTTTTTCCCTAGGAAATTTTAATTAGTAGTCCTGTAAGGTCTGCTTTGGGGGTCCCCAATATCAGTATGGTTTGGATGGGCACCATACCTAACTGGCAACACATTTTATTGCCTCTGATATCAAATTCAAGCCTGAGAGGTGACAGAGAGGTCAAACTGAGCGAGGGAAAGAATTTGACTATAAATGTGAGAAGGATAGGTCAACTCAAAACTTCCTCCAGGTAAGACTGAATCATTTGTCGTTACACATCATTCCTGTGGATAAAAGGCTTAAATAGAAGCTGGAATTTTCCAGGGAATCCAACTGTGTGGAGCCCACCAGGACACTGATTGACAGATATCCATCCCTTGTACACCTGGATTCTTTCCTCTTTCCTCACAGCACCCACAATAGACAGCTATCACAACACCCGTCATGTCTTTGTCAATCAAAGCACTAAGCCCATCAAAAGGCAAAAGCTGCATTGTCCACAACAGGTTCTCTTTGTCTTGCGTCTGGAACCTTCACAGCCACAAGCCATTTTCAGGGTACAAATACCCCTAATTTCAGGATGCCCAGTGCAGTCTCTCAAAGGTCTACCCCTCACTCTGTCCATCTGGCTCCTGAACTGAGAACTGTCCTTAGTCCTACCTAAGCCAAAACACACTGCTGTTCTTCACTACTCTTCTGGACTGGTAATTATAAATCCTCCCAAACCCCTCAGCCTCTCTATAATTTTTCCTCCCTTTCTCTTTCAGTTAGCTCTTGTCTGAATGTGTGATTGTGCGTATCTTATGTGCATGCATGAGTGAATTCCTTTCAATAAAACATATTTTTAGCTTACTTCTGAATCTCTGGCTGGTTCTTTTCCTGTGTGTGTCCATAAACACTGGTAGGAAAGATCTCGCTAAGTTGCCCCCTCTCGCAGCCTCCTGATTTTGAGCTAATTAATTCCCCACTTTTGCAAGGAGGTATTTGGCATTGCAGGCTGGCCCTTGCGGCACTTATGTTTTGGGGTAACAGTCGAATAATCTCTTTCCATTCATTTGTAAGGATGAGAAATGAAATGGTACCTGTCAGCTTGGAAAACTGAATGCATTGATATTCCCTATTACTTGTGTCTGTGATTTCATGAAGGAACAAGCTAATTCTTAAATGATACTTCAACTTTTCTGCCATAAATAAATAAATTTCACTATAAACAGCTCAGTACAGGGCACCACATCAGTTGCAGTTTATTAGAACAAGGCAAATACTAGGATACACAGTCATGACCAGAATTCAGCATTCTCTATTTTAGTTTTTAAACACTGTGGGTATACATCCTAGATATTTTTTCAGTTTACACTACCGCACAAGTAGCTATCAACTTATTACAATTATTTCTGATTTGTTATTTTATAATCTCAAATGTGCCCAGATACGTTTTGTTTTCTTTAGACCTAAAGCTCTGTTAACATTTTTTAATGGTAAAAATATAGTAAAAAAAATTCCAACCTGTAGAATGAAAATTGATCATCATATGAATAATATCTTTTACTTCCGGTACCCCTGCACTAATTCATCATTATAAATTTGTAAAAGGCACCACACAATCTTAAAGCAAGTGCATAACAAAAACTAAGCAACTTTCTATGAATTCATTATTGTACAAGCACAAACATTTTAAGGCAAGTGTTTCATGTGCAAAATACAGAATACAGGTAAAACCAACATTATTGTTACATAGTCTTACACCACCTTCTTGTGATAACACTGGCATCAATACATAACAGTACACTGAAAACATTTTCTCTAGCAGAGCTCATCCTAAGATTTGCTGCAGATAGGCCCTGATCACAATTAACTTTGAGCTGTTAACATTTAGATTGTGCTGGCAATAAAGATCACTCTCGTTTTCTTGACTCTTCTTTTAGAAAAGTCCATATCAACTTGTTCACAATGTCAGGTTGATCCTGTTGGAGCCAGTGGCTAGCTTCGGACAGAATAGTTAGTCTAAACTGATTTTTAACATAAATCCTTGTGACTTCTGCCATCTCAACGTCCATAAAGGGATCTCTTTCTCCCCATAGTAGTAGGGTAGGCATGGTGACCTCATGGTGGTGCAGAGGCAGGCAACTTTAAAAATAAATTATTTCTCTTATTATTTCAGAAATTATGACCATTGAATTATTTGCATTTCATAGGCTATCACCCCTGTAAAGCAAGGGGTAACTAGGCACAGACCCAGGCTTCCATCTGTAACCAAGGTGGATGCAGGTACATATCCATATGTGCTTCACGGTGTTCATCCAGGACATGTTGCACTAGCTGGAATCCATATTTCAATATACTTAGGCATAGGTATCCCTGATCAGGGTCCCTGGTTGATGTACATGACTAGCACTGGATCAGGCTTGTTGAATTTCACAGCTCCCTCTATTTATTATATGATGTGATAATTATTTTTGGTACCAAGTGCAAAGATTAAGTAGATCCCCATAATCTTCTTGGGAATTTACATCACAATCCTGTGCATGTTTATTCAGACCTACATGCAACAGTGTTCAATCCTTGTTTTGACATAATTGCAGGTTTTGTATGTTTTCCACTTAAGACGCCTCTTGCCATCAGTTAAATCCAGCTGCTAGTCCCAGTGAGATTTGGCCAGCTGAATCAGGGAAACTTACATAGGAGCTAACTTAACAAATTCCCATTGATTCTAGTTAGGACTAGCAATTGGTATTAGGCCATTGGCTTGGATTCTAAGATAAGGGAACTTAAGAAAGTTTATAAGAAGAAAACAATGATGACTATAATATGGGAGGTTGGCAGGTACAGGAAACATTCATTCCACAAACCTATGTAAGTTAATTTTAGATCCAAGCCTGGTTTTAAGAGAATCGTCCCTCACTTGCACAGAGGCCCCCTCCCCATCCCATATTGTTAAAGTGAGACCTTCAGTCTTCCATATAAGGTTTTGGCACTGCTGATTGGAAAGAAACTAGAAAGTGGCAGGAGCTTTCTATACTTTAATGCAATGCAAATGTAACTGGAAATAAACCTCATTTGACGCAGCGTGGGATGGGGATCGATTTAGGAAAAAAATGCATAAGGTTACTCTTAAAATCATATCTTAGGATCCAAGCCATTAGACAGTGCATATCAGCTGAGAGGTAAATTCCCACTAAATCAGTGTCTTTCTTCTGAGTAAGGGTGTTTAAGTCACATAGGTAGCTGGGAAGAAATACTAGTAGAACTTGTTTCTGAATACATATGCATACAATTGCATTGATTGTAATATTTATTCCTTTTTTTAAAAGTTTTTTTTTTTCTGTCCCAGAATCAAAAATCTTGGCTTTGACCTTATGATTCCAAATAGAGATTGAAACTACTAGCCTGGCTCAAGAACATTATACTGACCTGAAAAGATTTCTGTAGTGATTTATAGGACCAGTTAGTGCTCCTGGTTGAGAAAATACATACAGGTAAGCTTCAATATCTTCTGCTGTTAGTCTACAGCCTTTCTTTCCAATTCCACTGGACTGGCTAGTGAAAAGGTTTTTCAGAGTCTGTATTTATTAAAAGTAATAAGTTAGGAAAAGATATTAAAAGTTGCCAAGAATTATTAAGCAGGTCTTAGTCAAAAACACTATTACCTTATTTGATGCCATCTTACTTAAGCTTTCTTTGGTTTCCAAAGTAGAGGAAAGTTATTCCTCTGGCACACTTCAATGTCTTACACTTGAAATTTCTGGATGGTATGACAAAAATCTAGCAGCGAATGCACACCATGCAGTTACTGAAATTTGATATTGCATTAACTGTCCTGTCTCCATGCTATGGAATTCCGGGATTTGCAGTTTCTGTGAGAATTCCCTCTCAGAGAGAGCTCTAATGCAATGGTACTCAAACTACGATTCTCCAGATGTTTGGTGTTTCAGGTCCCAGAATTCCTGACCATTCTAGCTTAAATTTTTTAGAGCTGAAGTTCAAAACACCTAGATAACCAAAGATGGAGACTCACTGTTTTAGTATACTATCCTGAACCACAACACTAAAGCCCTCTAGCTGGTAGAGGTAGGCAGCTCTACCAGCTAGAGGCTATCCCCAAACTACAAACCCCAGGATTCTATAGGATAGACATATGCCAGTTTAAGTGACATCAAACTGCTACAGTTGTGCAGTGTGGACAAAACAGAACAGGTATTGCCCTTACAGCAATGACAAGGTCAGAAACATCAGCTATGTTCTTATTAAGGACATTTTTGTTAAGGAGCTAGAGAACTATTAGGCAATCCTATCGTTAGATGATTCCCAAGATGCTCTTCAGAGTCTAGTGAGTAGTTTAATGGTTCATATTAACAATATGATTCCTATACAAATACCAGAGTTTTTTTTAATGTAATATTTTGTTCAGCTCTTCTATGAGTATTACATGATTTTCTCTAAAGCTCTTACTATTACTGTTACATCTGGCTTGAAGTTTTATCGTTCTTGTGATCATTTGGACATAACAAACATTGATATATTTGCCATCTCTTCAAGCCGAGCAGCAACTACTAGTTTTTATATTATTTTCCCATTTTGTTTTATTAGATCAGCAGTTTGTTATCATTCCTTCCATGTCTCATCTTTATCCCTGAATACTGATATGAATGAAATTCAAAAATGCATCACATGTACATCCAAGATAGAAATATTGCTAGGGCCAGCAGAATCCTGAAAGTTGCATAAATCTATAAAAAGAACTGACACCCAAAGGAATCAAACATACAAAAAATTGGCAGAAATACTGCTGCATACTCATGTCCTACAGTGCTCTGAAATGGTTCTTATCTGTTCATCCAGGTGAGAGGAATTCATTCTATGTTTTTAAGTATCCAGTATTGGGATGCCCATCAAGCAAGATTCTCGTGATTGCTTTCCAGATAGGAACAGTTGCTTTTCTATTCCACTACCCAAAAAAGGACCATAAAGAGTTCAACAGCATCTAGATCCCTTCTCCTCTGTTAGTAAATCTATTCCTCCTTGACATCAACTTTAGAGAAAGTCCCCTCAGTGGCTTCCAGGGTCCAATAGAATGCCTTATGTAGCCATTCAGAGTGTCTGGTTGCCCACGCTGACAGGTTCTTCTCATCGCTTTCAGGTCAGGCAGGAGGGCAGAAAAAGCCCCCAGATTGACAACCAGAGTCAGAATAACACACAATAATTTCTTGCCTTGCTAAAAAGGTCTGGGTGCACAGCCGGATGGCTTCCTTCCTCACAGCTTGAAAGTAGGCAGAGAAAGGCTACTCACTGGCAGACAAAAGAGTAGCTGAAAAACACAGGTGTGGGCGGAAGAACCTTAAAATAGTCTGTCTCCATCTGGCACCCTCAGGTGTGTTGGACTACAACTCCCAGCTATGATGGCCAGGGCACATGGTGATGGGAGAGTTATAGGTTGCATTTGCAGAAGATAAAGAATGTAGCAATTGTACTTCTCATTCCTTTATACTCATTTATCTCAACTTCATGTATGTATGTT
This sequence comes from Ctenosaura bakeri, assembly GCA_948474755.1. NCBI lineage: Eukaryota > Metazoa > Chordata > Lepidosauria > Squamata > Iguanidae > Ctenosaura > Ctenosaura bakeri. The sequence goes on from CAOLHI010002144.1 coordinate 493,960, forward strand.
AACTTGCTTCAAATACCACATTTAACTGTTTCATAGCTTCACTGCACTGTTAAATAAACAGAAGTAAACAGAGTCTATTTCTGCACTACGCTGTTATAGTGCTACTATTCCACTTTCAACATGCTATAGAATCCTGGGGTTTGCAGTTAAGGAAGAGGCCTTTAAAATTCTCATCTAGAGAGCTCTTTGGCCCCAGTAAACTACAAATCCTAGAATTCCACAGGATATGGAAAGTGGAATAATAGCACTATAACCGTGTAGTGCGGAAATGGCCAGGGATGCACCTAGGATAATTGTGCTGGTGCTGATAAGGAATCTCCCTCTCTCAGAGCAGTAGCTGCCCTTCTCTCCCTCTCAGGGGGAGGGAGAGAGGGGACTACAGCCCCCTCTCAAACATGTATCATTTTAGAGCTTCTAGAAAGCCAACCCTCTCAGGGTATATAATCCCCACCAGAAAGGGATTTCCTTTGTCCTACTCTTGGAAAAGGTAAGCTTCAGTGCCTTTCCCAAGAACTGGAAGGCCCATCCAGAACAGCTGTGCCTGCGGCTGTCAGAGTTTTAGTGGAAGAGAGAGGAACACTTTCCTTGCTTATATCTTCTCTTATTGCACCTCTTGCTATTTATTTATCACCAAGAAAGTACTACTTTTTATTCTCAGTGGCTTAGTTTTACTTTATCTTCTAAACCTAAACCAAGCAAGGTCTTAGTAGATCACACCTTTCAGATTAATACAGGGAGTTGTAGTCTAGCACATCTGAAGAAGACCAGATTTGCTTAGGCTGCTTTACAGAATAACAAGCATGCTGCTTATACAAAAGATGACAAAGAAACAAATCTGCTTGAGTGTGTGTGGCCTGCGAAGAGCTCCATAAAATAAAATTCTAAGGCCCTTTCCACACGTGTATATAAAACGGATCAATGCGACCTCTAATGGAGGTCTTCCACACCTTGTGGTGCGTTTGATCGCATTTATTTTTTTGTTTCCACACGTGAATCCGCATAGGCACGGTCCGAACTGGCTTTGCGAGCACTTTTTAAAAACCTTGAAAAATGTGGTTTTTTTCCCGAGATGCGGGTTTGTGCGCACCTGCGGACGTGTGTGGAAGCGCAGATACGCACTGATTCGCCCAAAGAGCTGGGCGGCGCCATTTTGTTTTCCTCGGTAAGCAGTGAAGAACAGAAAAAAGAGGGAGGATTCTAGGTATGTGGGTTCTTTCACTTATTTATATTTATTTATCATTTTAGAACATTCAAGGTACACACGTGTGCAGTGACGCACGGAGCCATTTTTTAAAAAAACGTCCAATCACGGACGAAGGGGGCGTGGTTAGGAAGCGAGCGGGAGATTAAATCTGATTACAGTGTGGATCTGCAGACACACGCTAGTGCGGAACACGCTAGAGCTGTGTGGAACGTTAAAAAATATAATGCGCCATTGCGCAGATACAAATAAAACCGGCCAGAACCGTCCCTACGCGATTTCGCGACCACGTGTGGAAAAGGCCTAAAAGTGGCTAAAACAAGGTGTTCCCCATGCCTTGTTTTACTCTTCAAAAAGCATTTTTGGAAAAGGCAGCAAGTTCTGAGTATATGTGTGAAAAATGGCCACTGTCCATTGGGCGGGGAGGGTGGGGAGCGAAGGGATTTAAGAATGTAAAAAAAAGCTATTTAAACACTCAACCACTGTTATTAAGAAAGAAAAAGGAAAAACATTTCACACTGACAAAATACAAGACTCAAACCCAAACTTTTATTTTATCTTTTCACACCAATGTCTTCTAAGGTCATCATTCAAGACATTGTGCAATATTTTGTTGTTGTTTCCCCTCTCATTGCAACATTTAGGCATAGGCATCATTGCTTACGTTGCAGTGCCAAAATGGCATCACTGATGGACAATAGGAACATATTGACAGTCTTTGGGGAATTCCAGGGTGTGTAGATAACCCCCTTCAAATGTGAAAAATCTGAAGATGAGAGACTTCAAATACAAGATAATATGTTGTCAGTGACCATAAAATGCTGACAAAACATTGGATGAAGGGACCAGGTAGGAGGGGGAATCTTCCCTCTGTGTGCAAAGTTCTATGAAATAGTCTAATAGCCTCATCTTGAGCTTGTACCCAAATAAAAATGTAAAAGATTGGGCTACAGCTAATAGAACAGCCAAGCCACAAAGACTGTGGTATGTATGCAGTTTAGCACAAGTGAAATGATACCTTTGCATACCTGTCATTTCAATGTGATTTTTTTTCCTTTAGTGATGCATGCAACAAGTTCTCTTTTGACATACTCACCTTAAAATCATTTATTGTAAACATTAGTTCTGGAAACCATGGCATTTGGAAGAAGTAATAGTAGGCAGATTTAATCATTTGTGATGGATGTCGCAAAATGTATTCTTGAAAAGAAAAGCACATCTATGAATTAATATGAAAAGCTGACAATTTCAAATTATGATCAAGTCTAATATACTTTTATAGTTAGGATTTATTAACATTACAGTACAATCCTCTTCATGTTTTTCTTACAGTCCTATTCATGTTTACCATACTCAGAATCGGGAACAGAGAATTGTGCCTCTCTTCCTGTCCCCTGCAATGGCTGCTTCACCTCTTTTTCTCCCTTCTCTTTGCAGAACCTTGCCTTGCTTCACCTAGCACTGCTTTACCTCTCTTCATTGCACCTTGCTACCACCTTTTTTCTTTCCTCCCTGCTTGCCTCACTTCATGTTTTTGCCTGCTTATCATCTATAAAGCTCTAGGCAGAAGGCAGGTGGTCACTGCTGCCACAGCTGGAGGTAGGTAGGCATGTCTAGATGGCAATAACTTTTCATGTATCATTTTTAAGCAACCTTTAACAAGCCTGAGGCTTTTGCTGCTTGTGAATAGTTCGTGTTTGGGGGTTACAGGTGATGCAGACTGTGAAATTCCACAAAATCCATCCAGCTAGGCAAACCTATTCTAAGGAGTATTGGATGGCTAAATATGTAAACGTGTTAAAACAACAGGATTTCAAAATGTAATAATTTGCATTTTATATTTAGATTGAAGTCTAGTTATTTCCCTTGCAATTTTGATCTTATCCACATTTCTTTTTTCAGATGTAGAATTCTATGTGTTATGGCAGGAGCATCAGGGAGAGAGATACTTATTTCTGGGTTCCATGGGGACCCAGTTTGTACTGCAAAAACCATCACTCTGTGTGTGCATGTGTGATTTATTGATTATGCTTGAGAATGTTTATGCAAGCCTATATCATGTACCTATATGTGGTGTCAAATGTTTCCGAGATTCTTCTGTTCTCAGTGAAAAGCACTGTGAAAACAGAATAGCACAATTCTGAAGAATGAGATACTTGCCCAGTCCTTCTGAAAAACAGTGGTTCCCCATACTGGATCATTATATCTTATTGGAGTCCAGTTCTCATCATCCCCATTCGGCAATGCCTATTATCAGGGGTAGTGGAAATTGCCCATCAGCAACATTGTTTAAGATATTAAATACATTTAACAATTTAAAATATGCAGAAGACACCATACTACTAGCAGAAAATAGCAACAATTTGGGAGGATTGCTGAAGAAAGTGAGGACAGAAACTGCAAAGACAAGTTTATAGTTGAACACTAAGAAAACAAATATAATGACCACAGATGATCTACATAACTTTAAAGCAGATAATGATGACATAGTCAGAGATAGTCAGAGATTTCTATACCTAAGTCAATCAAAAAGGGGACGGCAGTCAAGAAATTAGAAGATTAGGGTTTGGAAGGGCAGTTATGAGGGAACTAGACAAGATCCACAAGTCTAAAGATATATCATTGAATACCAAAGTCAAGATTGTCCATACTATTGTATTTCCAATTTCTATGTATGCTCATGAATGCTGGACAGTGAAGAAAGCTAATAGGAAGAGAATCATTTGAAATGTGGTGCTGGAGGAGAGTTCTGCAGATACTTTGGGCTGCCAAAAAGACAAATAAATGGGTCCTAGAGCAAATCAAGTCTGAATTCTCTCTAGAAGCCAAGATGACTAAACTGAGACTATTGTACTTTTATCATGGGAAGACATGACTTGCTGGAAAAGACAACAATGTTTGGCAAGGTAGAAGGCAGTAGGAAAAGAGGTGGATAGACTCAATAAAGGAAGCCATGGGCCAGAGTGTGCAAGACTAAGGAGAGCTGTTGACGTCAGAGTGACATGAAAGTTCATTCATATTGTTGCCATAAACTGAAGTTGACTTGACAGCATTTAACAGCAGTTGCAGCAGCATTTGGAGACCCAGTTGGGAACCACTTTTCAAGAAGAAAGAGCAAGCTTTTATAACTTCAGGACTGATGATTTGAGAGGGAAACAAGTTATGTGTTCCTACCCTCTCATGTCTCTTAAGATCACTCAGAATTCCTGCTGGCATTTCCTATGGATGGGCAGGAGAAACAGGATGACAGGGCAACTGTGATAAACAACAGGATCATTTCTTGTATGTTTGTAACATATGTGAGCAAATATGTTAGGCACAGACTAACTGATGCTAGATTCTTGGGACTGGGAACAATGTCTAAATAGACTGTCAGTGCATTCATGCAATTAATTAATATACCTACATGCCATGCTGCTATGTTTGGTTATAAATATAGAAATCAGACAGCCAGAAAAAGTAATGAGCTTCAGCAAAGGGAATTTAGAGATGCTAAAGGATATTGAACAAACCTCTAGTTTATTGAGACAAAGCCTTCACAGATTTTCCAAATCATTCAAGCAGCCATGGACTAAGGTTTGGCAAATATACAAGTTTGGACTGGGTTAAGAGAAATGAAGCTTGGCACACTTCATTCTGCTATTTCTTTCTGAACTACCATTATTCCTCCTGTATTGGCACCAACATGATAGAGTATAGTGCAGGGATGGACAATTTTAGCCCTCTCAATGTTTTTTTGACTGCAGTTCCCAGCATCTCTAGCCAGCATAGCCACTAGTGAAGGATGATGGGAGCTACAGTCCAAAGATTAGAGGGCCATACTTAGCCTCCCTTGGTGCAGTGGTTAGACTGCTGGACTGTAACTGAAAGGGCCCAGGTTCAATTCCCCACTTGGCCATGAAGCTTACTGGCTGATCTTGCCCCAGTCAGTTCCACTAAACCTAATGTATATCACAGGGTCATTGTGAGAATGAAATAGGAAAACTGGAGAAAATGGATTGCAGACATCATATTCACCTCCGTTGGCAAAAGGGAATATATAAATCTAATGAACTGTAACTGTGTGCATGTGTGCGCGCAAGTGTCTTCAAACTACCTGTTGACTTATGGTGACCCCATGAATTTCATAAGTTTTTCTTAGGTTTTCTCAGAGGTGGTTTGACCAGTTCCTTCTTCTGAACTATAGCCCAGAGCACCTGGTATTTGTGGCAGTCTCCCATCCAAGTACCAACCAGAGCTGACCCTGCTTAGCTTCCAAGATCTGATGGTATCTGGTGCCTTTAGTGTGGTTAGGCCCAATAATCACAATACTTTCTTAAAATTTAGATTATTGGCTTCTTAACTGCTGTGGCATATCTTCTGGCAAACATGAAATCGCTACAGATAAATGGACAGTTGGACCCCATCCAGCGTACTCACCTGTGAAAACAGATGGGTGTGGAAAATTAATAACAATCAGTTTTGTTACCATTTCTGGGTAACAAATAGCAGCTAGCCAAGCAATCATTCCACCCCAGTCGTGACCAATCAGCACACACTTGCTGTATCCTGTTATTTAAAAATAGAATTTTTGACAGTTGTTTACCAACAGTTGCCTGAAAATAAATTATCACATCAAAGGAAATGACAGTAGATGTTGCTGTATATTTGCTAGCAATATCTCAACATTACTTTTTCCCTCCTTGGCAAATGATTTACACCATCACAGATAGGTGTTCACTTCTATTAATAAACCTGTTTAAGAATCAGAGCTGACAACACAGCTACAGCAAAATAAGAGACTGAAAGTAAATTTCTGTTTAAATGGGCCTAGGCTTTTCTTTGTCTCTAGTGTTGCTGAAGTTAGCTTATTCATAATTTAGCAACATGAAATAGAGTACAATAGCGTAAAGCCAATACAAATGTAACCCGAAGAAGCATCATCCAATCAGAAAAGTCACTATAGGGAGAAATCCAAAAGACATTGGAACATTTTACAGCCCTCCAAGTATGCAGCCAAAGGGCAATGATGTCTAAATTGCAAAGGAGAGGTGGAAAACTGGCTTTGGGACACAAGCCCAATCCTGATTCCTTCAACTCTATGTGCTTCACCAAACCATGCCAAGAATGCAATCACAACCATGCCCCTTTCCATCATAGGCTTCCTGGTTGCAGCAGGAGCTGGAATTTCCAGCTTTGTTCTCTCATTTAAAGGAAAAACAGAAAAAGCAAAAGCCAGAGAGTAGCCAAATGAACCCAAACATATAAGAGACATGTCTCCCTGTACATGAAGGTGAGGAGGAAAATGGGCAGACCTAGCCACCAGTTGCAAGAGCATTTCTTCATTCAGTACCTGGGCCCATTTCACACTTTCTTCTAATGTGAAATGCACAGGATGGACAAAGTGCCTATATGTTATCTCCAGTCTGAGACTGAAGATAACTGCAGGAATCTTTCTCGGACTTCCCAGCTGGGGAGGGCAGCGAGGGAATACCTGCTATAATATCTGAAAACTTGGTCTAAAGATACCAGCAGATTGAGCCATGTGCTGCGAGGCAAAAGGGAAAACTGAGGCAAGACACAAAGCAGTTTTATATATAATGTAGAGTCTTCTGTTCAAAGTTTGAATTTCAGACCACTTTGTGTGCTGCTGGTACTGCATGCAGGAACTGGTGCATGTTTGCATCTACAGCCAGGTATGTGTAGTGTGGATTGCCACTTGTGACTGATAGTAGAGGCAGACACTGATCTGTTTCCCCCTTGTTTCTCTGTCTACAAGAATGGAATGCTGGTTGGGGATTCTAGAAGCTGTAGTCCAGAAAAAGTAACTCATTCTGCCTAAGTGTTGTGTATATTATACTGCATAAGCTTTCTTGTGCCCATGAAAGAAGTGGAACCCTTGCCTGCCATGTATATTCTGTCCTATCCTATCCTATCCTATCCTATCCTATCCTATCCTATCCTATGTGCATGTGGTAATTCTTCTAACCAGGGCCGGAGTCCCTGTTGCATGACCACCCAGACACTGCATTCATGTAGCTCACCAGATTCTCACTTGCTTAGCATTTGTTGCACAACTACTTGAAGGGCTTGCAGATGGGAAAAGTGAGGTATCTAGTGGATAGGAACAGATAATGAATCCGAAGTAGTCCATCAAAACCAGGAACCAAGACCATTAATAAAAGTGGAGGGTCTGTAGTAAGGTAAACAGCCTTAGTAAGTGCACATTTGGAAATGAACATGTCAGTATTGATCCAGCCACAGCTGGTAGGATCGATGGATCTAGGAGATCAAAAATGCCATTTTTAAAAGTTTAGACCAAGGCTTGAAATATCTGCTTAGGAGAGGCTTCAGTGTCAGACGTGTCAATTTGGTAAATAAAAATACTAGTTCTTATCTAGCCATTCTCAGCTTTGATCTGTACAGTTGGCCCTCCATATCTGTGGGTTCTGTATGTACAGATTAAACCAACCAGGGCTTGAAAATATACCCCCCCCCAAAAAAAAATCCAAAAAACAAACCTTGATTTTGCCATTTTATATAAGGGACACCATTTCACTATACCACTGTACATAATACAAACTGAGTATCCATGAATTTTGGTATCTGTGGGGAGTCCTGGAACCAAACTCTACTGGATACTGAGGGTCCACTGTACTTTGACAAACTGAATATTGACAAAACTGACAAATTGCAGTGTGTGCACAAGTATTCATTGCAAAGGTGGCTCCTATTTCAGCAGGAAAAGTGAATCCGATTCTGAATAGTTTTCAAGGAGCTATTCAAGGTGCTGAATCTGTTTTAGGATAGAGTGTTTAACACCTTGGCCAACTCCTTGAAAGCCTGGATTAAAATCTGGACTGGGTTCATCATTCTGCTGGCACAGGAGCCACTGGCTGTCACTGGCACATTGTCCGATTTGCATGTTGGTGGTTGAAAGGGATGCTATTCTTTTGTGGGAATATCGTTCTATTTTTTTTCTCTCTCTCACTTTCTCACAAACACATTGGGTTGCTCACAGATACTGCATGAACTTCCTGTGCTTCAGCAGTCATTCCAGATTTTTTTTAAGTTCATAAAACTATATATAGGAATGGGGGAAAAGATGCCATGGGAATGAGTAATTCATGAATAACTACCTTCCTCATGGCATTTACAACACTGGCTTGGGGTGGTGGTGTATGCAATTGCTGAAATTTTGGTGGTGATTTCTCTGCAAGAGATGTTTTACCTGGAGATGTCCAGATTTCTTTTAGCAGATGCATTTCAACTACATTGTCCTGGCCAAAATTAAATTAGATTGGACTCATATTTCTCTTGTTAGGGATAGAAGGGCTTTTTCTATCAGTAGAGAAAATGGGATGCCCAAAAATTTCCTCCTGGAGAAAGGGTATGGATGACATATTGATTTTTGCTGATTTATCTTTACATCCACTGTGTCAAAGCAAATTCTGGGAGGAGGAAGGGAATGAGATGGGACTGCAAGATGGAGAAGGCAATCAGTTAAAATTGTCTCTCCCCTTTTCATCCAAAGGGTCAGTCAGTTCTCAAAGGTTTTACTCTGCACAACCCTGGATCATAACCATTGTCTCAAAAGGAAGCTTCAGTTTAACTCTCAGCCTGGGAGCACAATATGTACTGACACTTTCATTCTAAATTAAAGTATGAAATTTGTTAAACTGTTCAAGAAATGCAAGCCAAGGAAATTTGCCTGAATTAGCTTGAAAGTGAGAAAAATGGCATATGCTGTATATATGCACACATGAACAATCACCTTGAAAAGGGTTTTGTTCAAGGAAATATGTTATCATCTAGCTATTTTCCTTTGAAGAATTACTATAAATTGGGCAGCAAGGCTGCTATTAACACACCAAGAGATTCCAAGATATCCTTTATATCTGTAATCAGGCAATCTAGCTTATAACTCTCAGGGTGGGTAGGAGCATCTGTTTCTCCATAACCTCTCAAATCCAAGGCCACAACTCGGTATTCACTCTTGAATTCTCGCATTTGATGACGCCAGGAGTACCTAGCAAATAAGAAAAACATTTAAACATCACAGTATTTTAGATTTATAACCTGTTTCTCCATCAGTGAAATGAGCCATTCACACAGGAAACACAAAACTAAAGACAACTGAAACATAACATTGACAAACCATAAACGAAACTTCAAAATGAACATATTTTAAAGGAGCTATTTGAGCTGATGAACCCTATTCCCAAAACAGGTTCAGCATGTTGGACAGCTCCTCTAAAGTTCAAACTAAAACCCAGAGTGGATTCACAGTCCCAAGGACATGGAAACCATCAGTGGTACATGTATAAGAAGTTCAGTTCTTTTTTAAAAAATGTTTCCTGAAATGTATCTTGGCACACTTTGTAAATGATTTTAAGTTCAAGATTACTACAAAGCAGGGAAGATGACATAGTGTAGATTCTTTTGTAGGAGAAGAAAAGTAATGAAGAAAAACTAAAACATTCATTGCAATAAGAAAAGGTATGATGGAAGACCATGGAAGACCATCCTTTATCAGAGTAATGGATGGCTAATAGTCCAGGATGCTCAACTGATGTTTCAGTAATAGAAGTTAATGAAAGGAGACCTTCTCATACATTAAAATCTTTCTCCAGATTTTGATATTTAAATACTCATAACTGGAAACTGGGAAGGTGGCAGCCTCTACTTCAAGAGGACTCAGAGAAATAGTTTGGGGAAACCTTGACATATCTGAATTTGGAAACAGAACAAAGAGTTGCAAATTGGCTGAAGGTCAAACACATGGAGGTTTCTCTAGGACTAGGAAGCAGGGCTAGTAGATTTGGTACTGAAGGTCTGTTTGTTTTGGTTCCAATAGAATTTGTTTTCATATTTGGAAACAGAACAGATACTACAGAGATGCAGTCAAACGCAATTTCTCTATCATCTTCATTTTTGTGTAGTCAGTGGGGACATGGCAGTGTGGTACTGATGTTCCGCTTTGCTGTGCTGAGGTTTTCTTTTATCCTTTTTGCCATAATTTGTGGAATCTATTCAGCTGGAATTATTGCTTTTGAAGAAGAACATTTGTGAGCAATTGCTTCTCTGTCCCCAGGCTATTCCCATGAAATCTATGTGAGTAAACAGAGGAATATAGCTAAGCGCAACTTAAGGTATCTTTCTTAATGGTTTATAGTGGCCTTGGGCCTCTTTAAACAAGGTACTGAATTGACTGGAGCAATGTGAAGAGAAAGCCTTCTTCCCTTTCTTCTTTTAAAAACAACAACAGGCAAACAAAGGACTAACTAGACCAGAAAAATTAGGCCTCAGGAATAATATAAAGGACAATGTTTAGTTCTTTTTTAGGAGGGGAGAAGACAGGACAGTGTTCATGCTGTAATCAAAGGAAGATGTAAAATGTGTAATAAATTAGCTTCAACAAGGATATATTGCTCTTTCATCTCTGTTTTATATTTTTTAACATGTCCTTATTCAGTCAATCTCACTTTGTAACAATGAAGATTAACAGCTGACATTAAATTGGTATCTCTTATAATTTCTCCCAAAGCTTTATATCAAATGGATAGAAATATTTTTATATAATAGCTTTAAAAAGCTAAAGCCTGACTTAGAATATTATTCATATATATGTCGTGTCTATCTATCTATCTATCTATCTATCTATCTATCTATCTATCTATCTATCTATCTATTATTTAAAAGCATTTATAACCTGTCCTATGGCCAAGAAGGCTTCTAGAATGGCTTATAAACAAAGGAAAGAAAACAAGATAGCCCCTGCCCTTAGGCTAAACACAGGGAGGGAAAGGGAAAACTAGAAACCCCATTTAAAATGGCTGCTGTGTTGGACCATAAGAAGAAGACCCCCTTCCCACGCACACACATTTGACACCACTTTTATTGCAGAGGTCAGAATCATGCATCCCTCTAATTGTCATTGGACTGCAACTCCCAGCACCTTCACCATTCGCTATGCTTGGTAGGGCTGCTGGGAGTTGCAGTTTCAACAGGCTCAGAATGCCCAGGTCCCAGTTTTTGGATCAGTTCTGAACGTTGTTAGGTTTCCATAACAAGCAGCTGCAATGCAGCTATAAATGATGTGATACAGCTGGACATTGAGGGTCATATCATGACCCAGGTGGCACAGAATCTGGTTAAAAAGAGAAGAAAAAAAACCCACTGCTGATCTTTCTCACAGCTGAGCCAATGGATTGCCTCTGCTTGTTTTCTCTCTCTACAGCTAATAAAATTTAACACAAAGTAATAAATAAATATTTGATGGAATGGGTTCTGGATGAGAGTTATGGAAGAGGCCATAATTTATTATGACTGGGTAATTATAGGAAACATTAAAAAAAGATCTTAGAAGGTGCTAGATAAAATATGTTGTATACACAGTATTGCAGTGAAAGGTAATACTTTATGCCATCTGCTCATTTGAACTTTTGTAGCTCCCTTATGCTGTGTCATACCATTGGTCTATTTAGCCCACTCCTACACTGACCAGTAGCTGCTGCTGTCCAGGGTCAAGTCAGTAGTTTTTCCCACCCAGGAGATACCAATGTCTGAACTTCAGTGCCTCTGCATGCAAAGCATGTATTTAGCATCATTCATCTACATGGCATTTTACTGAGGCTTAACAATCTGGCAGGCAAAATGCAAACCAAACATCACTACAACTCTGCCTTTACAGATGAGGCACCTACCTGGATATAATCCACTTTTTTTAAAGAAAAAAATAAAGTATCTTAATATGGCCTTTTACTCCACACACACACAAAATCTGGAGTCCTCACAGAGACTTCCCATCCACAAAAAGAATGCACAAAGAACTTTCTTCAGGATACATGTTTGCAGGTGAAAGTGGTCTAAAACATTTCCTGTCAGGTATAAGATTCAACGTGCATTCTATAATGGCTTAGGAAAATTACAGCTTAATTGCCTCTTAGATTCCCTTGCCAGTAAACAGCCAAGCTGAGGGACAGCCACTTTGAGTAATTTAAAATAGGTTAAAAAGGGCTGGGGCTTCATTAAAAAAATGTTTGCAAAAGATCTTGCATGTCTCTTCTGTTTTACTTTTCTGTATCCTGTTTAATTTTAAGTCTAAAATAGCTAACTCTGAAGAACTCTAGTCCCAAGTATAGGTTTCTATACTCTTCATGTAAGGCATGTAGTATTTATTCAAAGCCTTTTCCATAGATTACTTATTTATTATACATCTCTTGTTAGGAATCTCTCCACCTCCCATCTAAGCGCAGATCAAGCCAAGGAATGCTTTGTTTTAACAAAAAAAGAGAAGATTATGCCCTTCACTCAGTTCTGTAGTGCAGGAGTATGGAATGTGTGGTTATCCAGTTGTGGACTGCAGTTCACATGATCCCTCGTAACAATAGTGGTTACACTTCTATACCACTTATCAGTGCTAAGCACTCCCTAAGCGGTTTACAATGTGTTTAGCTAATTTCCCCCAATAAGCTGGGTACTCATTTTACCAACCTACGGAAGGATGGAAGGTTGAGTTAACCTGGAGCTCTTAAGGATCTAACTCACAAAGTTGTGGCTGCAGTACCGGCATTTAACCACTGCACTACCAAGGCTGTGGTTATGTTGGCAAGAGCTGATGGGTGTGCACTCCAACAACATGGATGGCTACATCCTCCACACACCCCTGCTGCCCTATCTTACATCAGTTCTTCAATCAAGCAACAGAAAATGCTCCTCCAATCCCAACAGGGTAAGACACGGTAAATTTGCTAATGTTGTAGGTCTGGAGTACTTTTCCAACCATAGCACATTTCTCTCTAAAGGTATGACTAGGAGCTGGGCCTGTTCTTTACATGCTTCTGTGAACTCATTATTCACAACATTCTGGTGATCACGGAGCACTTGAAGGAAAGGTTGGGGTGCAAAGTGGCTTGTGATGTATTCAAACATCTCAATAAAACACAATGAGTTATAAAAATTAAAATTATACATTAACTTGAAAGCATCAAAACACTTTAAAAACAGAATATGAATAAAAACACTGAATGGCTACCACCTCCATTTAGGCCCAGTTTATTACTGAATGAATGAATAAATGAACGAATGAATGAAAAGATCTTTCCCTGTCAGCAGAAGGGAAAATTTCATTTTCTAACAGCGGCCACCAAGAAGGACATCTCCCTAAAGTACTTCTGAAGGTGGTGGGACTGAGGGAAGGGTCTCTCTATTAGATCTTAAAACCTGGGCAGAGATATAATCCTTCAGATAGAATCACAGAATCATAGAAATGTAGAGATGCAAGAGACCACACAGGCCATCCAGTCCAACCCCCTGCCATGCAGGAACACCCTCAAAGCACTCCCGACAGATGGCCATCCAGCCTCTGCTTAAAAACCTCCAAAGAAGGAGATTCCACTACACTCCGAGGCAGCAGATTCCACTGCCGGACAGCCCTGACTGTCAGGAAGTTCTTCCTGAGGTTCAGTGGAATCTCCTATTCTGCAGCTTGAATCCATTGCTCCTTGTTCTGGTCTCTGGAGCAGCAGAAAACAAGCCCACTCCCTCCTCTATATGGCATCCCTTCAGATATTTAAACATGGCTATCATGTTCCCTCTTAGCCTTCTCTTCTGCAGACTAAACATACCCGGCTCTCTAAGTCTATCCTCATAGGGCATGGCTTCCAGGCCCCTCACCATTTTGGTTGCCCTCCTCTGCACTTGCTCCAGCTTGACCATGTCCTTCTTGAATTGGGGTGCCCAGAATTGGACACAGTATTCAAGATGAGGACTAACCAAAGCAGAGTAGAGTGGTACCAGTACCTCCCTTGATCTAGACACCATACTCCTATTGATGCAACCAAGAATTGCATCGGTTTTCTTGGCTGCTGCATCACACTGCTGACTCATGTTCAGCTTGTGGTCTATTAAGACTCCTAGATCCCTTTCACACGTACTGCTATCCAGCCACGTGTCCCCCATCCTATATTTCTGTATTCCATTTTTTCTACCTAAATGTATGACCTTATACTTCTCTCTGTTGAATTTCATTTTGTTAGCCTTGGCTCAGCTCTCTAATCTGTCCAGGTCATTTTGAATTTTGATCCTGTCCTCTGGCGTATTAAGCAACCCCTCCCAATTTGGTGTCATCTGCAAATTTGATGAGCATGCCCTCTATTCCTTCGTACAAGTCGTTGATGAAGATATTGAACAGCATTGGACCCAGGACAGAACCCTGTGGCACCCCACTAGTCACTTCTCTCCACGATGAAAAGCAGCCATTGGTGAGCACCCTTTGGGAACGGTCAGTCAACCAGTTACAGATCCACCTGATCGTAGCCCTGTCCAGCCCACATTTTACTAGCTTCTTTGCAAGAGTGTCATGGGGAACTTTGTCAAAGGCCTTACTGAAATCGAGATATGCTACATCCACAGCATTCCCTTCATCTATCAAGCTAGTAACTCTATCATAAAAAGAGATAAGATTAGTCTGGCATGACTTATTTTTGAGAAATCCATGTTGACTTCTCGTGATTACCGCGTTGTTTTCTAAATGATTAGAAACTGACTGCTTAATGATCTGCTCCAGGCTCTTTCTGGGTACTGATATCAGGCTGACTGGGCGATAATTATTTGGGTCCTCTTTTTTTCCCTTCTTGAAGATAGGGACAACATTTGCCCTCTTCCAGTCTGCTGGAACTTTTCCTGTCCTCCAAGATGTCTCAAAGATTTCGGAACTGCAAGCGGTTCCGAAATGACCTCTGCCAGCTCTTTTAATATCCTACGGATGCAATTCATCTGGCCCTGGAGATTTGAATTCATCCAGTGTGGCCAGGTATTCCTGTACCACCTCTCTACCTATTATGTGCCACATTTCCCCTGCTTCCTCACCTGGTCCCCAACCGGCAGGTTGAGTGCTTGTATCCTTCTGGGAAAAAACTGAGGCAAAGAAGGTGTTAAGTAGTTCTGCCTTTTCTCTTCCCTCTGTTAGTAATTCTCCATCTTCTCTGCGCAGCGACCCTATTGTCTCCTTCTTTTTCCTTTTTCTGCGGATGTATTTAAAAAAGCCCTTTTTATTGTTTTTAATGTGTCTGGCCAGCCTAAGTTCGTTCTGTGCTTTAGACTTTCTGACCTTCTCCCTACATCTCCTGGCTACTTGCTTAAATTCTTCTTTGGTGGTTTTCCCCTTCTTCCATTTCCTGTACATGTTTCTCTTAACACTTAGCTCAGCTGAGAGTTCTTCAGTCAACCATTCTGGTTTCTTCAGTTGCCTTCCATTTTTCCTCCTTATTGGCACAGTTTTAGACTGTGCCTTCAGTATCTCCCTTTTAAGGAACTCCCATGCCTCCTGAACTCCTTTCCCTTTCACTATTCTTGACCACGGAATTTCAGCCAGCAGCTTCTTAAGTTTACAGAGGTCCGCTTTTTTAAAATCTAAGATGAGTGTCTGGCTACACTTATCTTCTCCTTCCCACTGAATGCCAAATTCCAATAAGGGGATAGGGCACTCCCCCCTAAAGATCCAACCACTTCTACCTCATTAACAAGGTCATCCCTGTTGGTCAGGATCAGATCTGGAATATTTGATCCCCTTGTCGCCTCTTCCACCTTCTTGGACCATGAAATTGTCTGCAAGACAAGCAAGAAACTTGCTGGACCTTGCTGTCTTGGCACAGTTTGACTGCCAACATATATCTGGGCAATTGAAATCTCCTATTATTACTGTATCTCTCCTTTTTGAATGTGCAGTCATTTGGTTGAGGAAGGCGTCATCAAAGTCCTCAGTCTGAGTTGGAGGTCTGTAGTAAACCCCCACCAGAATATCCCTATTGTTTCTCGCTCCCTTAATTCTTACCCAGATGCTCTTGACCTGGCTTTCTGGGTTTAAGTCACAGATCTCTTCACAGGTGAAAACATCCTTGACATACAAGGCTACTCCTCCTTCTTTCTTGTTTGGTCTATTTTTACAAAATAGGCTATACCCCTCTATTCCTATATTCCAATCATGAGACTCATCCCACCAGGTCTCAGTGATGCCTATCAAATCATATTTATTTTGTTGTACTAGGAGTTCAAGTTCATCTTGCTTGTTTCCCATACTCCTTGCATTAGTGTAGAGACACTTAAGTCCCCGGAGCCTTCCTGCAAGTCCTGTACTATAGTTTCTACTCCTTCCACCATTGGACGCTTGTACTACTTGGCCAATATCATTTGGGCCTTTCCCCCCTGCACTCACCAAGTCCTTACCCTGAATAATATTGTCTCTCTCCCCAGCGGAACTTAGTTTAAAGACCTTTTAATCCTCCCTGCGAGACCGTTTGCAAAAACTTTCCTGCCAAGTTTCGTGAGGTGCAGCCCATCCCTTGCCAGAAGCCCACGTTCATGGAAATTCAGGCCATGTTCCAAAAATCCAAACCGTTGCTGGTGGCACCATGTGCAGAGCCAGTTGTTGACCTCTGCTATTGCCCTTTCCCTTTGTGCGCCATGTCCTTGAACAGGGAGGAGAGATGAAATGACCACCTGTGCACCAAGGTCCTTAAGCTTTGTCCCCATAAGCTCATAATCCTTTGCAATGTGGTAAAAGCTGCGCCTCGCAGTGTCATTGGTTCCGACATGAACCAAAATGAGGGGCTTATGGTCAGTGAGCTTGACCAGTCTGGTTAGTCTCTCCGTTATGTGGTTGATCTTGGCCCTAGGAAGACAGCAGACCTCTCGCTTGAGCTTGTCCGGTTTGCAAATTGCCGGTTCGGTTCTTCTGAGCAAGGAGTCCCCCAACCAGAAGTTGCCTTCTCTGAGGCTTGTCCAGGGCTCCTTGATGAGCAGGTTCTTCTTGGACTGCCTGGGCATTCTGTTGAGGCTGAGAGTGTTGATCTTGTTCCTGTTGCTGAAGTTGGATTCCTTCTTGTTGACATTCTGTTCCCTCCTCCTGGTGGTCCTCATCGTTCATAAGGCCAAGAACTCTGATAACCTGGACCTAAACCACATAGAGCTTTTATAAGCCATAACCAAATTATGCCTGTGATGAAGCTATGTAAGGCTTCATCAGAAATGAGACTATAGCCTAAGGAAAGGGGTGCCTTCCTGCTTAACATGGCAAACAGAAGAAGAATATTCTAGAAACCCTTCTCAAGGATAAGTAATTGCAGCAATTTTGAGTCTATCCAATACCTTTATTCCTGGAAGGTAACTTGTGACTGATATTGGTACTTGGTACATTACTGTAGCAGCATCCACATATTCTTCACAGTGCCACATTCTTGTTTCAGTTTCCCATCAGACTTCAATACATGTATCATTCCAATGACAAAACTGCTCCTGGGAAACCAAACTGAAGCAGTGCTCTTGGGGCTGGAATGTGTCCTAACAGCACAAGCAAATCATCCCCAAATTAAGGAAGTTCATTCACTTGGTTACACTCAGAGGTAAAGTGGATGGTTACGGGGATTAAATCTGCAAGGGGAACTATGCCACCACCATAATGCATGAATAGAGCCTAAAGAGGTCTTCCTCAGCCCCACTATTTTTTATATATTGAAAACATTCATATGACATCTTTTATTTTGTTTGGCTTCTGGGGCAACACACAAGCAAGATTTATATTACAGTACAAAACAGAATACTAACACAACTCACAGAATGTTTTAAAACCATGTTAAAATATCAATATTTTGATATTACAGGACTGTGCTGTAGGTACCAGAAGATCCTCTTTAGGAAGAGCATTCCATAATTGGGGCATCACTGCCAAAATGAGCCCTCTCTTCTGTCACTAATTAAAATACCTTGACAAAGAGGGCAGTTCAGGTGAAGATCTTAATGTATTACCTATTGTAAAGCTTAGCACCTATACACTGCCTAGTATCAATGCACTAAACTGCCTTGGGAGAGTTACATGGCAGTGGTCTCAACATATATCTTACAATACCTACAAGTATTACTGCATATAAACAACGTGGGGTTTGTTTTTTTTTAATTTTCTTTTTGGTTGTACCTAAAGAGAGTCTTGACTGGTTATTTACTTTTGCCCTAAATTTAACCTTGAGACACTGGAAGCACAACAATTTTGTAAAATATGAGCTGGTGTTGTAAAACTTATTTTCATTCTGAAGGCACTGAAGTTTTTCCGGCACTCTGAAGTGCTCTTACGAGGTAACGATTTCATCTTGTGATTTATATAAAAGGCTCTGGGTTCATAAATAAGATGTTCATAAGCTGACATAGCAGGAAAACTAATGTATTTTTAGCTGGAATATTATATGCTGTGATTTTTCCCACAATCAATCAGACATATTTCAAACTCATAAATTGTGATAATACTGTCTTTCCCCCCAAAACTCCACCAAGAACATTTGGTGTAAACTGTGCTATTTATGTTCATGCTGGCCTGTATAACAGCATGTTTACTTCACAGTTAATGAAACTATTTAGATAAACTTCAAGTCATTATATATAACAGGGTTGACCAACTGATAATTATTTACCAACAGGGGGCTAGTTTCCTTGGGTCTATCAGATTTTAAATCAAAGGAAATGTCATATATTCACTTATTATAAAAATAAGAATGCTTTTGAAGTGTAAGAAAGATACATTCCAAGCTTATAGCTATCTTAAGATATATAAGGGTAGTGAGCAATTGAGCTTTAATACTGAACTTTATTTATATATCCAATTTTGAACTTTTAAAAGGAAGCTTTCTCCTCTTTTGAGGAATTCATTTTTCTTGCAAAACACACGTATAGGATTCTGATCATTCTCTGGAGAAGAATCTCTGAAAAAAAATGTTGAGAATTTATTTCTCCCTTTTTGTTCTGCACATGGTGCTATCTCTCTTCACTTCCTGGAGAATAAAATACCTCCAGAAAATACACCATCTGTATTCCCTCTAATGCCATTCTTCCACTTTTACTGCCACAGTTCCATCCTATGGAATCCTGGGATTGGCAGTTTAGGGAATGGCATTTAGAATTCTAGCCAGAGAGATCCAAGGCCTCACCAAATGACAAATTCCAGGATTCCATAGGATGGAATCATGGAAATTAAAGTGGAACAATAGTTCTACTATAACTATGTAGTGTGACTGAACCCCAGTGCTCGACCTACCTGCCTGCCTGAGGTAGCAGAAGATACTTTTGTAGGGGAGGCGGCAATGGCGGTTCTCCATTATTCCCCTTTGTTAAATATCAGAGTTTTGTGCGGCAATGGGGACTGTCCTACCACCTCTAACTTACTGTGCGGCTTTCATGATAATGGAGGACACTTTCCTACTGTCCATGCCATTCCAATTTACTTCTGTAAGTGGAAGAGGCAGCAACTTGTCTTTTGCTTTGGGCCTCAAAATGTCTTGGGTTGGCCCTTTCTGTGACTCAACTGATTTCAGAAAAAACAATGTAGAATAAAGAAATAGATACAAAGTTGAACTAAAAGGATTAGGGAGACATTTTTCTTGTAGATCCCTTTCTGATAGTTGCCACTCATCAGTGCTGGAATGCTGGAGTACCTGAAAGTGCTTCAAGCAAATGGTGCTTGAGGATCTTTTCAGGAATTGATCAAAGCTTGGAAATGTTACTTTTTTGGCCTACCACTCCCAGCATTCCCAGCCTGCTATGAGATTCCAGGAGCTGAAGTCTGAAAAGTAATTTCTCCAAGCTCCGCTATTAGGTAGGAATGGGAAGACTATTCATAAATACTCAAAAATAATTGAAAAAAGAACAGAATCCTGGACTGATGAGAATTTCACACTTTGAAACTTATTCTATGTAAAATTCACATGTGGTTGTTGCAGCATTTTCCAGGCAGGAAATAGCATTTTCTGCACAGAAAATAATATTTCTGTACAGTACTTCTTTATATTATTTTCTGTACTGAAAATGCTATATCTTGCATGGAAAATGCAGTTTCCTGCATATAAATGCTCTGTGAATTTTTCACAAACTAAGTCTTAGACTGAAAATCGCTTTCTAAAACGACACTGTTTTTAAAGATTTTCTTGCACCTAGAAGAAAATTGACAAAATTACTCATAGCTTCCTTCAAGAAGAAAGTTAGCAAAGAATATATTGCTACTATTGAGTTACCACCTGGGCAGAAGAAAACAGGTGCTTGGGAGAATATCTATCAACCTCCGTTGCTAACTAATATTTTGATTGGTGTTATATGTAATTCCACTAGGACTTATGCCCCAGTCATGTGTGCCAAGTGTACAATAATAACAGTTTTCATGTCTTGATTATCGTTAATAATAATCAGTAATTTTAGAGTTCTTAGTCAAACTGGAATACAAATAGATATCAACAGCAGAACAGATTTAGTTACTAGTCTTTATGCAGTACACAGAAATGGAAGCACAGGTAACATAAGTGAACATAAAGAAACCAAGAAGGAAGTTTTACCAGAACTCTGGAAAGCCATGAAGGAGCAGCATAAGTGGTTTACCCCTTTCTCCAGCAGCCACATAGTGGAATCTTAACCCAGCATCCTGGAAGTGAAGAAGACAGTCTGTATTTTTAACATTCAGTTTAGGCAAGTGTTTTCAAAATATTCCATGACCAATTCCAATCAGTTTTCTGTCCCTGGGGCTGTCTTGCAATCTGTCATTCCTTCTTGAATCAGGTCAATGGAAGTTATACCTGAACATACATTCAGATATATTCAGGATGTTCAGATATTGGAGCATTCAAAAGAATTGTGTTGGACTGGCAGGTTTAATATAGAATTCATAAGGGATCATGCAAACTATTAAAAAACTGCAGCCCTTATCTGTATTGGTGAGACTATAGAGTTTTATTTCTCCTCATTTCTTCTGCTTTCTGGTCATTTTTGGACACATTTGGCCTCAGTATCTTGTTTGGGGAATGTTATCACTGAATATGTAATGATGGATATACATTGGGACTACAGTGTTTATTTTAAAATCTTCTGATTTGCGGAAAATGTATCCCTGATTTTGTAAAAAAATATATTGACTATTTGTAATGTGATGTGAGATGTCAGGCATACGCCACATTTAAAAAGGCATTCTCCTTCTCTGTCTTTCATGGAAAGGAATGTCTCTTGCAGTACATACCTTCATCATCCAGTGGTTCTCAACCTTCCTAATGCCACGACCCTTTAATACAGTTCCTCATGTTGTGGTGAGCCCCAACCATAAAATTATTTATTTATTATTCACAATGCCTCCCCCCCCCTGGCAAAGGCTGCCTCGCCAGCCAGGAACAAGGGGGGCAGGCAGGGGGGGAAAAGAGGAGCCGCACGTCTCCCCTGGGAAAAACTCTGAGAACCGCCCCGGGCTCTGCTTCTGCTTCGCTCTCCTTTCCGCTGGGGGGGGGCAGTGTGGGAAAAGTTTCCAGAGTGTCGGCCCTGGCCGGGGGGGGGAGGAATCCCAGTGCCTTTGTCTTTTGTGTGAGGCACAGCTCGCCCCCTGGAAAAGCGCTGCTTTGCGGCCCCCCGGCCCTTCTGCAGCGCCCCCCCTCCGTGGCGAGTGGGGCAAAGGCTGTGGCGAGGAGGGGGCCTGCCCCCCATGCTGCCGCCGCCCCCCCAGGCTGGCCCATCAGATGGGAGGTTCTCCTGGTAGAGGAGAAGGGGAGTGATTTCAGTCCCTTCTGAACAGGGGGCAGAGGATGCGAGCGCGTGGCTTGCGCTTGCGCACCACCACTTCTGCTGTGGCGATGCTGTGGCCGCACGCACTCCCGCCAAAGGGGGCAGGAAGACGCAAGTGCATGGCTCGCACTTGTGCACCACCACCGAGGAGGGAATGGAGCCCAAGACCATCAGAAATACATATTTCCGATGGTCTTAGGTGACCCCTGTGAAAGGGTCATTCGACCCCCAAAGGGGTCGTGACCCACAGGTTGAGAACTGCTGATCTAGGAAAAAAGAGTGCCCTTTCATACACAATCTAAGCTGTGCCTTTGTAAATGGACTGTGGCTTTTCATGTGCAAATGCAGGAATATTCATGAGACCAAAACTTTTGAGTGACAGCACAAATATTTATGCCAAGCATTCTATACCAAAATATAGGGATAGGCATGCCTATTTGTGAGCATACCCATTCCCATCTCCAGGGGCATTTTCTGTCAATACCTTGGCAGGTTCCACATTCCAGTAATTAGGCTTAGAGGAATCCAAAAGCTTTATTCAGGAACACTGGAGTAACAACAGCACACCCTGGCTATTACCAAGATTAAAGAACTCTTAGATCTGTAGTATTTGTGTGTGTGTGTGTGTGTGTTTGTATACACATACATACATACATACACACACATATACATACACACATTTCAAAATTAGCACATTACTATCCCATTCACTGACAACTTACAGTAACACATTTCCCCGGCTGTCTTGTTCTCCCATGTTCTCACTTCATCTGCCAACAGTGTGACCTTGCAGCTGTGTCTTTTCATTCTTATCACAAATCATTACTAAAACATTCCCAGTTTCATACTTCCCATCCATCATGTCATTCTATCCTTCCCCCCACAGAGCAAAGCACTTAGGTACGAAGGTATGGCTATAAACATGGCAGAGAGAGTGCAGCTGACCTGACTACATTCCACATCTGCTTATTTTATGAACTCTCATGCTGTTCTCAGGGATTTTCCGAAATGCATCAGGACACTCCCAAAGAGATGGAGGAATGAGGGAGGAGAACAGTGGTAGAGAAGCAAATATGAAGGCTATCCACTTTATTCTGTCTCTCCACAAAACAAAATAACCAGTTTTACAGTGCAATCCTGCATACACACGCCCACTCAGAAGGAAGTCCTATGTGAGTCTTGTGGCTTACTTCCAGGTAAGTGAGTATAGAACTGGAGTGCATAGGCTCTCCATCTTCCCTTGCTCTGGTTCAGGTAGGAATGGGAGATTGCAAGGCAACACTAGGGAAAGAAAACTGATTGGAATTGGTCCTGGAATATTTTGAAAACACCTGACCTTTTTCACTCAGTCAAGTAGAACAGCTTGTGTGAAATCAAACTGATGGGTACATATCCTGGATTGGATGCTACAAGAGCAGTGGCTACCATCCAAGCTTTCCATGGTAGCCCTAATGGGCCATAGTGGTGTACAGGCAAAGTGGTTCCTTAACCAGCCACAGATTGTTTGTCAGACTATTTCAGATCAACAAACAAGCTCTCTGCTGAGATTGCTAATAAGGACACCAGCCAGGCTGTGGATCCTTGTCTATTAGTAACTATCTTGAGAGCCTCTATTCATTTCACGCTTGACGTCAGGCAGCTGTGAGAGGCTAACCGTCAGCTGCAGCACAAGGCTATGACACAGAATGTTGCTCCTGGTGATTGAAAGAAGTTCATGTGGCTGACTACTGCTTCTTCCTGGAAAACTGTGCTAAAACGAATCTCATGGTATAATTATCAAAACTGCTTTGAAACTAAGGCTCTGTGTGGCTGATTACTGCTTCTTCCTTCCTGGAAAACTGTGCTAAAATGAATCTCATGGTATAATTATCAAAACTGCGTTGAAACTAAGGCTCTTTACAAAAACAAACCAATGAAGGTGTCAGGGCTTTTCTATGGTGTAGAATATGGAATATGAAAGCATTGTGGATTCCATCACAGAACTTGAGTTTAGAATACTATTTAAAGAAACAGAATATGTCCTTATCAAGAAAAATATACATAAGCAGAAGTCATGTGAAATCTTCTTACCCA
This sequence comes from Ctenosaura bakeri, assembly GCA_948474755.1. Classification (NCBI taxonomy): domain Eukaryota; kingdom Metazoa; phylum Chordata; class Lepidosauria; order Squamata; family Iguanidae; genus Ctenosaura; species Ctenosaura bakeri. The sequence goes on from CAOLHI010002144.1 coordinate 517,790, forward strand.
AGTGTGATAGTACCTGGATTTGTAATTGGGAAATACACACAACTGCCTTAAGACTATACAATTTCTTAAGTCAAGGTTGGGGGAACAATTCTAAAATTGGCTGGTATCTGTAATGTCATATGTCTATTCAATCACATCTTCAGAGCTTTACATCTCTTTAAAAGGGCTGGTGTTCACTCTTTTTTAAAAAATAATAATAATAATGAATCTAAAGTGACAAACATGCATTCAAATAAAGACACCTTCGACACATACTTATTTTTACATAACATTGTATTATGGGCCTGAAACACAAAGTAGAGACATCTTAAAGTCAAGTATCGAGAGGCCTGAGACCTTGATACTTGAATGAGTGCCTGTTTGTATACCTGCCCAAGGACTAAGCTCTGTTGGAGAAGTCTTCTTCTGTGTACCACATAGATATAGTCTCTGGGGTACAGGGCTTGGTGTGGGACTCTGGACTGGGATACTGCTACACAACTGACTGCTGTGAAATACAGCATTGCTGTAAAATGAGACAGGGCATCTTTTTTTCATGTTAAGGGTAGCATGCCTTCCAACATCCTCAGAAGAAATCTGTTGAGCAGCACAGGGGACTGAACCCAGAATTGGGCAAGAATAAAGCAAAAAGTATCAAAGTCTATTCTCTTTCTCACTTCTCTCTCTGTCACCTCCCTGACTTTACCGTTGCTTTCTCTCTCTGTCTCCCACTCCCCCATCTCTCTTCCTCCATGCCTAATAGGCTGCTATGGAAGGGATAGCTTCCTCTTGCAGAGGCCTAAATCGATCAATTGCAGAGGTGTTTCAAATTAATCTGAAAGTCTCCTGAGATCATGCTGAGATTGGGTGGCCAGCATGGCATAATGGTTTGAGTATTGGTGTACAGCTCTGGACACCAGAGTTTGAATTCCTGATCAGCCATGGAAATACACTGGGTGACCTTGGGCAAGTCAGCCTAAAGGAAGGCCATGGTAAAACCCCCATGAACAAATCTTGCTAAGAGAAGCCTTTGATACGTCGCTGTAAGTCAGAAACAACTTGAAAGCACACAACCACCACCACCACAACAAGCTGGGTGCCCACCCCTGTTGCAAATAAAGTGCTTTTACCCCTTCTTGAATTTTACACACACATCAAAATAATCTCATTCCAGAATGTAGATCAGTTCTTTATGGTTTTACAAACTTCATAGTCTTAGCATAGATTAAGAAATATCTATTATTTCCTTTATAGGGATTTTCCCTTAGCAAACAATAAGTCTACATAATTTACTTTCATTGTAGTTAAGGGCACTTCACATTGAATTAACTTACTGACTGGATATGTAATTCAATTAAGCATATTAACAGTGCTTTATATTCATAATCACCTTGTACTGTTTTGTTATATACTGCTAATTCATTTTCTTAGATAAATATTTAACAATGCTACAGATGTGATTAAGTACATCTGGAAGTGCTAACCCTCCAAGCAATTTGTCTTTCAGTGTTTAACAACAAGTGTGCAAAGTTCTTAATCAGTGGCTATCGTTGTCAGTACCAACATTGTTCAAGCTCTTACTGACAATTCACAATGAAACCTACCAACCCTAACCTTACTAGGCACATTTGCAGAGGAGCAACTACAGAGGAGGACTGCTGTTTTCATGGCCTACTTACAGGCTTTCCAGAAGCATGCTGGAGTAGATGGAATTTTGTTCTGAGCCAAGAGAGCTCTTCCGGTGTTCCTTCTAACAGTTTGTTTCAACATAATAGAGGTCAAGATTTAACTCCTCTAACATTTAAGGACAAAACTACTTATGCTATACACAGGATAACATGTAAAGTGGTTTCCTTATTGCAAAGTGCCCCATCACCACTTTTCCTTGAGATACTCCTTCCTGATACTTTTCATTTCGCCCATGTTGTGTTGTCATCCCATGATATACTGGCTCATCACCATTGTACATCATTGGCTGCTGGTGGTGAGGCAGAGGAAGGGAATAGCAGGATAATGCTGTGACAAAGAGTCATCTTCATGTTGGCAGAGTGAAGGAAACAACTCAGTACCAAGAGGCTAGGCTTCATGGTATCTCCATGCTGCACTATTAGTTGGAAGATGGAATTCTGCTTGAATACTTTTTCAGTTTATATATGCCAACAATTCTGCCTACAGTCTCTGCTAGATTGTTCTACTCACTGTTGTAGGAAGGACTGTATTAATTCCACAGATTCCACAACCCTGAGGAAAGTGTTAGGGCTAGATACAAAAGAAGTACTGATAACAAAAAGAAACTTGCAAACATTGGTGTTTGTATGTGTATTGTTAATGCCACTTCTATAAATTGCATATGGAAGTGGGCAAATCATCAACAAATTAGCAATATCCCTCTCTTCTGAGTCAATGATGCTGACACTGATACTTTCAATGAGATTTGGAGGTGTGGGTGTCACTGGGACACTGTGGGACCCCAAAGCAGTTCTTACAGTCTCAAAGGTGACTTTTGGTTCAAGCATAATAAGAGGTCTCAGTTTCTGCATTAAGCTTAGACCATTTCAGTTCCCTGGTGAAGGTTCACAAGGCTTTTTTTTGTATGCTGGAAGAGCACAATAATTCAGGCTGTAAAATAAATGGGGTGGGGACACAGTGGCACTCCAGCTATCTTCTCAACAAAAATCCTCTCCCCATCTATTATGTGGGGCCTGGACATTGTATTATAACCCACTGTTTAGTACTAACAACATCCTACCAAGGTTATTGTAGTTGGGCAAGCTTGGGAATAGTTCTGTGGCTAAACCCAAGTAGTTTTACCTTAGTAACTACTGAAAGAAAGGTTGCATAAGTGCATTTGCAAATCACCTGAACTCTCTTGAATGTCCTGCCTCCCCTTTGCAGTGTTGGTGGTTTAGATGAAGATCCACTTTCAGGATAAACATTCAGAAGCATGTCAGCACCCCCCCCCCATATGACTGACTTGCACCAATTCTCTTAAAATTGCGGGGGTGCCCCTATTGACCAGCAGAAAGGGAGAGAGAGAAGATGCAAAGTACATTTCAAAATCAAACAGAGTGTATAAGACAGGAAATACAGAAAACCTAGGACACAACAGAAAACCTGCACACTCCAGTATGCTTCTATCGGTTAGATTTATCAGATTGTTGTTTGCAGTTCTACTCACCCCATCCTCTCTTAGACCTCTTAATATTTTCAGTGGCGCACATAACGGGTTAGACCAGTGGTTCTCAACCTTCCTAATGCCACGACCCTTTAATACAGGTCCTCATGTTGTGGTGACCCCCAACCATAAAATTATTTTCGTTGCTACTTCATAACTGTAATTTTGCTAATGTTATGAATCGTAACGTAAATATCTGATATGCAGAAGGGGGCAGGAAGACGCGAGCGCGTGGCTCATGCTTGCGCACCACCACCAAGGAGGGAATGGAGCCTAAGACCATAGAAAATATGTGTTTTCCAATGGTCTTAGGCGACCCCCGTGAAAGGGTCATTCGACCCCCAAAGGGGTCACGACCCACAGGTTGAGAACCACTGGGTTAGACACTCGCTTCCTCGCTTTTCCTCCCTCGCCCCCGCCCCACACACCCCTCCATCCACAACAAAGTGGAGAAAGCCATGACCCTTCTCTCATTGGCTGGCTGTAAGGTACATTCTCCTCTCTCTCTCTTTTCCTCCAGCAGCATCAACATAGCTAGGAGGCAATAAATAAATAAATAAGAGGAGGGGGGAAGGGAGGGGGGAAAGGAAAGCGCAAGAAAAGAAAACAAGAGCAGCTCCAACCCCCCCCCGCGCCTCTCCTCCTTTTGTACAAAGAGGGGACCGACGCAACTGCCAGTTTGTCTTTGACAGCCAAAGTCAAGCCTCCCCTCCCAGTCACCCTCCACCTTTGGGGACGGGGAAGAGAGGCGATCCTCCCTCCCGAAGCTGGGGGCTCCTCCTGTTTCGGTCCGTTTGCCTTGCTTGCTTTTTTTACCTTGATCCTGACATAACAGTGAGTGCCCAAGGAGGGGTCACTGAGGCAGCCCGGCGGGTTCTCCCGGATCAGCCACTGGAAGGTCTTGCCCGGCCTCGTGCCGAGGCTCCACAAAAGTTTCAGCAGCTCAATGCAGGCGCAGAGACCGCAGTAACTGTACACCAGAGCCCAGAAGAGCAGGGACCTGATTGTCACCATGAGCCTGTCGGGGATGCGCCGCCGAGGGAGGAAGAAGCAGCCCGGGAGCTCTCTCGCTCGTCCTCCGCCGCCGCCGCCGCCGCCGCCGCCTCCTCCAGCACAGCCGATCCACCCCCCTTGCGGTGACAGCAAGATGGGCTCTGCCGGCGGCGGACCAGCGCGGAGGCGGCAGGAGAGTCAACAACAACAGCGTGGCCGCCGCGTGAATGGAGCCGCGCGGACCACACCAACCGGAGGGGCGGGGGAGAAAAGGGAGAGGGCGAGAGAGAGAGGAGAGGGAAGCGCCTCTGCCGCACACGCGCCCCTGCTGCGCGCCGCCAGCGCCGAGATGGAGCTGCCCAGGCTGGCGCGCAGGCGAGCAGGCCGGCCAGGAGGAGATTTCGGTCGGCGGCCCTGGTTGGAGAGGGAGGCGGCTTCCTGCGAATAGGGGCCTCTCCTCATCTCCCCGCTTTCTCCGGCCCATCTCTCTGCCCCTCTCCTAATACGATCTTGCTCAGTACATAAAGAAAAGCCATGCCGAAGGGTTATTTCGGACAGTGCGCGCGAGTAGTTCCAGGTTTGCCACCGAGGCTACTTCGAGGCCTGGTTCACACGTGCGCGCAGGTGGTTACCTGCGGGGACAGGCACGTGTGAAAGCGCCATGGAGAGGGCCGCTTCCAGGGAAAGGGGGCCCTTTGGCGCAGCATCGCCGAGGCAGCCAGAACCTGAGCGGACAAGAGGTAGCGGGCGTGTGCAGTCCCCCGTCAGTTGGGTTGGACTGTAGCTCCCATCAAGCCTTCCTGGCATGGCCAAGGATGATAGGAGTTGCAGTCCAACACAGCCTGGAGGATCATACCCTCCCCGCCCTCTGTGAAAGCTGAGGTGGGGCAGGGTTATTGCTTTTGTGGAAATCTAAAAGAACTTTCAGTATGGAAACATGTTGTGTAGTCCCTTTATTCCCTGTCCACTTGACCGCAGCTTCCCACTGTGTAAACCTCGGTAAGATTTTCTTTTAATTGAAAAGGGGATATATTTAATATCCTATACAAATCACAGATGTTTCAGAACAGCGTAGTGAAATGATCAGAGCGCTGGACTATAAAGAATCAGGTTCAAGTAACTCTGCCCTTCTCAGATTATTGTCGGAGCCTGAGGGTTGGACTAGGACCCCGGAGGCTAGAGTTCAAATCCTGATCAATGATGGAAATCCACTGGCTCACTTGGGTGCATTACACACTTCCAGCCCCACAAAACCCCATGATAGGTTCACCTGAGAGTCACCTTAAGTTGGAAATGACTTGAAGACACACAACAACAACAAAGTATGTGTGTGTGCGCCTTACAAAGTAACCTCCCCTTCTGCACACGTTGGATGAATTGGACAATGAACATGTTATTAATATTAAACCAAGAGGAGTTGGGGGGGGGTTGGAGCTATCCAGAGGCTGGACTCTAAATTTCCTCCAGCCCCAGCCATAAGCAGAGATGAGACTAGATTGGACCAAAGGCCTATGTAATACAGTATTCTCTTTTAACATTAGCTGAGCAGACTACTAGGGAAGGCTTTCAAACAGGAGATAAGTATACTAGCATAGCTTATGGTTAGAGGTGATGCGAGTTACAGTTCAACATCTGTGGTTCAGGTGTAGATTTGTCCTTTATTTTTTAAAGGGACACACATCAAAAAATGTGCGTGTTCATGTATATAAATCCCTTTTTCCTCAAAAGAGCTCAAGAGAGAGTGCTTAATAAACACATAATTAAATAATTATGTTTTTAATTGTATTGATTAAATTATCAAATTAAAAATTTAGTTCAGTTTAACCCATAATGAAATATAACCCATTTAATACTCATAATCACCTTCTGGTAGTTTAGATCTTGACCCATTAACCCTGTGAACAAAGAAAGTGTGTATCACTACCTATGCACTGCACAGTTTCTCTGTCTCTATCATTTACAATGTAAACTGGCCTGGGAGGGCTCCAAAACATGATGAAATTGCCTTGCTCCAAACCCTGTAGAGAGCCAATATGGGATAGTGGTTGGAGTATTTGTTTGGCACTCCAAGAGACCAGGTTTAGAATACCTGCCAAGTCATGGAACACCACTGGGCAAGTCACACTCTCTCATCCTTCGAGGAAAGCAATGGCAAACCTCCTGTGAATTAATCTTGCCAAGAAAACCCTCGAATAGAGTCTCTGTAAGTTGAAGTCAATGTGAAGGCATATGCTAACACTAGAACCACCTAGAGGGCATTTTGGGGCAAAAAGTTTATTTTATTTTGCCAGGGGAAGTGATGGAACAGGTGGGGGATTGTCTGATCTCTCTTGGGGGACGTGCCCACCCCTGATTTACAAAATATGCATGGTTCCTTGCAATTGGGAAGTCAATGTACCTAGGTTTCCCACACAATTTGGAACTTTATACTGTATTCTCTAGATGGTATTGAAGAATGTTTTCCCTTGGAACTTTCATCTAGGTTAAACTGTATCAACCTTTTCTGTAATCTGGTCCAAAAGTTAGTACTGAAAGAACAGCTACATTTGAATTAAAGAAACAGATTTAACTCTAAATGTGGTGAGATTTGTGTGGCTTGCCAGATGTTTAATTGCAATTTCCTACAGTCCTAGGCAGCATAAGACATGAGAGATGCTTGTAGTTGAACATCTGGAGAACCACTCATTTCCCACTTTGTTGCTGTGTGCCTTCAAGTCTAATTTATGCTGACCCTAAGGTGAACCTATCACAGGGACTTCTTGGCAAAATTTGTTCAGAGGGGGTTTGCCTTTGCTTTCCTCTGAGGCTGAGATAATGTGACTTGGTCAAGGTCACCCAGTAGGTTTCCATGACTGAGCAGAGATTCAAACCCTGGTCTTCAGAGTATTAATCCAGCACTCAAACCACTACCCTATGCTTGCTCTAAGTAAAAGAGCTTAGACTATGAGTTGCCAACTCCCAGCACAAGTAAATGGAAATGGGACACCATGGTGATCCTGCTTGGAACTGAGGAGCCCACAAGCTGACTATGCAGTAGTCTCCAGCCTTTTCAGACCTGGGACCCATCTGTATCCTCAGGTATCCTAATTTAGGGATCTACTCCTATATTTTAGTGGTAGCAGCAGAACTTAAAAAGATACCTGAAAAATGATTAATTACAGTTTTAATTCCCAGGCTGTAAAAACCATTGCTTTTATAGTCTCCCTACCATCTTTAAAAGTAATTATATACATTTCCATTCTTCCCACATAACTAGAACAGATACTTTTAAATTACTATTTAAAAAGTCTGAATGCTGCAAGGTGCTGGCTTGTTGAACATAACACACTTTCCTCCTGTCTACTTCATGATCACTTCAGTATCCACAATGTATTTGACAGATTTACCCAAATGTATTTGAACCATATGATATTCCTCTTTCACCATTCACCGAGTCCACAAACCCTTGACTGAAAAGTAGTCAAAATGTACAATTACATCACAGAGTGAACTTTTAAGTTACAGTCTTAAGGTCATATAGTCATACTTTCACTGTGAGAGAAGGCATTAATTACAAATAATAGATGGTTGCTGCCAGCTCTAGTGTGGTAGAGCTGCTGTTGAAACCTAACTTGCACCACACTTATCCAGAAGTGGCTTCTGCCTGAGAAGATGATAAACAGAAGGCTGAGAGGCAGGCCTGCTCTTCTGACTCTCTATCTCTGTCCTACCTATCTGACAGCCCCCATGTAATTACATATTTACTGAAATACACACTGCAGCCACATTCTCATCCACTTCAGACTTAACTACTAGTACTTTTGCCTGAAAGGTTGGCTAACACTGGCTTAGACTATATGCCTTTGACCTTCAAGATGAGGTAAGTTGCTTATGTATATTAAACTAAATAATGGGGAAAAACAGGATAATGCATTTATGGCAATTACGTATAGTTGTTTGGAGGAGTGGGACAAAATGTTTATAATGCACTTCCCTATGTGGTGCTTTATTTATGTTTAAAACAGGAGTTTTGTCCAACTGCCAGCTCCTATCAGCCACAGCCAGTCTACCCAATGATAAGGGATCATGGGAGCTGGCTGTCCAACAATATTGGGCGGGCGTCATGATCGCCACTGCTGTTTTAAGCACTGGAAAAAGAAATTACAACAGTTGCTAGTGACCTTACAGAACTAGAAATGGCCCTTAGTGAGGAAGACAAGGAGAAGCTCATAAACTGCATTAACATTATGTTCCACTGTTCTGCTATTGTAAGATTCAGTGAAATGAGTATACAGTACATTACTGGTACCTATGTATATATATATAGGTACCTTTTAAATAACCCTTTTTGTAAACCTAGTAAGAGAAAGAAGATGGCTTATTTTACATTATTTTAATGCCCTGAGGACATAAGAGCGGGAGCATTCATTCTATTTTTTTTTAAGTTTGAGGAAAGGGAAAAGTATTAGCCTCATTAGTCTGATGTAATAATAATACTTGAGTGCAGTGAGTGCACTAGTTTAGAAAACACCGGTTTGCAAATGTTCTCAATAAAGATAGTTTTTCATAGTTGCTTCATTCTTGTTCTCATTTATGTACAGTTAGCCAAAATACCCTAAAGGCACCAAATCCTGTCTGATCTTGGATGGTAAGCAAGGTCAGCCCAAGTTAGTACTTAAGATGGGAGGCTGCCAATGAATACCAGGTGCTGTAAGCTAGATCGCAGAAAAAGGGACCGGCAAAATCACCTCTGGGTATTCCTTGCTAAGAAAACCCTATGAAATTCATGGGATTGCCCTAAATCGGTAGGTGATTTGAAAGCGCGCGCGCGCACACGCACACACAGAGTGCTTGAACCAGGTGAGAGGCATCTGTGTAGGACCCACTGGAATAGGGGATCAGCTTGTCTCAAAACATAAGAAATGCACAAAGACTAGATAAGGGCAGCCCATTAGATGTGGAGGGGGGGCAGAGAGAGAGACATGTATCCCTTGATGACTACCAGCATTCTCTGCCTTGTCTCCAAATTTGGCTGCAGTGGAGGAATGCCAGTGGTTGCCTAGCAACCACCACACTCATTTTCTCCCTCCTTCGGCACAGGCCATCTATTTGAAATGAGGAGAGCAGGAAACACATGAGGAAGGATAGTTTAAGTATTTAGCGGAGGTTCGGTACCTGACAGAAGAAATTAAAATATTACACTGTTTATCTTGAAGGACATCTACCTGCTTCCATTCACATGAACTGGAGATATGGCCCTAGAAAGCCAAGAATGCCAAGAGCCAAAAATACTGTTGGCATCAGCTTCCTTGTTTCACCTCTAACATGGATCACACGTTTTACTTACAAAGGAACTACTTCAAATGCAGACTCGGGCTGTTTGGCTCTAAAGTGGGAGCAAGACTGGACCAAGACACTATGTTGCTTGAGGTTAATAAGAAAACGAGCCCCTGTGCCCAAGTTAAGGCCCACGGTACCTAAAGTCAGTCAAGATATTTTTGGCAAATGAAACAGGAGATCTGTCAAGCATCTCTCTTCATCACGGACAACAACAATGCCCTTTCGTGACATACAAATTTGCTTCTTGAGGTGACCAAGTGGTAGGGCCCGTTCAACAAGGGTCAGATCTTGTACTAAATGGAGTACGCAGTAGCAGGTCCTGTTGCTTCAACCCATCTGCACCCAGTCTGACTCTGACCAGAAGCAATGGATTTCCACCAGCTGCCACAGCTTAAATCTGTGTTTGTCTGTCAGTAGGTCTGTCTTACACCTAAAAGAGATTCCCTTCTTTGCAAGAATGCTATGAAAATGGAGGCTGCTAAGTGTTTTTCCTTCTGGCAGCAACTTGTTGAGCCTCATGGGCTAGCATGAGACTTGAAAGCCTTTCTGAGAGAATAACTTGCGAGAGTAACCACAGATGAATGAAAAATCTAAACCAGATGTAGGAAACATACGATCCTCCAGGCATTGGACTATGAATCTTGTCATCCCTCAACACAGGCCATGTTGGCTGAGGGTGTTGTATATGGGTGGTGAACAAGTTCCCCATCCCTGATCTAATATTTGGCAAAATGCTTCAGGAACTTCAAAACCATTGTGTTCCTGTGTAACAACTCCTTTTATTATAATTGGAAAGCTATAAAATATTATGGAAGGCTGGTATCATATGCAAAACACTGCAGGTGTATGTCCAAAAGAAAATCAAAAGTGGAACCACACATGAATTTTTTTTTTTAAAAAAGGACTACATCTTTACAGAGTTTCTTTTTTACTAGGGAAAAATGCAGATACCAATACCTGTAGTTTTCTTTTTCAAGTAGCAGGTACTAAGTAAATGAAAAAGCATTTTATCCTACCAGTTCAACTTAAATGCATTACCTAGAAAACAAAGTAAAAACAAAAATTAACCTGCAGACACACATTTGTTAAAATTCTAATGATATATAATGTGCCATCTTCCATGTTCTTCCATGTGCCATCTTCTGTGTACTTTCACGTATACAGACTGATGTCAGTTATTTTCAGTAGTTTAAATACAAACAAGAGATGGTTCATTGGTCCCAAATACCAAGTCTGAATCCCCAAAGCAATACCTTTGTTTAATGAACAACACATATAAAAACAAAGTCTTGGCTGAAACAGAGGGTTAAGTAATTTGCAAGAAGCTATACTAGTAGTAGTAGTAGTAGTTCATTTGTGGCTATGATCAGAAAGCTTCCAAAAAGAATTACTAATTGACTAATTATAACTCTACACTGAAAGACCACACTTACTTTTATGCTGTAATGGTATACATTTTATAAAACTGAACTTTTATACTGAATCTTCAAAAACAGATAACAACTGCAGTGATATTCCATGTGAATGTATTTTAACAACAGAGTCAGTGGGCTTGAATGTGTTCTGGAATCCCTGGTCACTTTTTAAAGAAATAACTTGAGTTCCTTTCTTCTCATTATAGGTTTTCTTCAAATGTTGCCATAATGTCACTTTGTAAAGTCATATCAATAGTACCTGCAAGCTTTGGGGAAAAAAATTACAAGGGAGGGAGAGATATTTAAGCTTGATTAAATGTATTAGAACTTGATTGGAAATAAAGATGTGCTAGGATCTAGTTGTTCACTTTCTAATTGTATATGCAAGAGGGAATAATCAAGATCATGGGTGAAACTATAAGCTACAAAATATTTAGCTCCCTGTCATCAGTAATTTCAGATGCAATTGACTCTATGATCAATGGAGGCTTGTGGGTCCAATGTTAGTGAGATGGTAAACAAGTTCCGAATTTTAGCATAAATTTTAAAGGAACTATCCAAAGTGCTGAACATGTTGGGAGCACCTTGAATATCTCCTAAAACACAAAATGGAGTCATCACCTCACTAACATGGAAGACATAAAGTGCATTTTCCCACTCCCACAGGTGGAAGCCAATGATGCTGAGTGGAGCAGAAAATGCATAAAACAGGACATTGGGCAAGACCTGAGGTGGAGGGTAGAAAATCATGGACTTAATATTGGCTACCATTTGAGACAATTTCTTTGACTTATAATGTTGCCCTACTTTCTAGGATTGCCCTACATCCCAAGATTTCCCTCCTCATTAACACAAGATTTTGTTTTACAAAGTTTAAACATATAGTAACCAGTGAAACTTCTATATCATATTACATAATGAAAGCATCAAGTTAACCCTCTTAGACTTACTGCAGGTATACATATGAGTATATGCACATACACATGCAGTTAGCACGGAGGGGTGTTTGTGTGTGCATGAACCAGATTGTGACTTGAGGTTTTAAGTCTAAGCTGCCCTTTGCAACAATAAGAGTCTTCCTCCCATTGCAATTCGCAGGTGTGATAATGGGGCTTCCCATTATCTAGACTTGGCTAAAGGGGGATACTTCCCTCTTCAGGTAAACCAAGAGTTAATGAGGCGTTGGGATTAGATTACATTTTACTGTGGGTCAACATCACAGGTCACAGGGTGAGAATTGCCCAATCAAAAAGGAAAGAGGGGAGCATCTTCGGGATGCTTCGAGATGCTTCTAGGGAGAAGTTATAAAACTCCTTGGGAGGCCATGTGGCCGAGAGACAACAAAGAGAGTCAACAAATGAACTTCCAAGAGATGGGATCTGTGCCAGCTGTAGGCTGCAGGCCCCTGGCCTCGCCCCTGGCCTGATCCTCCTCTTAGACCAGTGGTTCTCAACCTTCCTTATGCCATGACCCCTTGATATAGTTCTTCATGTTGTGGTGACCCCCAACCATAAAATTATTTATTTATTATTTACAATGCCTCCCCCCCGCCCGCCCGCCAGCGGCAATCACCCCCTGCTGCCATTGCTCCTCATGGCGCCCTTTCCCCCGCCCCACCCAGGCCCCCCAGGCCCTCGCCCGGGCTTACGTCGGAGGGCGTCCTGTTCCGCAGCTCTAAGTGGATCTTTTTCTTCATGTCCATGTCCCTGATTCATCAGGAGGCTCGCCACCCCATCTCTCCTTTCTTACCCAGTGTCTCGCTCGCTCGCCTTGGCAGCTCCACGGGGGGAGGAAAAGATGGCACCAAGCAAGAGGAGGAGGCGGCCCAAGTGAGAAAGGCTGCTGGCAGGGCAGCGGCGGCAGTGGCGAGGAGGAGGGGGTGGCGCTCAGTGACCTTGTTTCAAAAGGGGGGGCAGGATAGAGGAGCGGCGACCCCTGTGAAAGGGTCATTTGATCCCCAAAGGGGTCGCAACCCCTAGGTTGAGAACCGCTGTCTTAGACCATCTAAGCCTGTGAACCCATATGTGAGTAACTAGAATAAAGTAGTTAGCCATGTTAGGGCTTTTTATTATTTTGGAGGCTGGCTGATCTAAAAAATGTATCTGTGTTTTTATATCTGTTTTTGTAACTACTTGTAACTTAAGCGTGCCTGGGAGGAAGAAAGCCTCTCATGTGTATGATTGCCTTGTTTATTTGCATGCCTTGAATAAATGCTTTCTGTAAAACCTCTGTTTCCTCTCCATCCCCACACCATACGCTAGATAGAACTTCCTCACCCGGGGGGGTGGTGGTGGTGAAGGGAAGGTCCTTAAGCTTAGGGATTGACAATTTACTGAGCAGAGTCCCACTGTGCTGTTCAGTTAATTCAGAATTCAGTGGGTGGTGGCAGCTAAAATTAATAACGCTGGGATAATTTCCAGACCCTCTCAAGGGTGGAAATCTGACTTGGGAGGATTGGAAATGAAATTCCAGTATGACAGCAGGCATGGGGAATACCATTTTCTATCAGGATCACTGCTGGTGTGAAGGCCCATGCATATCATGATGTCAGTCTGATGAAACCCTACCAATACTATTTTGTTATTTTAAAAGTATTCCTGGGCTAACTATGTGACAAATAACACATCCATATTTAGTCCTCAGTATTATCCAACCTTTGTTTTCAAGATGGCTTTTCAAATAACTTAAGCCAATCAAGTCTAATTTCTTTAATTAAAAGTAAAACTCAGCTATAGCAACAGATACTCACTGTTGCATTGTGTTAGGCGACTGCACTGTTTGAACCAATTTATGTACCAGCTACTTACTGCTTCTCTTCTCCTGCGTTCTTGTTCCATTTTTCTTGCCAAGTTACGGTCCACGACAAAATTCTGTGGTGAACATATTTGCTCTTTGGTAGATGTTTCTCCTTTTGCAGGTGAAGAGGGTTCTTTTACTATTGTGGATTTCAAATTTGTCTGTCCATTGTTTCTAAAATGTATATTTATACATGTCAAAAGCAGGCATCACTTTTGATGACATAAATGTACAAAAGCAACCAGTAACTTACAACCAGCAATGATTTAGTACTGTGATTACCAAACAGTGTGCCCTAATAGGAAATGGACTGTACCTTTTAATAAATTACCATATGGACTATATCCACCGGTGTATGCCTGTTGGCACAGAAAGGTTCCGTGACTTACTCATTCCTTCACCCATTTTTCTATCTCTTAAGATATAGGCAGCAAAAACCCAAGGGAAGGACTAAAGAATTCACTGAATTAACCTAAAATAACACTTGAAAGAAATGAAGTACTGTTACTATTGCATGCCCCCTCAACAAGGCCTTGAGTAAATGGGAAGAGCAGAACATTGGGAGGAATTCCCTGCCAAAAAGCTTCTGTTACCCCAAAAGGTGGGGGAGCACTCAAGGTCCTCCAGCACTACCCGCAACTCTGTGCAAAAATGGGGAATTAATTAGTTCTGACTAATAAGGCTGCAAGACGTCGGATAACTAGCAGGATCTTTACACCAATGTTTACAGGGTCCCTGTAGGAAAACCAGCCAGAAGCTCAAGAGTAAACTAAAAATGTGTTTATTAAGGGGAATTCAATCAAGCACATGCATGAGAGCTAACAGTTGATAGGTTGATAGTGAAGTTTCAGGGTTTGGCAGTAATTACCAATCCAGAAGGGTAGTGAAGAAACAGCAATGTGGCTTAGACTTGCGCCTAAGGGCAGTACAAACTGAGATTCAAAGTGACATAGTAGCATCCAGCAAGTGAAAATACTGCATCAGATTGCTCGTAACTGGGAGCTTTTACACTTTATTTTGGCCCAGAGGGCATGGATGTAAATGGCTTTCTAGTGGAGCAAACAAAGGAGTACAGTGGGATCTGGAATAGGCTGATGGCTTTAGCATGTAGGTGACAAGGAGTTAATAGCTGGTTTGATAGTCTTATACCATTTGGGAAGGCTGGGAGATAAAGGAAATAGGTGTTGAGAGAAGAGGAAACAGAAATATACCAATCAACAGTTCCAACCAAACATATTAAAATGTGGGGGTGTGCAGCTAACGCTTCAGGTCTGAATTCAAAGTGTTGGTGATGACATTTAAAGCCCCAAATATTTTGGGAACTCAATACTTGAATGAATGCCTCTCCATATATATGCCTGCCCGAGATCTGCACCAACATTACCTTCATTCTAGTGCCAAGTGAAAGTGTGGCTGTTCATTAAAGCCTTTAGGGCCTAATTAGGTTTATACAAACTCTTCAGTGAACATGGCTAAATCACTGTAAATGATTTTAACCAGTTTTAATCTATACTTAAACTAGCAAAATAATTTGAGAAGTTTTTAGCCTTCAAAAATGATTTTTATTTTTACATTGTTTAAAATTAATGTGATTGGTTTCACTGTACACTGTAGACTATATATATTTTAGTAAATAAATAAGGAAGTCCACAATGGGTTAGGAGAGAAGCTGGGTGAATAACTTAATACTGTATAAACAAAGTGAATGCCTGCCCTCTGTTCTGGGAACTAAATCATTGCTATTTTTATAAACTGTATAGAGAACAACAATCTGAATAAACGTGTATCATGCCCCTCTCTGTGTTGGACATATAGCATGAATACTTCTATTATCACGGTTATGATATGTCGGGTGAGAGCACTAGATATCCTTTTGATATCAAATAATTTGGCCTTTGCTTGACTTTTCTCTGCCACCCCACTCCACGTGTTTGCAGAGGCCTCCTGGACGAGCACATACGGGCGCGGCCGTTAATGGTTGTACATTCCAAGACCCCATTCAGGCAAGCAACTTAAGCCTCTCCGTTGCTTTAGGGAAAAACCTCCCTGCAAACCGGCTCTGCTCTGCTCGGATCTACACAGAGCAATGCATCCAAGAGCCAAGTCATTCCTTTGTATCGGGCTATTAATGAACTAGCCACGCTATTGTCTTAAGAGCTAAACCAATCATGCTAAACTTGACCTTTTCCAACTCCTTTGTCCAACTCCAAACCCCCTTTGTTCTCACCGAGCATGACATAGCCTGTAGGTAAACTCCACCCTATAAAAAGTCCCCACTTTTGGGACATCTTCGGACTACTTTGGACTTCCATCC